>CM064535.1:21237836-21380942 GCA_032716605.1 Paralithodes platypus
TGACGGCAACACAAGACTACAGGCACCATCATGCTAGCCACGAGGGAAGGTAGACAGAGGGATAGCAAGCTACTAGCCTCACCCAAGGCCTTTCCAAAATAGGCTTCATAAATTATAACTCACTCACAAATTATATAGGCTACAAACTCATTTGGGAGTGACAATATATATATATATATATATATATATATATATATATATATACTGTCACAATGACCAGGGTCTTCTAGGGTCTTTTAGGAGTAGCTAGACTTTAGTTGGCGCCTGTCTTCTGTATGCAGCTGTGCCAAGTCTATTAGAAAGACCTGGTATTGTGAGTTTCACTCCGATACCCTTCCAATTGAACATGTCTAATTTTGCCGTGCCTCTAAGCATTTTTGTCTCAATAAACTTTTGTGTAGAATGAGCCAATTGAATGTTATCAGTTTCGAAAATGATATTGACGGTGGCAACGTCGGGATGCAAGCGAGGGGAGGAAGGAATGTTGCTCCTGTCTCGCCGGGGGGGGGGGCTATGATTTTGCTGGCACCAGGAGTTTGTATTTATTACATGTCCAGTGCAAGTTTAGCTGTGTTACAATATAGAGATATACTTTATTTTATCTGCCACACTGTTTTAGCCAATATGTTAACACAGGAATACGTTATTATAAGTTATTCTTGTGAAGTGTCCTAGGGTTATCATATCGTGTGGTGATATATTGCAACCCTTTAGTTTTTAGGCCGGCTGCCGCTAGTGACGCTTGGCCTCGCCATTCTCTGCTAGGCGGCCAGACGATATAGGTGGTGCTCTCTCTCTCTTGTGGCCCACCAGTCTGCCCCTTTTGTATGTCCTTGCTTGCACAAATATTAACGTAACGTAATTAACAGAGAATCCTAGACATTCATTTCTTCTTTTGATTATTCTTTTCCTCTGATCAGCATTTATTATATTTCCATTTTTATCATATGTCCTGTATCTCCGGTGGCTTACTTCGGGATCCGTGATAGGGAGAGTTGGGAGGCTTGCTGGAGTCCTTACTAATAGCACTATTAATCCCATAGACAATCCACACACACACACATCCATACCCCTATATATTTTTTCCCAGTGTTTGTGCTTAGGACCCGGTAACAACCTTGACGGTTCTGCCCCAGCGATTGTTTGTTCCCTGTCTCGGGTTTCGAACTGAGGCAACGGAGTGTTTAATATTAATTAGAAATCCAGCTTCAGTCTGGATCCCCCCTCCCCATAGTTTAGTGAGTGTGGGAGGTGGAGTCTCTAGAGTTCATTCTTTTGGGGCGGTATCTCACTGGGGGGCCCAGGTTGAAGTAGGATATATTGGTGTGATATTAGGTGTGGTCAGGGCAACCTGCTTCCATTAATATCACCCCGAGGTTAGTAGTCATATTAGGACACTGCCTTGTATTGTTAGTTCATTCGTACAAATGTATACAATATTATTATGTGCAACTCTCTTGGGTTGAAAGTGGATTACCGTTGGCTGGTTTGCGCACGGTTTAGTACTGTCGAGGGCGCGCATAGCCTGTTATGCTCGAAGTACATCTGCACTCTTCTTTGTTTGATGTCTGCTGGTAGCCTATGTATTTAACTGTTTTGATCATCCAACCCAGCATTGCTAATCCCGGTGTTGGTTTCGAGTTCTCGTAGCTAGTAAGTAACATGAGTATTTCTGTTCTACATATTATTCAGAATAGGAGCAGGGCAGTGGCACCTTAAGCCCTGAGAAGAGCCTGGAAGCGTTTATTGTGCTCTTACCTGTTGCGTCGTGGTGTTGCTTGTTAGAGAGACAAGGTGCATTTGCTTTAGTAATTATTTTCATATACCGTCTCTAAGCAACTGAGGTCCAGATTCGTAACAGTGGCGACCTTACCCAGGATAATCAGAATAGCACCAGCAGTATTAATAAGATTTATTTTGATCAGAGGATTTTTTTTAGAATAAGTGTCTAGCATTTTATATTTCACTATGTCTGAACAACAAGCAAGAGATGAGGAGGGGTTGAGTGTCGTGCCATTGCACATCACCATTGAGGAGGATGCGAGAGTGTTCCTTCGGAGTTCTCTAGAATGGGAACAGATGCAGTTGAGACGGGTGGAGGAATTGAGGTTGATAGCATCAGTGTTGGGAGTAGAGGGGTGTCTTCTTACCACGAGGGAAGCATGTCAGCAGTATAAATGGCAGTATTATTATGATGTTCCAGAGGAGGCTGAGCCAACAACTGTGCTGGCAGGAGTCTATATCTCACCTGCACGCTCTGATGGCATTACGTCTTCCCAGTTGACATGTCCTACTGTTAATCCCCCGTTGTTGCCTGACGTGCCCCCTGGTGTGCCCCAACTTACTCAACCCCATTTTTATCCTTTACCCTCTACTCCTGCCGCTGGCTGGGGGGCACAGATCCAGGTTACACCTCCCCTCCCCCCACCCCCCCCCATTTATCCCAGCCGGATTTTCTACGATTCAGCCACGATACCGTCCCGCTTATGTTCCTACACCACCCCCTACTTTTGCCCCGGTAGGGCTATCGAATGATGCTCTAGTACAACTAGAGTTGAAGAAATTGGAAATGCATGAGAAAAGAGAAGAGAGAGAAATGCAGGTGAAAAGAGAAGAGAGAGATGCAGGATAGGTTACAAATAAAGAGAATAACAATAGAGTTACAAAGAACCCAAGTTGAGGTAGACGGGGGTAGGTACACAAGGAGACCAGTTGGCACGGTACACAGGGAGGAATCTAGCGAGTTAAAGTTGTCTCGTAGCCTGAAGCTCGTTCCCGCTTTTGACGAGGAAAAAGTCACTGAATGGTTCCAGCGATTCGAAAAGAAAGCACGGGAGTTCGAGTGGCCACGGGAACGCTGGGCGGCATTGGTGGCAAATGTTCTCAAAGGAAAAGCGCTCGAGGCATATGATAGGATGTCAGTGGAGGACTTAGCAGTGTATGATAATTTAAAGCGGATATCCTTAAAGCTTATTAACTCAGACAAGATGCCCATCGCCTTAAATTTCGTAATGCAAAAAAGAAGCCTAATCTTACTCCTGTTGAGTTTGCTAAGTACCTCCGTGATTGTTTGTCTTGTTGGCTTTTGAGTGAAAATGTAACCAATTTAAATGAGGCAGTTGAGCTTTTCCTGCTAGAACACTTTACCAACAATGTCGACAAGGAGATTTGCCAAAAGATCCGTGAGAAGCGCCCCGGCAAGCTCTCTGGTGCTGCCGTGTGGGCTGACGGTCGAGTGTTGGCAACCAAGGGTTTTTCTGATCGTGCCAGATGTGCCCCCCCCACGACTGCACGTGACGAGAAGTACCGAGCAGGTGGAAGTGGAGGGTACAGTAATAGTGGCCCTGGTCCCACATGTAACAATAACGGTGGAGACAAACAGAAATCACAAAATTCAGCCCGACCTGATTCCAGTGTTGTTAGGTGTTATGGGTGTAAACAGACCGGACATATTAAACCAAACTGTCCCAAGGCAAAGTCTTCTGCATCGCTTGCTAAGCCTGTGTCGTTAGTTGTTGGTATCCAGGGAGGAGGGGATGAATCTTTGTTACCGAGGTTGGAGGCAGACCGAAGGGTGAAGCATGGGGTGCCAACGGCCGTGGCACAGCCTGCCCCCGACAAAGTGTCTCAACTAGGTACCAATGCAGGTCCAGAAGCCTCGCTCGCTTGGTGCCGGGCTTTCGTTCATGAGGGTGAAGTAGAGCTGTGTGGGAAGGTGTATCCAGTCAAGGTTCTTAGGGATTCGGGCGCGAAACAGTCCATGTGTTTGAATTTGACGGGGAAGCCGATAAAATCTGACGAGTTTGTGCTATGTCGAGGTGTAAACCATGAGGCCTGTTATAGCCTCATCCCAGTTCATCTTAGGTGTTCTGTAGTCACGGCGACGGCGAAGGTAGCGGTCGTGGACACATTACCTGTGGAGGGGATTAATTTTCTGCTTGGAGCAGATATCGCAGGGAGTAGAGTCTTTCCACCTCCGGTAGTGGTGTCGGAGCAGGTACAGCCGGAGGAGAGGAACAAGGAGGCTAAGAAGCTGCCTCCCGATTTGTTTCCGGTGTGTGCGGTCACGAGGTCTACGGCCCAGGTTGCACAGCCGGAGGAATTGTTTGGGGAGGAGATAGATCTGATCGAGGGGATGTACAATAATGAATCTGCATCACCCATAGATTCGACTGATCTGCAGGGTGCCGAGGGTGTGCAGGATGAGGAGGAAGGCTCAACGGAAAGCTCCTCACTCGTTTCGCCCGGTGCCAGAGGTGATACTGAAGGGAGCGATCGGGTCCCTACGGGAGGACCGGTTGATCGTGTATCATCGAATCAGACCGACTTGGAGGCTATACCTAATCTTACCACCGAGGCACCGGGGGAGATTGGTGAGGCGCAACAGAGTGATGCTTCATTGAACACACTTGTTTTCTAAGGTCGGGGAGAAAACTGTTGTCGCTGGCGGGAGGGCTAGTTTTTATATGTCTCATCAGATGTTGTACAGGCGGTGGGTGCCAGATTCTAGTATGGAGTTTGTAGGGGTTGTAGAGCAGCTTGTAGTGCCCCAGAGATATAGGAAGGCACTGACTAGGCTGGCTCATGAAGCTCCCCTGGCTGGGCACCTGGGGATTCGTGAGACTACGGAGAGGGTGCAATATTAGTTTTGGTGGCCGAGTATGACCAAGGATGTTGTTGTTGTTGTTGTTGTTCTTCACCAGGCTGTCTGGCCGAACAGCCCCAAGGTCTCGAGCAAGGCCAAGGCCATAAACGAGCGCCCCCACAATACCCTCCCTGCTTACCACTAACAAAGCCCGGGTGACCGAAGCCACTCCAAGGCAGGGAGCTGAGGAGGGTGCGGAAACGCCCGGGAAATCAAAACCCCACCCAAGGCCCTGTGCCCCTCAGCAATTATGAAGGGAAAGTTGAGGGGCAAGGGAAAAATGTGACGCTTTGGCTCCCAATCTGCCAACTTCTAGGGTGGCAGTAGGGAGGTCAATCCACGGAAAAGACGCCGTCACTTGAGATCTAGAAGATATATTAGTAAAAGGAACAGTCAGAGTAAGCTATGGGTATGGCAGAGAACGCTCAGCTCTCACTCTGATAGACCAGCCCATCACCATAGACCAAGGATGTTACTGCCTTTATTAACCCGTCAAGTATGGGGAGACTCTTATGAGTGTTGCTGGGCCACTGCGGGACGATTCTTATGATCCTAGGCCTAAAAAAAAACACATTTAAAACACCCAGTAGCAATTGATTTTTTTTTTTTTTTTTTTTTGCCCCTTGGCCATGCCAAATATCACCCCTCCACATCCCCTCCTTCCCCCCTTTCCCCCCCCCCCCTCCAATTATCACCTATTTTCCCTGTTATTCCCTTATTCTTAGGTATATTTTCGTGCCAACAATAGCGAGTTGCTAGCAGGGCGTGGTCATATGTGTTACCAAGCGTGAGAAAAAGCAAGAGATAAGGAGAGAGACGTCGGTGTCTCTCCAGGCATCGTGAGGGGTGGATGTTGGCCAGGCTGGCTCACACTTGATGAATGTAACTCTGCTCTCATTTCGCGATTTTGACCAGCCAAACACTGTTTCCACTTGTTTTATTGTTGTAACAGGTTAATATCTTCATATTAAACGTAAAATAGGCGCATATGGATAAGTATTAACGATATTTATGGTAAGATAATGATTTTAGTGAATGGAAACAGTGAAATAGGTCCGCACCAGGACATGGTGTTCAGTACATACGGTGCGCACTTCTTAGGTTAAGAGCTGTCACACCTGCCAGATTGTGGGCAAGCCTAATCAGAGCATTCCTGTGGCCCCTCTGATACCTATTCCGGCTGTGGATCCGCCTTTCACCAGAGTTATGATAGACATGGTTGGCCCTTTGCCTCCCACCAGTGCGGGAAATAAGTACTTACTGACGATTATGGACGTGACCACTCGCTATCCAGAGGCTATACCAGTATCTAGTCTGCACTCTAAGGTTGTGCTTCGGAAACTTTTGGAATTCTTTACTCGATTCGGGTTGCCCCAAGAACTACAATCCGATCGAGGTGTAAATTTCACTTCAAATTTGTTTGGTACAACATTGCGAGAATTAGGCATTCAGCATATTGTGTCTAGGGGAGGTGTGGTGGAGTGGTCTTGCCACTGGCCTGGTAATCCAAAGGTCCCAGGTTCAAATCCCGATGTATCAATGGGAAGATATTATTGGGATGGAATTTGTGCTGTACCTGGTATCAGTGCATTACCACAAGCCCACCGAAACGTCAATAAAATACCCTCATTGTTCCCTGATTAAATAGCACTGTATGAATATTCCCATATTCAAAATATGCTATAGGGGTGCAATGCCTGGTGAGTTATCTGCTCAACAGGTGACGTTGGGTGTGTGTAAGTGTGAGAGTCCGAGTGTAGGGGGTGAGACAGTGAAGCACGGGAACGAGGTGGCTTCAGAGATGGGGTCGTTTCGGGCCATGAGTGAGCACCGTGCCTCATGTGAAGGCAAGACGGCAGGTGCTCGTTGTACTCTACGTGCTTCACATGTCTCACTCCCTAGACTGGAACAAGACCTCACGGGCTTCACTGTTCATTGTAAAGCGGTGAATGTTAAGGCTCTCAGCCTATGCCCGAGAGGAAGTAAGTTGGAATATAGAAGAAAAAAAAAAAAAAAAAAAAAAAAAGTGCTTACCATCCGCAGACACAGGGTGCACTTGAGCGGCACCACCAGACCCTTAAGTCTATGCTTCGCAAGTTTTGTTTGGAGAATGCTAAGGAATGGGATGTGGCAATTCCATTTGTCATGTTTGCAGTACGAGAAGTACCAACGGAGTCTCTTGGGTTCTCGCCAAACGAACTAATATTCGGACATAGGGTGCGGGGCCCCCTGTCGGTTGTCAGAGAAGCATGGGAGAGCGGAAAAACCCAGTCTCGTGAGGGTTTGCTTGACTATGTTACACGCACCAGAGAACGATTACATGCCGCCCTGAAAGTTGCCAAGGAACATCTTTAGGTAGCTCAGGGGAAAATGAAATTGCAGTATGATTCCAAAGCACAACCCAGGGAGTTTGCAGTGGGTGATGAAGTATTAGTGTTACTTCCTGTTCAAGGGCAACCTCTGGCTGCCAGGTTCAGTGGTCCGTACAAAGTTAACAAGAGAGTGGGGCCTCTTGACTATCTCATAAGTACTCCAGACAGACATAAGACCCATCAGCTCTGCCATATTAACATGTTGAAGAGGTACTATCGTGCGTCAGGCCCACAGGCTATGTCACCTCATGGGGCTAACCGAGAGAGTGGCCTGGGCGCCGATAAGTCACCTGCTGGTGTTAACGGGGAGTTGTCTGAGGCAGTTTGTGCTACTGTATCTGCTCAGAACGGGTCAGTGGGGAAAGTTGAGTCAGATACGGTCAATTTCTTGCCTATGTTATTGACTGGAGAGTTGGAGTCGGATGTGCAGGGTGAGCCCGGGCCTGATGGATGGTGGTTGGATAACCCGGGTCCCGGAGCTAGCGGCTCATGCACTGTGGGAACACCAGGCAAGGCTCCTGCAGTGCCTCTCAACCCCCCTCTGCACTCTCCCCAATTCTCTGGTCCCAGGGACCAGGATGCCGTGTCTCGTTGCCCTGTTCTGGTTGTAGAAGGCATGAAGGAGGAGCAGGAGGAGGAGAGGGAGCTTTTCCCAGGTGAGGCTGTGCCTGCTGAGACATGGGCCGAGAACGGGTACCTGGCCCTGCGGGAGAAATTGACCCATTTATCTCCGGAAAGGGTTGAGAAGATGTCTACTACCTTGTGGGCTTATCCACACGTGTTCGGGGATGCACCAAGTTTGACATCTTGGGCGGTGCATGACGTCGTGTGGGAGAGAATAAGCCTATAAAATTACCACCTTATAGAGTTAATCCACAGAAGCAGCTCGCTCTTGATGCTGAGCTGAGGTATATGGTTGACAAGGGCCTCATCAAGAAAGGCTGGAGTGAGTGGTCAAGCCCAGTAACTTTTCAGCCTAAGCCTGATGGTAAGATCCGCTTCTGTGTTGATTTTCGCAAAGTAAATTTACTCTCCAAGACAGATACCCACCCTTTACCGAGAGTCGACGACTCGGTAGACAAGATTGGTGCAGCCACGTTCATCACAAAAGTGGACTTAGTTAAAGGCTATTGGCAAGTCCCACTAACCGAACGTGCCAAGAAAATCGCTAGTTTTGTGGTGGGTGGAGGAGTGTATGAGTGCCAGGTTAATGCATTACGGCTTGAAGAATGATCCCGCCACATTTCAGCGGTTAATGGACAGGGTTGTGCATGATGTCCCCAATTGTTTAGTCTACATAGATGATGTTGTTGTTTATGACACAAATTGGACCGACCATTTGGCCAATGTGGGTGAGCTTTTCCGGAAGTTGTCTGAGGCTGGTTTAGTGGTCAACCTGGCAAAGTGCGAGTTCGTGCAGGCTCGGGTGCAATATCTGGGTTATGTTGTTGGCCACGGCCAGGTCTGTCCCCCTCGGGCGAAGATGGAGGCTATCCAGAGTTTCTGAGCACCTCATAATAAGAAAGCCGTGCAATGTTTCCTTGGCATCATAGGCTATTATCGCCGGTTCATCAAAGGATATTCCACCTTGCTTGCCCCATTGACAAATTTGCTACAAAATAACAAACCATTTAAATGGACAACAGAGTGTGAGCAAGCTTTCAAAGATGTCAAAAGCCTCCTCTGTTGCCATCCTATATTAAGTGCCCCAGATTTCAACAGGCCTTTCGTCTTGGCAGTACACGCGAGCGATGTGGGTGCCGCCTCTGTGTTGATGCAAGAGTTCGGGGATGATGCTGAGCACCCTATTTCCTACTTTTCGAAAAAGTTTAACCGAGCACAAAAGAATTATTCTGTGATCGAAAGGGAGTTGCTAGCTATTATTTTGAGTTTACACCATTTCGCTGTTTATTTGCCACCATATGGGCCTGTGCTCAGAATTTACTCTGACCATCATCCTTTGCAGTTTCTTAATAAGCTCAAGGACAAAAACCAGAGACTTACTCGCTGGAGCTTGATGTTGCAAGAATATCATCTCGATGTTAGGCATATCCGTGGTGTTGATAATGTCCTGGCAGACTGTTTGTCCCGTGAGTCCTCTGAGGGGTGATAGGAGAGCACGAGGCTATTTAGTAAGTAAGTCATATTTACTCATGTTAAAAAATCTACAAAATGTAAAAATACAAAAGACTGCCAATGTACATATTTTGTAGTTGTAAACTAATGATGAAAGTTTTGTTTCAAAGCTCCAAAACTCCCCCCCCCCCCCCCCCCCCGTGTGAATGTGCCACAATGACCAGGGTCTTTTAGGGTCTTTTTTAGGAGTAGATAGACTTTAGTTGGCATCTGTCTTCTGTATGCAGCTGTGCCAAGTCTATTAGAAAGACCTGGTATTGTGAGTTTCAGTCCGATACCCTTTCAATTGCACATGTTCAGTTTTGCCGTGCCTCTAAGTATTTTTGTCTCAATTACTTTTGTGTAGAATAAGCCAATTGAGTGTTATCAGTTTCGGAAATGATATTGACAGTGGCAACGTCGGGATGCAAGCGAGGGGAGGGAGTGGAGGAGGGAATGTTGCTCCTGGGGGGGGGGGGGGGGGGGGGCGGGGGGGGGGAGGCGATTAGGCTGGCACCAGGAGTTTTTATTTAATTACGTGTCCATTGCAAGTTTAGCTCTGTTACAATATAGAGATATACTTTATTTTATCTGCCACACTGCTTTAGCCAATAATTATGTTAACACAGGAATACGTTATTATAAGTTATTCTTTTGAAGTGTCCTATGGTTATCATATCGTGTGGTGATATATTGCAACCCTTTAGTTTTGAGGCCGGCTGCCGCTAGTGATGCTTGGCCTCACCATTCTCTGCTAGGCGGCCAGACGATATAGGTGGTGCTCTCTCTCTCTTGTGGCCCACCAGTCTGCCCCTTTTGTATGTCCTTGCTTGCACAAATATTAATGTAACGTAATTAACAGAGAATCCTAGACATTCATTTCTTTTGATTATTCTTTTCCTCTGATCAGCATTTATTATATTTCCATTTTTATCATATGTCCTGTATCTCCGGTGGCTTACTTCGGGATCCGTGATAGGGAGAGTTGGGAGGCTTGCTGGGGTCCTTACTAATAGCACTATTAATCCCATAGACAATCCACACACACACACATCCATACCCCTATATATTTTTTCTCAGTGTTTGTGCTTAGGACCCGGTAACAACCTTGACGGTTCTGCCCCAGCAATTGTTTGTTCCCTGTCTCGGGTTTCGAACTGAGGCAACGGAGTGTTTAGTATTAATTAGAAATCCAGCTTCAGTCTGGACCCCCCCCCCCCATAGTAAAGTGAGTGTGGAAGGTGGACTCTCTAGAGTTCATTGTTTTTGGGCGGTATCTCACTGGAGGGCCCAGGTGAAGTAGGATATATTGCTGTGATATTAGGTGTGGTCAGGGCAACCTGCTTCCATTAATATCACCCCGAGGTTAGTAGTCATATTAGGACACTGCCTTGTATTGTTAGTTCATTCTTATATTTATACAATATTATTATGTGCAACTCTCTTGGGTTGAGAGTGGATTACCGTTGGCTGGTTTGCGCACGGTTTAGTACTGTCGAGGGCGCGCATACCCTGTTATGCTCGAAGTACATCTGCACTCTTCTTTCTTTGATGTCTGCTGGTAGCCTATGTATTTAACTGTTTTGATTATCCAACCCAGCATTGCTAATCACGGTGTTGGTTTCGAGTTCTCGTAGCTAGTAAGTTACCTGAGTATTTATGTTCTACATATTATTCAGAATAGGAGCAGGGCAGTGGCACCTTAAGCCCTGAGAAGAGCCTGGAAGCGTTTATTGTGCTCTTACCTGTTGCGTCGTGGTGTTGCTTGTTAGAGAGACAAGGTGCATTTGCTTTAGTAATTATTTTCGTATACCGTCTCTAAGCAACTGAGGTCCAGATTCGAAACAATACATATATAATTATCTATTGCCTGACGCCATGATCCCTGAAGGGGTGGCCACGAACGAACCGCCCCCATGCACCTCTGTCCCCAGTTAGTCGATGCCCCTCATCCCAACCAGCACCGCCTTCATCCATATACTTCCTCACTCCATCCTTCCACCTCTCCTTCGGTTTACCTCTCCCTCTCTGTCCTTCAACCTCGCTCTCGTACACCCTCTTAGTCATTCTCTCGCTTCCCATACGTTCCATATGGCCGAACCATCTCAAGGTGTTCCTTTTCACACTCTCCAGCACATCTACCTCCACACCACACTCCACACAGCCCGTAGCCTAGTAGGTAGAGCTCTCGTCTCACACACGAGGGGTCGGGGGTTCAATCCCAGACCGGGTGGAGACAAATTGGGCATGTCTCCTTTCATGTGTTAGCCTCAGTTCACCTAGCTGTAAATAGGTACCTGGAATAAGTGGACGACGTTGTGACGTCCAATCTGGGGTTGGCAAAAATGGTACAAGGCGAGATGGGTATCATATGGTTCACCTAAGCTGATGGCTACCTAAGCCTTCGGGCGAGACGGTACCGTCTATAGTGAGAATGGTACCAAACAGATCCACCCTAAGCCTTCGTTTCCGATGTCGCCAATTGGCTAAATACAGACTACACACACATCCACAGCCATTCCAACAGTACATAAAACACTTAACATGCATTTCACGCAATACATTCCCAGTTAAGGAGGCGCGATAATAATGAGCTTAGCTAGCATTGCGTGGATTCCCCTTGACGAACAAGTAACTGAGTAACCACACCTCCTTCTTACTTCCTCATTCGTCTGTCTATCCCTCCATGTATCTCTGCACGCACTTCTTAAGTAACTTAATTCCAACCCTCTCACTCTTGGCCTGAGTCTCTTCTCCTACGTTCATGCTTCGCTTCCATAAGTAAGTGTCGGAATTACCACAATGTCATGCAAGGACTTCTGCACTTCCATACTGACCACCATATTTCTTGTTACTGCTTTCAACGTTCCTACAACCCTCATCCCATGTTGCACCCTCTCCCGCACTTCTTCATCCATAGTCCCATCTTTACTCAACACACTGCCCAGATACTTAAATAGGCTGACAATCTCCACAGCCTGACAGTTCAACTTCACCTCACACTCTGTGGCTTCACCCCTTTCGAAGACCATAACCTTGCTTCCCCTCATTTACCTTCAGATTCCGTTTTTCGCAGACTGTTCCAAGCATATTTACCAGACCCTGCAACTCCCATTGATTGTTATCGCTCATCAGAACTGTATCATCAGCAAACAGCAGTACAGGTAGCTTCCACTAATTTCCCTCCCTTATCAGCGATACACCAACATCCACTGCTCTTCCCTGTATATCTTTCATGACTCCATCCATAGATACAGTAAACAACCATGGGGACATCACACACCCCTGTTTCAGCCCAACATTCAGATCAAAGAACTCGCTCTACTCATTCTCCACATGTACTGCCGCCTTTGCACCCTCATACATGCTCTTCACTTCTTTCAGCAACTTGCCATCTAATCCATATATTCTAAGTACTTTCAACGTACCTTCTAAAAAGTCCATAAAGGCAACATACACCTTCTGTTGCTTCTCTAGATATTTCTCCACAACACAATTCAGGGTAAAAATTTGATCTACACATCCTCTTCCCTTCCTAAAACCGCCCTGCTCGTCACCTATTCCATTTCTCCGTTCTCGCTCTCACCCTCTTAATAACTACCCTACTGCACACCTTCCCTACTACGCTTAGAAGACATATTCCTCAGTGTTTACCACACACTCCTCTTTCCCCTTGACCCTTATATAGGGGGACTATTATGCCTGTCTTCCAGTCATAAGGTGCACTCCCCTTCTCCCATGCTAGTTTACACATTTTCCATACCCACTCGATCACTATCTCACCACCATACCTCAGCATTTCCCCACACACTCCATCTATTTTTGGTGCTTCCCCAACTTCACTCTTTTCATGGCTTCACACATTCTGACCTCATGATCCCCACCTCCTCCTCCACTACTTCTCTTCTTCTCCCTCCCATACCCCATCCAACTATGTTTACTGGTGCTTCATTCCTTACATTTAGCAATTTGTTGAAGTACTCCCTCCATCTTTTGACTCTCTCTTGCTTCTCGGCTAGCACTCGCCCATTTTTATCTTTCACACCCTTACTGTTTCCCTTGCTACCTTCCCTAACTTTCTTGACTTCTTTCCAGAACAGTTTCTTACACTCCCTCCATTTTACACTCAGATTCCTCCCAAATTCCTTATCTACTCTTCTCTTACTTTCCTTCTCCACTCTCTTAACCACTCTCGTTTTTTCCATGTACCTCGCTCGTTTCTGTCTCTCCAAATCTTCATTTCTTCTACTACCCAACCACTCTCTATACGCTTTCTTCTTGTCTTCCACATCTATTTTTACCTCTTCTGTCCACCATGCTGTACCCTTCACTCCCCTCCCTCTCCTCCTTACTCCACACACCTCCTCACATGCTGCACAGATCTCTTCCTTAAACACTTTGCTCATCTCCTCCACTTCCTCCATACCTTCCAGGTCCAACCTACCTAGTCGTCTTTCTACTGCTCTTCTGTACTCTTCCCTGATTTCCTCCTCCTGTAGCCTCTCCACGCTCCTCGCCATTCCACCTTCCTCTCGCCTCCCTCCAGCTCTCCTCACCCACTTATTTTATTTCCTAATTTTAGCTACTACTACATAATGGTCAGACAGTCCTCCTCCAATACCCCAATACACCCAAGCATCCATCACAGATTTCTTCATTCGTTCATCCACACATATAATAATCAATCAGTGCCTTTCGTTCCACCAGTCTTATCCTTATCCTTCTTCCTCCACACCACTTTCCATGTGTACCTGTGTATCATTCTGTGTCGGAAGAAGGTGTTGGCTATCCACAGCCTCCTCCCCACACATACATCCACAAGTGCACTACAATTTCCATTCACCTCTGACGGTACCCCCCACCATCCCACCACTCCATCAACTTTCTCATCACCCACCTTCCTATTCATATCCCCAATCAGAAATATTCTTTCATTCAAGCCAAACTTATCCAGGCACACTTCCACATTCACCCAGAACTCCTCTTTCTCTCTTACAGGTTTATCTTCTGTCGGAGCATACACTCCCACAATCACCCACGTTTGTATTCCTACTTTCATTCTCACCCACGCTATCCTTGAACCCACAGACCCATAGTCTCTTACACGCTCCTTCCATTTGTTACTTACAAACAAACACCCAAATTCTCTCGCTGCTCCCTCACTCACTCCAGCACACACATCCATTCCACACTCCCACTCTCTCACATCTGTACCCCTCCATTTGGTCTCAGTCATTCCACATACATTCAGCCTGGCATTCACTAACACTTTCAGGACCTCCATCTCTTTTGTGTCATTATGCACGCCTCTCACATTCCATGTCGCTATTCTAAGATTGTCCATAGTCGGTCAGGGTTCATCAACATAAGGTCCGTCCGAATCCGAGGCTGTTCGTTCGTTCTTCGTTGCTTTGGTATTTTTCACGGGGGGGGGGTTGCAAGCCCATCGACCCAACCTCTTTAGTCGCCTCTTACGACACGCAGGAGGCACGTGGGGCCTATTCTAATCCCTTACCCCCAGGGCGGTAATATATTGGCCACCCCTTCGGGGATCACAGCATCAGGCAATATATATATATATATATATATACCGGTATATAATTATATATATATATATATATTTTTTTTTTTTTTTTTTTTTTCGGGCTGTGTCTAGAGGCGGCCACCCCCAGCTATGGGATATGTGCCTGAGTATAATTATACATAATGTACAGGTTTTGATATGCCAGGTTCGGTTACTTAGATCATATTAAGAAACTGGCTGTTTTGGTTGTGGCCATTAAAAAGTGCGGCCATTTTGACTTAAAGCCAATGCTGGGAAAGACTCGGATAGAGTGTCTCAGTGATTCTGTCTATCTGCTCACTGCATGACTCCTCCATCGAAGGTTTTATAGCATGAGTATCGGAAAGAAGTTATCCAATTTCTAAGTGTTTCTAGTACTTTACCTTTATTTTCAAAGACTTTTTTTATATACCATTTGCTTATTTTATTGGTTGACATTCTACAAAGTTGATAATAAAAATATGCCATTACTATGACTATTTCAGGAAATCATTAAGAATAGTTATGGATAGTGTATGAAATTTGAATATATTCTGATTGTCTATGCACTTCAGTACCACTACGGCTTAGTTATATATACACATATTAATAGAGGCTCCATTCTGTGTACTTTATGGTACTCAATTAATCCTATTAATCAGATAACTTAATTCTGATCATTCCAGCCATCTCTAGATGAATATTCTTCCTCTAACAAAGGATCTGTTTGAGTTAGAGGGTTAATTGAGGTCGACTTATTCCTTTGATTCCTGTGATTGATCTTCACTTGAATAAAATGGTCTGGCAAGATAAAACCTAGAAATTCATCATCTGATTGAAGGGGATCAATACATATCCCGTACATATTTTTACCAACAGCTACAGTATGTACACTCGGATACCATAGTCTCTAGCCCAATATTTGTGGATTTCACCTATTTCTAATTATGGAAGTACTGTCGGGTCCCGCATAAAACGTGTTCACATAAAAGGATTCCCCCAATCGAGCGACCGACCGAAAATACGATTCCAACATTTTCGTTAAGAACGAATGTGTTCAGTTAGAGCGATTCCGCCGTCAAAGTAGGGCAAATCCGGACTTTTTTTCTAATAGAGCGCCCTAATATCGTACTGTATAGGACCGTCAAGTATGAACGCAAGAGTCATGGAAGACCAGCTAAAATACCTACAGTATATCTTGAAAGAGGAACGGAATGAACTACAGTAGTTCAAAGAGTATTAGAGGAGGTGAGAGTGCAAATCAAAAACAAAATAGATGGATAGAAAGTTTAATTCATATGAAGTAACTGCTATGTGCATAGTTTGTAGGTTAGGTGTTTATCTATCTATGATGTGTCACTGGAATGAGTTGGTAAGCTTTGTCATCTTGGTGATCTATTTGATATGCAAAGTGGTGTAGATACATGTTTAATTGCAAGAGTTATTACAGGTCTCCCTCAATGTACGATTGGGTTACGTTCCTAAGAACCCAATCTTGAATAGAAAAAGGATATAGCAAACCCTACGATTTATGGCGTAAATGGGGATGCATTCTCGAACCAGCCAACGCCCAAACCCAAACACCTAAAAACTTATAATAATATCGTAAATCGTAAATCGGGGCATCGGATAGTGATGGAGGCATGTAGTCATATTTGGAAATTTAGAAAGTTGTTGCCCATAATGACCATCCAAGAGCTCTCCCTACAGCTAAAGGGAAGGGTATGTGCCCGTGCAACAGGCTAACCGAAGGTGTTATGGGTTAGTTAGATTAGGTTGATGATGATGCGGTTATATACCACCATGCACTCGATGCTCAAGAGTTGGGCTAGGGTGGGTGCCATGATGATCAGGGACTTCAGTGAACAGTTGCCACAGATTGCTAGACTGCGTCGGTCACCAACAGCACTGGCGTCTGCCAAATAGCACAGTGGCTGGGCCGAGACTCGAACCATTAACCTCACGATATGCAGGCGAGTGCTCTACCAACCGGGCTACAGCCTGTGACGATTAGATCAGGTTATGGTAAGGAATAATTTTGAGTGATTGGTGCCCACAGTGTACCTAAGGGAAATGACCAGTATTAACAAGATATTATCTACTGTTCTCATTCTCAACACAGCTCATGTAAGTATTGTAATTAACCCCTTCAGCACATTGACGTCTTTATGTCTTGGATTCTGGCTACAATTATACGATTGTATGCAGTTTACGAAACACCAATAGTATTCAGAGGGTTTATATAGATCGTATTTACCTCTTTGAGTCTTGTAAATAGAACATAAGCTAAAGAATATTGTCTAATGGTAACAAGAATATGATGACAATTACCTCATGGTGCTGAAGGTGTTAACCCCTTCTGTACTGACGACGTCCTTTCAACTATATTCTGGCTACTATTATATGATTTCATTCAGTTTGAAAAGAGCCTCCAGCAATTAATAGGCTTCAAACTATCTTACTTAATGCTTTTTCTACCTAAGCTCTTTCTTAAGCAGCACAACATCGTCCAAATATAGCTGGAATAAAATAGAAAAGACATCGCCGGAACAGAAGGGGTTAATGAAGCATATATAATGGGTAAAATTCTGATATAGAAAACGACGGGGAGTTGCACCGACTGTGGCTGAGTTAACTAAAAACCTGGAAGGGGTCCATTTGCAGGGAAAACGTTCAAGACGGTGGACTTGTCTGCCCTGGTGACGTTCTTGCTCATGTTCTACAATGACCAGCCGTGCGACTGGCTGCTCGACGACCTTATTCAGAACAAAGTGTGTCACTGTGAACAGTCTTCGGTAGGTTCCGGCTCCCCACTCATTAAGAAGCTGTGGCCTCGTCTCTGTTCTGGTTTTTGCCTCACGTAATTGTGTGTTATGCCTTTGTCTGATTTCACCGGCCTTTATTTGCTTTCAAGATACAGTCTATTTTTTCTGTGGTGTATCATTACTGTATCTAATGTATGCATTTCAAGTACAGATACAGTACAGTACTTGGTTTATACAGTATACGGTATATATACTGCATATACTGTATTTGTCGGGTATATGCAGTAAACTGTATATATAAATATATATTATATATATATATATATATATATATATATATATATATATATATATATATATAATATATTATATATATATATATATATATATATATATATATATATATATATATATATATATATATATATATACATATATATATATATAATGTATAGTGTACACAGTATATATAATATTTCATTATTACTTGCTATGTATTATTAGTGCTGTTTTTTGTGCTTTGATATTTTGTTTGCTGCACATTTCATCTTCACATATCTTCACATTTTGTTTGCACGTTCACGTTTGTACAATAAACTTCATGTATTCAGTAGTGTCAACTGTACTTTGAAGTTATTTAAGAGGTTCACATTTCACTGGTACTTTTTGACAGTATACCAGTAGGTGAATAAGATATAATGTTGTTGTTGTTGTCGTTCCCTAGGCTGCCTGGCCGAACTGCCCCGAGTCCCTAAGGAAGGCCATGACCGAGACCGGGCTTTCCCACAGGGCTCTCAAGGAGTGTAGAATATGTTGTTGCCGTAAGTGATTGTGTGGAATGCAGTCTTCTATGACAAGAAAGACAGCCCTTGACAGGGCTGCCTGGAAAGCCGCCATTTAGGATGTGAGACTGTAACCACATTCCCTGTGGACAAAATGGTCTTTAACACTAGATTAGCGGGCTAGCGGTTTATTTATATGTACCGCCCAGTGGGGTGTTTTTAGCCAAAATAGGGCTGTTTACGTGATCATTTTCATGCCTAAATAAGACCCAGAGCGTAAAACAAGTATCTATCCCTGAAAGGGCATAAACAGAGCTTTCCAATGACACCATAACGATCCTTTTATGATGGCTAGTTTTCTTGCAACAACCGCGCAACGCGAGTGCAAAAAGCATGTAATTCGGCACTTTCCCCATACAATTCCGTATGTAGCGAGTGAGAGAGGGAGGGAGGAGGTGGGATTCGTGTCAGTAGGTTCGCCGCGGTGGTCTGGAGCAGTCATACGCTCGCTACTCTCCTGCCACCACTTGTCTCTCTCTCTCAGCAACATTACGTGCTGAAATTGCCACACGACCTATGTCGAGCGCCGCCAGATAGTCCAGATTTATTATACTCGACTTATGTTGCGCGCCGCCAGTTAAGGGTTAAACTTGTATGTATAATTATATGGTGTGCTGTGTTACATCCTGGACAGGTGTCGATGAAGGAGTCATCAAGTCTCTACTGATAGCTCAGAAGAGCTGGATGGTGCCCACTTCTCAGTCTGGCATGGTGGACTCTGTCCTCGTGAGGAAGGGAAGACTCAGAATGATGGATTTATGGAGGTCGTGCCTGCAGCTGTGTGTTGTCTTCGAGTGATTGGATGGAACGGCGAGAGATATGAGTATGTATGTGTTTCTGGAAGCTGGTGTGGAGTGGGCAGGGAAGGAGAGATGAAAGTATTTGAGTGTGATATCGTGTGCTGGGTGTTGTTTTGATGTTCCTTGGTGTCTGTGGGTGTGTTGCCATGTAATGTAGTGGGTGGTGTTGGTTTGTGGAGGCTGCAGCAAGGAATTGAGTGCCTCTCATGTCCAGGTGGTCTTTGACTTTGAGGACTTTGGTTTCTTGATGTAGGTGATCTGTAGGTGTAGTAGCTGTGCAGCCTGTGATGATATTTAGGGCTTTGTTTTGAATGGTCTGTATGGTCTTGTGATGTGTTTCAGCGAGGTTAGAAGCCCAGGCAGGGCTTTCATATTCCATCACTGATCTTATGTATTGTTTGTATACTGTGGTGGTAGTTTCTTTGTTGTGTCCACATTTTGTGTAGGCAAGTGGCCTGAGGGCGTTAAGTCTGGGTGTCAGTATATTTTTGTTTATATTTGTGATATGTTGCTTGAATGACATTGAAGTGTCTTATGTTACACCTAGGATTTTGTGTGTGTGTGTGTGTGTGTGTGTGTGTGAGTTAAGGGGGTGTTGTTCATGGTGAGGAGTGGGACATTTATGTGGTCGGCTGTCCAGCTTGTGAGGAGGGTTGCTGTGGATTTGGTTGGGGCTAAATTGAGTCTGTCTGCAGTGCACCAGTCATGTAGTGAGTTGAGATAGGGTTGAAGGAGATGTGTTGCTGTGTCTGAGTCTTGGTATGTACATGTGAGTGTTAATGTGTTATGTCGTCTGCGTAGGAAGCCATGTTTATTTGGGGTGCGTGGGGTGTGGGTAGATCATGCAAGTATAGATTGAAGAGTGAGGGTGACAAGACAGATATTTGCGGGACTCCGTTTGTGAAGTTTCTGATGTTAGATGACTGACCGGCAAATGATAGATGTGCATATCTGCCTGCTAGGTAGTTGGCCAGCAACCTTTTTATAGTATTTTGCATGTTTGTGTTGTAGATTTTGTTTGTTAGGTTGTGACGGGGGATGGTATCAAAGGCTTTACTAATGTCAAGTGTGGCAAGTAGTGTTTTGTGTGGTGGTCTAGCTGAGTTTATGCCGTCAAAAGCTCTTTGTGTAAGGTCTGTAAGAAGAATGTTTGTGGAGTGGAGTGGCCTGAAGCCATGTTGTGTTGGAGCTAGGGATAGATCATGTGTGGTCAGTTGTAGTGCGAGGCGTTCTGAGACTTTGGAGGGGATGCAAAGGAGTGTGATGGGGCGGTGTGAGGAGGGTAGCGTGGGGTCTTTGTTGGGTTTGGGGAATGTAATGATGACACGCTTTGATAACATACTTTTTGTTATTTAATGCTGTTGACAAACAGTTTTTATTCAGATAAGAAGGACTTCTAGGAATTGAAGGTCAAAAATTATTACTGTAAAAGCACTCTGGTGCGACTCCAAGAACTCCTTCCTAAATCTGGAGGCTCTGTAAATTTAGTTGTCATTTATTTATATGTTTGAAGCTCTAAGGACTACACTATACTCATTTCTTGGCCAATTGTCATGAAAGAATGCTTGGCATGGTCATAGAATCTTTTTCCTGTAGTTTGTTTGTTCTTATAATGTCATTTTACTATGCTAAACACTATAAACACTAGTTTATACCTTGACAAGCTTTTACTTTGTTGTATATGTAATTTATCTGCTCACCATTTCATCTTACAAGGCTGCTCTCTAGAACAGTATCATATATGATTTAAAACATGCATTTATCTTTGAAAGCTGTACAGTAATGCATTGTCTTTTCCTTCTATATTGTCTTCCCCTCCAGCATATATCTGCCTTTACTCCTATTGATATTTACAATTATGGACATAATAAATGCATATACAATAGATAGTACAATGGCTGTAAAGTGTGACGCTTTTCATATACACGGATTCGTTTGGACATGGTAACCCAAAAAAATTCCAAAGTCGGCCACAACGCGGAAAACATTTGTATATATGCGGACATTTGTTGGCGACGGGGATCCTGCTGCAACTCCAGGTCGGCGACAGACATTTCTGCACCGCCGCCGGACATTTCCGCACTGCGCGAATCGTAGCAGACGACACAAAACATAGTGTGGTTCCTTTATGTTGCAGGATATTGTGTGCTTGACATGCTAATAGGTCAGTAGCATGTCCAAAACAGTTCTTCTTTATGCTGTTTTTGCCTGCCTGACATGCAAACATGTTTTTGTTGGTGGTATATGGTCGGCTTAAGGTAGGCTAATGGCTCAAATAGGGTGCTTTGGTAAAGTGGCTGTAACGAATTGAATTAATTCCCTTAAGGCCTGTTGTTGTTGTTGTCGTTCCCTAAGCTGCTTGGCCGAACAGCGCCGAGTCCTTAAGGAAGGCCATGGCTACAATTGGGTTTTCCCACAGGGCTCTCAAGGAGTGTAGATTATGTTGTTGGCGTAAGTGATTGTGTGAAATGCAGTCTTCTACGATGTGTTTAATGGTATAGGGTGCTGTGTTAATTGCTATCTCGCCACCCAGATTACTTGGCTAGGACTAAGATTTTGTAGCAAAATATGTTGGTAGTTGTGAAAACTTGGCAATAATATGAGGCAGAAACATAAAAGAATAAAAAAATTCCATTAATAATCGAGAAATCAGATGCTAAGGGATTCAATTTACTAAGCTGGAAAAAACAACACTTAAAACTATTATTGTTCGCCATAAGATAGAAGATTTGTTCCGTATTTTATTGGTTCATACCCTATATTTTACCTTAGGATATCATAATATTATACAGTGTGTGATAAAGATTTAAATGTTGGACTCATGATCTGTGCTGGATGTTAGGGTGTATAGGGGTATTGGAGGGGTTCTGTCTGACCATTATGTAGTAATAGCTAAAATTAGGGCACAAAATAAGTGGGTGAGGAGAGCTGGAGGAAGGCAAGAGGAAGGTGGAATGGCGAGGAGGGTGGAGAGGTTGCAGGAGGAGGAAATCAGGGAGGAGTACAGGAGAGCAGGTCAGGTCAGGTGAAGGTATTGAGGGAGAAGCCTTTATAACAGCACCTCTTAGCTACTTTTTACTTTTATTTTTTTCTGAAGAGTGTAGAGAGGGATGTTGGAGAGAAAGGAAGCTGTTGGAGTGAATTTGTTATGTGTGTCATTAGTCTGTATACGTCCTCGAGGTGTCCCCCAACTGGGTGCGAGCATGTGAAACACGCTAGGACGTACTACCACACCCACTAAATGTCCACCTTGGCTGGGATCGAACCCAGGTCAAGCAGATTCACACGTAGACATACTCTCCACTCGACCGCGGCTCTTGAGCAAGACGACTAGGTAGGTTGGAGCTGGAAGGTATGGAGGAAGTGGGAGGAGATGAGCAAAGTTTTTAAGGAAGAGGTCTGTGCAGTATGTGAGGAGGTGTGTGGAGTAAGGAGAAGAGGGAGGGGAGTGAAGGGTACAGCATGGTGGACAGAAGAGGTAAATATAGCTGTGGAAGACAAGAAGAAAGCGTATAGAGAGTGGTTGGGTAGTAGAGGGAATGAAGATTTGAAGAGACAGAAACGAGCGAGGTACTTGGAGAAAACGAGAGTGGTTAAGAGAGTGGTGAAGGAAAGTAAGAGAACAGTAGATGAGGAACTTGGAAGGAATCTGAGTGTAAAATGGATGGAGTGTAAGAAACTGTTCTGGAAAGAAGTCAAGAAAGTTAGGGAAGGTAGCAAGGGAAACAATAAGGGTGTGAAAGATAAGGATGGGCTAGTGCTAGCCGAGAAGCAAGAGAGAGTCGAAAGATGGAGGGAGTACTTCAACAAATTGCTAAATGTAAGGAATGAAGCGTCAGCAAACATAGTTGGATGGGGTATGGGAGGGAGAAGAAGTGGAGGAGGAGATGGGGATCAGGAGGTCAGAAGTGTGTGAAGCCAAGAAAAGAGTGAAGTTGGGGAAAGCACCAGGAATAGATGGAGTGTGTGGGGAAATGCTGAGGTATGGTGGTGAGATAGTGATCGAATGGGTATGACAAATTTGCAAACTAGCATGGGAGAAGGGGAGTGCACCTGATGACTGGAAGATAGGCATAATAGTCCCCCTATATATGGGTAAAGGGGAAAGAGGAGTGTGTGTTAACCACCGAGGAATATGTCTTCTAAGTGTAGTAGGGAAGATGTACAGTAGGGTAATATTAATAATAATAATAATAATAATAATAATAATAATAATAAGTTTTATTTAGCAAATCCAAATACAATTAAATATTTTTTTTTGTAAAACATATTACAATGGCTAAGCCTGTTGAGAGAAATCTCTCTCGAAGGCCCCTTATACATAACTCGATTGCTGCAGTAATCTTAAAATTACGGTATTGAAGTTAATAGTGAGGAAGGCAGTTGTAGGCACTCCACGCCCACCCCCAACAGACACCATCACGTGGGTTGACCATGAGTGCAATGTATTACACAACAGCCACAGAACCCACACCCAACTGCCATACTCATGAGGGGAACGAGGGGCTCCACACCAGTTAACCTATAGCTACAATACTGGTTGATACTACCCACACTGATGCTAAAGTCTGCTTATACATACAGTATATCCATATCTTTACTGATAAATATATACACACGCATTAAAAATGTACAGATACTAAAATACAAACAAAGGTACGTACATACCCATATGCTCATATAATTATATACACATTAATATTCATATATACCCACACACATACAAGACACATATACAGTACACACTTTCACGAGCGCATATTACTCTTACTTGTGTACATACGAACCCAAAACACATATGAGTTTAAGTAAACATGTTCATACAGTATACACGACCCAATCAGTAGAAGTCTAATTGCCCTAAGTGATACATCAATTTTCATATTTTGTATTAATATTTTGATAGTAGATGTGACTTAATTGCTATTTTGAAACTGGAGATGGTCTGTTTGTTCTGTCTATCAACTGGTAAATTATTCGAAATATTGGCACCGTGGAAGTTAATAGATGTCTGGGATTGTTTTGAGGACATATGAGGGATTTCTATGGAATTTATATTTCGTAAGTTATATCTTTCATTGATGCGGTGACTAAATAAACCCACATTACTATGGTTTTGTAGAGATTTAAATACAAACAAAGCGCTACAGTAAGTATTAATATCATCTAGTTTAAGAAGTGTGAGTTGTTTTAAGAGTTCGTTTGTATGAGCATATTTAGATTTGTATGTGATTGTTCTAACTACTTTTGTTAGTGCTATGTCTATAGATTTTAATTTAGTTTTTCCTGTTGCCCCCCATATTGTATGACAATATGATACAAATGGATATATTAAAGAATAATGTAGTTGTTTTAGTACACTAGTGTTGACACAGTGGCGAATAACATATAAAATACCGCATTGTTTATTGATGTTGTTTGATAGGTTTTGTATATGAGAATTCCACGACATCTGTCCATCTACCACAATCCTAAGGAATTTGATATTCACCTCTTCTTTCAATGGCACATTTCCGAGTTTGACGGAAGCAAGATTGAGAGAGTGAGAGCGAGAACGGAGAAATGGATATGTTACGAGCAGGGCGGTTTTAGGAAGGGAAGAGGATGTGTAGCTCAGATTTTTACCCTGAAATGTGTTGTGGAGAAATATCTGGAGAAGCAACAAAATCTGGATGTTGCCTTTATGGACTTGGAGAAGCCCTATGACAGAGTGGATAGAGAAGGTATGTGGAAAGTACTTAGAATATACAGAGTAGATGGCAAGTTGCTGAAAGCAGTGAAGAGCATGTATGAGGGTGCAAAGGCGGCAGTACGTGTGGAGAATGAGCAGAACGAGTTCTTTGATCTGAATGTTGGGTTGAAACAGGGGTGTGTAATGTCCCTGTGGTTGTTTAGTATATATGGATGGAGTCATGAAAGAAATACAAGGAAGAGCAGTGGATGTGGATGTATCGCTGGTAAGGGAGGGAAGCGAGTGGAAGCTACCTGTTCTGCTGTTTGCTGATGATACAGTTCTGATGAGCGATAATGAATGGGGGTTGCAGGGTCTGGTAAATATGTTTGGAGCAGTGTGTGAAAAACGGAATCTGAAGGTAAATAAGGGGAAGAGCAAGGTTATGGTCTGTCAAGTCTTACCTGTACTAAAATATAATATAGGTTAATATAATAATTATACTCTCAAGTCTTACCTGTACTAAAATATATAGATGATTATAATTATACTCTCAAGTCTTACCTGTACTAAAAGATATAGATGATTACAATTAGGCTCCCAAGTATTACCTGTACTAAAAGATATAGATGATTACAATTAGGCTCCCAGGTCCTACCTGTACTAAAAGATATACTGTACAGTAGATGATTATAATTATACTGTAAAGTCTTACCTCTGTCTATGTTTCCCCCGGGTGTAAACAGGAACAGTGTAAGAAGGCGAAGGATAACGTGCGGATCAGCTACAAGCCTTCCCTCTTCCAACACATGGGCACCCACTCCTCACTCAAGGGCAAGGTGTAAAAACTTAAGGTATGGAGTCTAGAGATGGACCGAATATTCGTTTCGTATCCGTATGTGCGAATATTCGCAATGTTTTTCAATATTCGTATTCGTATTCGTATTCGCATTTCCATGCATAGCTATTTGTAAACATGCGAATATTTTCACGAAATCAATAGCAGATATACACAAATGTAAAATATTACATTTTAAAGCGTGCGTTCGCTTGTACGATGTCGGGGAAAGGCATGCTTCTTTATTAAACCCTTTAAGTACCATAGTATGTGAGTTTTTTTGTAACTAATGGAACTGATATTGTGTACATCGACTTCCAAACCAATCTGATGATCTCTGAACTTTGAAACAATTGTAATAGTTCCGAAATCTGACCTTGTTCATTATAACGGAATAAATGGTCTTACTACAATTTTGCCAATGTACCGGCTGCTAGATCCAGCGAATCACTTACATCACTTCCATCTAGCGACATCAAGATGTGATGAATTCTAGCGATATTCAAGTTATGTTCCCTATTTTAAGGAATTGTAGAGATTTTTCGATTGTTAAAGATTATTCTAGATACTTCAACATATGTTTTCTAGTGACATACAAGTTTTTAGTGTCTGGTGACTATCTAAAGATTTGTCAATGTTATTCTAGCATACATTTGTGCTTTAGTTTATCATGCATTGTTTAATATATTTGCCCTATTTCTCCACAAGACTTCCTACATGATATAGTGTATTGTTCTAGTGATAATTAAATATTACACAGGGCTATTTTAAGTTGGCTGATGATTATGAAACAGTAATATGCTGGACGATGAGAATACTGTATGTAAACATGTCTCGGATATCACTGATTATTTTTGGCAATGTCTGCCAAAAGCCCAATGGCTAATCAGCGGTGGTAACGAAACACGCAGCTTTACACATTCACATCGTCATTGGCTTCCGGTAATTAATTTCATAGTAATTTAATTAACGTTTGTTGGTGATATCAAAAGAATTACCAGTTCTTGAAGGATGACAATTTCATCCTTCAAGAAAGATTGAAATATTCGCTATTCCCTATTCGTATTCGCGAATTTTACCAACAAAAATTCGTATTCGCAAATAGTGAAAATTTATATTCGTTCCATCTCTAGATACTATGGACAAGAAATGGGTAAATATAGGAGAGACTTAGAAATAATTGTGAATGATAAATATAGAATGACTTAGAAATCTCAATGTAAGAAAACAGAATGAATAACAAAAGAGAGACTGAGATTACAAATTGTTTTATTGTCAATGATAAATAGAGAATGACTAAACAGATGCACTTAGAAAACTCACTGTAAGGAAACGGAATGAATACAAATCAAAACAAGAGAGCCCGAACAGAAACAAAATTTAAAGTTCCTATTCCCAGGGTCCGGGACCACTTTCGCGTTCTCTCGCCCGTTTCGTCGGTCAAGTAGGAGAATTATAAAAGGGGAGGAGGATTTATAGCCCCATGCCCCAGAAAGAAAAGTAGGACAGTAAAAGAGACCGACAGAGACAGCTAAGGTTGGGTAGAGGATGCCAAAACTCATTCTGGATTGGACGATCCCTCACCTTAAGGGGGGTTACCGGATTTTTTGTTTTATCTTTTTCTCCTTTTCTCTCTTTCCCTGGCTTGTATCCATTCGGCCCCATTCAGCCAACTGTTTTAAGACGTTTATCCCCATCCAGGTATCGATTTCTTCCTGGCAAGCGATAGCGAGCCATCATTGTATGGAGAAATCCGGCTTCGCCAGAGAAATTTTTCTATCGAAAAATGTATAAATTTAGCTTGCTGTCAAAACAAAAGTATATAATATACTGTATGCTGGCTCGCTACCGATCGCCAGGAAAATATTGATACCTAGATGAGGGTAAACGTCTTAAACCAGTAGGCTGAAAGGGGCCGAATGGATACAAGCCAAAGAGAGAGGGAGAGAAAGAGAAAAAAAGCGAGGTGAGCTCCCTTAAATAAGCTAAGTAGAGGATGTGAATGATACATAATGAATTACTTTACAAACCCACATAGTACAAACTCAAGGTACAGGCAAAACAACAACAATAGCAAATATAGAATGACTTGGCATAATCACGGAGGAAATCGGTGACGGTGAGGAAAGTAGGGGTGAATAGTGGAACTATGGTAATTGACCACTTGCGTGTTTCAAGCTATAAGGAAGTTGGAGTGGTAGATATCGATATTATGTAGAAATACCAGATACAAAAAAAAAAAGTATCACATTTATATTTATAGAAAATCAAATTCAACATACTATGTATCCATCAGAAACCTACATAATTACTGTATTTGTGTTTAATATCGTTGTTTACAGGCTGAAATTCCTTATAGCCTGAAACTCGCAAGTGGTCAATTGATAAACTAGACGATGCAAGGGACAGCCTACCGTACGAAGGGAATTGTCTACTGGTATTTAAGGGGAGGTTTTTTGTTTCCAAACAAAATATCCCCATGACCCTCCTTCCAGATAAATTTGCAAATTTTTTGGTAGAAAATGTCCCGACTGAAGGTTGTTTCCTTCTAAATTGTAGGGTTCCTAATGCTCACCAGGAGAAAAAAACAGCAACACCTAAATGGCACGAAAGGTCTTATAATTGACAAAGAAATGCGTCAAAAGGTATCAAAATCGCCAAACTAATGGGGCGAATGTCTTAAAATTAATAACCTAATTTTGCTAAGCATGAAGGAGAAGGAAGCCCAGAAAAAACACGCCCTTTAGTGAAATCATACCATTAAGCTTTCTCTTGTCACCAATAGCTAAGCGGATAAGGAGAAAATGTTGCTCTTTTTGACTAAAGCATAATACTTTCTACATTCATACTAAGACCTAATGGGAACATTTGAATAGGTGGAGGGAATCTGTATCTTCATACTTCTGCCTGTGGCAGCCCCTTTTCAATTAATTTCCATTAGAGTTCTGAAACACTGATGTTTGCCCCAAACTGTATACCGTGATAGAGATGTCAAACTAGTCTCAAATGACTCGTCTGGACAAGGGAAACAAATAATATTCAGACAATGTTTGGCTAATGTTGACCGTTTGACTTGTACTGGAGCGTGTAGTTGAACTAATTAGGGACAATTGGCAACATTTCTTACCGAATTGTAGCAGGATGATAAACTACAAGAGACTTTACAATTCAAACGGTCAACTTTAGCCAAACATTGTCTGAAAATAATTTGTTTCCCTTGTCCAGACGAGTCATTTGAGACTAGTTTGCCATCTCTATCACAGTATACAGTTTGAGGCAAAAATCAGTGTTTCAGAACTCTAATGGAAATTAATTGAAAAGGGGCTGCCACAGGCAGAAACATGAAGATACAGATTCCCTCCACCTTTTAAAATGTTCCCATTGGGTCCTAGTATCTGTGTACAAAGCATAATGCTTTAGTCACAAAGTGCACAATTTGGCCAAAAATGGTTCCTACTCAGCCACACTACAATACTTACAGCTAGTGACACGCTTCAGTACAGTAAGATCTGCCTTATATTGACAGAGGTGCATGGGGGCATTTCGTTCGTGGCCACCCCTTCGAGGATCACGACGTCAGACAATAGATAGATACATTAGTTAGTAGTAGTCGTTCCTAGGTTGCTTGGGCCGAACAGCCCCGTGAAGCAGGGGTTATTGTTGATGGATGAAGGGTGAATGTGAAGCGATCGTGTGGAAGTGGTAAGAGATGTGTACAGTCGGCCAAATATGTGATGTGTACAGTCGGCCAAATATGTGATGTCGCGGCACCAAGTATATTTCGATCAATATTGGGTATCAGCACTATCTAAACATTAATTCAACGTTTTGAGTGAGTATACAAACATGTTCCTATCTTTACACCCCTATTCAACATCTGACAGACATTAATACAGCACACAGTGAGCAAAACGTAATGACAGCGGAGCCACGATTTATTTGGCCAAACGTACATAAATATGTGTTGGAGCGAGATGGGGAAGGGGAGTGCAGAATGTCACGTATGTAAAGTCTGAATATCAATATTATTCCATGCAACACATTGTCCCATAGGATTTCTTTCTCCCGGTAAGTATGTTACTGAACTTATCATTTATTACTATAAATTATTATCCCTTAATCATTGTTATGCGACGTTATAATTAAACGCGCTATATAGTAGTTCGTTATTTCGATCTTAGGAAAGTTCAGAACTGTAGATACTCAACTGGTACACAACTCACTTCAATATTATAAATCTCATATCAATCACAACCAATGTCACAAAATACGCAGTTTCGGTACACATGTTATATTTCTTACGTAGCTAGGGTACAAGCATGGAAAATAATGATCGAGTCTCATATATTTAGAGATGAGCTCGATCCAATCATATAATAGTAATACAATGAATATTAATAATCCTGATTAATATTTTTTCAGGAATAAGCAACACAAATCATAAAATTAAAATAGTACATGTACATATACACTATGTTACTACCTTAATCACAATATAAGTAAACACAGAGAGGTTAGTCTCAAAACAATATCCTGATGGTAAACTGGCAACCGGGAGGGGATTTGCAGATAAAGGTAGATATTAGTTACTGCGAAGCATATGCACAGAACTGAGGTTTTATGGATAATAGGATACTAAATGACAAGTGAATAACTGTTACATTAATTCAATGAATAGAAGATATAAATCTTAATTAACTCAGAGTCACAATTGTGAATATAAATTCACTGATGGAGTAAATAATTATAATAACCTGTATGCGGGGCTGAATTTCTCGTAGGATGAGAAGTTAATGCGACGTGAAATGATAGGAGTTTATCTTTAACTTAAACAAGGCTTAAACTGAGTTTGAAGTCAGGAAGCGTAATCTTTAGTATAGTCAAACTTGGAGACTGATAAATAAACACTCTCTGTGAACACTTATACATGCAATCACGTGCCCAGCTAATAATAACACATATAACAAGATCTGATTGATCGTTCACTGGAGTTTACGTATAATGTGCATGTATTTATCCCGAACGAATAATATTATGTATAGTTCTTATCCCGAATATAGGAAACTATATCCCAAGAATTATATATATATCAATCCCACATATAGCGTATGTTCTGTTCTCTCAAAACGAGGGGCAATAGCTATAGGAGAAGGAGAAAATTAATAATCTCTAATCTGACGTTAATATGAACACTAACATATCTTATATAACCCTTCGCAAATAATCATCAAAACTCTTTATCGAACGAGAGGCACTTAATTTGATTCAGGTAGAGAAGTAGGAGCCCATGAGAGAATCTGGCCGCACGTGGCGATTGAGTACGTTGTCCGATCCTGTTGGCACCAGGGGACGTCCTCTTCACACACTCTCACTAGAAGATACACTTTTATAGTTCGCCTACACCACTTCTTCGGGATCACTAACACAGTCAGTGGAGATACTTTTAAGGGGATTTTGGCTAACCCCTACGGAAGTATGTTCCAAATCCAATATTTCAGCTATTAAGCACGTTCGCCCCGAAAGGAGAGGTACCCGAAAGTGAATTCGATTTTGCTTACCAAACTCTTGGCTCGGGCAGGTAATGTTCCGTTTTAATTCAGGTGCACAGGTGTGGCGTTTCGGAATATGAGAGGCATGAGAATTACAGTTTGTTATTATTGCTGAGGTTATTAAGGTTCTTAAAATTATTGTACATATATCATTACAAAGATGAATGCATTCTTTATTTATCAAAATTAGTTGGATGGATGAAGAAGCTTTGATGTATGGATGAGAAATTAATTTCTGTTTTGGATGTCTACATGTATTTTTTGTGTGATATGGAATGAATTGATGATGAGGGGGAATATGAGGATTTTACTGGTTTATTCCCTTAGTGGTCGTAGTTGTATGTATTTTGCTCAGGTTGGAAATGCTGGAATTGAGGAGGTTGGTGCTGAATTCGCATAAACATTTCCTCATTGTAGTCCAGATCTGGCTCGGGCAGGGGAATCTCACCGTGGGTAGGGAGCGGCCAGTTTTGACCAGGCGGGTAGAGGTCATTAGGGCTGGGGAGCGGCCCGTGTTGGCCCACGCAGGTACTGTGGTGCTTTTTACCTGTCTGCTGGGAGTGGGGGGACTCATTAATTTTCTTTGCTTTGTATTTGATGGAAGCAATGCGGCATTGTGGTGGTTGCTTTTCTTCTGAATACGGGAGCAGGTTCCTGGAGTGTTTTGGCTCATGTTGGTCGAGCCCCGTCATCTCAATCATTTCAATATATTTTCAGTCATAAATGTAATCTTTTAGAGTTTAGACAATTTTTTTCAGATAAAGATTACCTTTTGGAGTAAAATGGGATTCAGTTTTACTTCAGTTATGTGTATCTCTGTTGTATTGTTGTATATAATCACTGATGTTGTAAGTCCATGTCTATATGTCCATGTCTGTAAGTCCATGTCTGTAAGTCTGTGTCTGTAAGTCCATATATGTAAGTCCATGTCTGTAAGTCCATGTCTGTAAGTCCATGTCTGTAAGTCTGTGTCTGTAAGTCCATGTCTGTAAGTCTGTGTCTGTAAGTCCAGGTCTGTAAGTCCAGGTCTGTAAGTCCAGGTCTGTAAGTCTGTGTCTGTAAGTCCATGTCTGTAAGTCCATGTCTGTAAGTCCATGTCTGTAAGTCCATGTCTGTAAGTCCATGTCTGTAAGTCTGTGTCTGTAAGTCCATGTCTGTAAGTCCAGGTATGTAAGTCCATGTCTGTAAGTCCGTGTCTGTATGTCCATGTCTGTAAGTCCGTGTCTGTATGTCCATGTCTGTATGTCCATATCTGTAAGTCCATGTCTGTAAGTCTGTGTCTGTAAGTCCATGTCTATAAGTCCGTGTCTGAAAGTCCGTGTCTGTATGTCCATGTCTGCAAGTCCATGTCTGTAAGTCCATGTCTGTAAGTCCGTGTCTGTATGTCCATGTTTGTAAGTCCGAGTCTGTATGTCCATGTCTGTAAGTCCATATCTCTAAGTCCATTTGCACAATCTGATGTCATCCATGTTCTGTTGTACTGTAATTGTCATGCACGTTCTGTTGTACTGTAATTGTCATCCATGTTCTGTTGTACTGTAATTGTCATCCATGTTCTGTTGTACTGTAATTGTCATCCATGTTCTGTTGTACTGTAATTGTCATGCACGTTCTGTTGTACTGTAATTGTCATCCATGTTCTGTTGTACTGTAATTGTCATCCATGTTCTGTTGTACTGTAATTGTCATCCATGTTCTGTTGTACTGTAATTGTCATCCATGTTCTGTTGTACTGTAATTGTCATCCATGTTCTGTTGTACTGTAATTGTCATGCACGTTCTGTTGTACTGTAATTTTCATCCATGTTCTGTTGTACTGTAATTGTCATCCATGTTCTGTTGTACTGTAATTGTCATCCATGTTCTGTTGTACTGTAATTGTCATCCATGTTATGTTGTACTGCAATTGTCATCCATGTTCTGTTGTACTGTAATTGTCATCCATGTTCTGTTATACTGTAATTGTCATCCATGTTCTGTTGTACTGTAATTGTCATCCATGTTCTGTTGTACTGTAATTGTCATCCATGTTCTGTTGTACTGTAATTGTCATCCATGTTCTGTTGTACTGTAATTGTCATCCATGTTCTGTTGTACTGTAATTGTCATCCATGTTCTGTTGTACTGTAATTGTCATCCATGTTCTGTTGTACTGTAATTGTCATCCATGTTCTGTTGTACTGTAATTGTCATCCATGTTCTGTTGTACTGTAATTGTTATATGTTCCTCTTGTATTAATTGAAACATTAACCCTTCAGTATGAGGACGCCTTTCTTTTCTTGTAGCATTGTTATCATTATGCAAGTTTACACAGTTTAGGAAGGACCTGTGGGAGTCAGAGAGATAGTTGAATTATTTTGTACCCCTTTGCTTTCTAGAGGGGCTTCCTAAGTTTAGTAAAATTGTCTCGTTAAAGCCATATAATATTTGAAATGACACCGGCTTATTGAGGGTGTTAATGATATATCAGATATTGTTACTTTTCCTGCACTTTTAGTTCTACGAGAGAAGTGTAGAATATCAGACAGTGGCTTTTGAAATTGACTTGGTTGGTTTGGACACGTGGAGAAAATGGATAATCAGTGCTGGGTGAAGAAATGCCGGACTGTGAACGTGGGGGGAGCTGCATGTAAGGGTAGACCTGGAAAGACGTGGGGTCAGGTACTCCGATCCGATCTCAAAATAAATAACTTGACAACAGAGGCAGCCCTTGACAGGGTCACCTGGAAAGCCGCTATTTAGGACATGAAACTGTAACCACACTCTCTGTGGACAAAATGTCTTTAAACTTGTATGCATGTATGCATGTATGTATGTTTATACAAGGTAGTACCGGTACATAGAAAAAAGGGGGAACCATTTGAAAGTAAAGTTTTCTTATAAGGCAGCTTTTTTGTTATTACACTAGGAAGTAGAACATGTGGGCAACTATATTACATTACAGTATATCTCTTTATTACACTAGGAAGTAGAACATGTGGGCAACTATATTACATTACAGTATATCTCTTTATTACACTAGGAAGTAGAACATGTGGGCAACTATAATACATTACAGTATATCTCTTTCTGTATGATTATTGTTTATACATTATATTTCATTGTCTCTTACAATAACAAATGCTATTGAACACTCAACTTATATTTCAGAATTAGACCACCCATAAATCTGTACATACTCCATTAACTATTCATTTTACCCAACCTTTAAGGGGAGGCAGACCGTTTATCTGGACCCCCTTCTCCCTAATGTTTAGCCCCACTAGTTTTGAGATTATAAGATATTCTGCCCAATAGGTCGGCGATTTTAACACCTTTCGCCCCATTTCGTTGTCAATTTTAAGACCTTTCAAGCCATTTAGGTGTCGATATTTCCTGGCGAGCGAAAGCGAGCCTGCAATTTTTAGAGGAATCGGCCTCCTGCCGGGACATTTTTCTACCGAAAAATGTACATATTTATCTTGAATCGCGCACGCAGATCCCGCCCGTATACTGTGCACCATAATTCAGCTTGTCTGTCGTCGTCGTCCGTCGTCGTCGTCGTCCGTCCGGTAACTCCTCCTAGACTGTTCGATGGATTTTCACCAAATTTCACAGGTATATACATTTGGTCAATGTGAAGGTCAGTCAAAAAGAAATATTCAATTTAACTAAAAGGTTAAGGTCAATGGTCAAGGTTAAAAATAAGGTCAATATTTCATGTGATTTAGTTTTTACTAAAATGTCTCCATTTTCACTATACATGTTACTGGTACCCTCGATATCTTATTGACCAAATTTGAAATAAATATTCTAAAGGGTAAGGTCAAAGGTCAAGGTCAAAGGTCAAAATACTGGTACCCTCGATATCTTATTGACCAAATTTGAAATAAATATTCTAAAGGGTAAGGTCAAAGGTCAAGGTCAAAGGTCAAAATAACTTTTGTACTACTATTTCTTATAATAATTGTTAGATTCTCACTAAGCTTACTGTGAATATTTGGAATACCTAGGCCAAGGTCATACAAGACACTATTCAATTACATATGAAAGGTCAAGGTCACAAGTCAAGGTCAAATATAAGGTCAATATGCTAATGTCTTTACTTTTCATGTAAACTTCACAAAATTTGGTGAGATAGTTGTACCTTAAATGAAAAGAAAAATAACACATTTTGAGAAACATATCATGAAGGTCAAAGTGAAGGTTAAAGGTCAAGGTCAACTATTCAACAAATATATATAAAACTAACTGATGGGTTATAATGAAATTAGTCATGCTTATTTGATTTTCCTGGGCAATATCAATGAACAAAAACAAATACTCTTACATAAAGGTCAAGGTCACAGGTCAAGGTAAAAAGTCAACTTATACTATATATTTTTAGTTTTTATTCAAATGGCTTCATTTTCACTATACACGGTACTGGTAACCCTTGATATCGTATTGCTCAAATCTTACATAACTATACTAAAGGGTAAGGTCAAAGTTCAAGGTCAAAGGTCAACATAGGTTTTTTACTAGTATTTTGTATACTGACTCTTAGATTCTCACGAGGCTTACCATGTATATTCGGAATACCTAAGCAAAGGTCATACAACAAACTATTCAGTTCCATATGAAATGTCAAGGTCACAGGTCAAGTTCAAATAAAAGGTCAATATGCTATTTTCTTTACTATTCATGCAAACTTCACAACATTTGGTGAGATAGTTGTACTTTAAGTGAAAAGGAAAATACTAATTGTTGAGACATATAAAGGTCAAGATAAAGGTCAAAGGTCAAGGTCAACTATTATATTAATATATATGAAACTAACTGATGGGTTTGAATTAAATTAGGCATGCTTATTTGATTTTCATGGCCAATGTCAATGCAAACAAAAATGTACTCTTACATAAAGGTCAAGGTCACAGGTCAAGGTCAAAGGTCAACTTTTATTATTTATTAAAAAAAGATTACTCAAATTTTTGAAAACTGAATATGTTATGGCTTATTACTTAAATCACATATACTGTATATATATCAAATTTCACATAAATATTGTAATAGTTAAGGTCAGAGGTCAAGATCAAAATAAGAGTATTTGTCATTTTCCTTAAGCTCCTCGTTGACTGTTTAATGTATTGTCATCAAATTATACAGGCAAATTCAGTTGGTCAATGCGACGACCATCCAAATATATCTGTTATTTTTAGTCAAAGGTCAAAGGTCAAGGTCACAGTATATGATCACTATTTGTAATCAACAATTTTTAATACAAATTACACCATATTCATAATGCGAGCTAATACGAACATTGCCGTTAACCCACAAAGTCCCAGTGACGATTATAGTCGTCAGTAGATAATTAACTCCACAGACCCAGCGATGGCTATAGCCATCAGTAATGTACTTTCCTTGTAACTGCCTGTACAACCCTGTACCTTTTTTGTTTTGTTTTTCTCTCAGCTTATATAAGACCCACTGAAGGGTGATAGAGCCAGTCTTGCCTCATCTCTTGAGCTGGAAAGATAGTCTCTCCTCCCATTTTGGCCACATTGCTTGGGACTGGGGGAAATTTTATTGCTGTATCCTACGGTACTGAACGGGTTAAGCTAACTAAATCCTTGATAAGAAATTCTAAGGTCGAAGGTCAAGATCAAAGGTCATGGTTAAAGGTCGAAATATGATTTTTACTAGTATTTTCTATTTAATGTAAGATTCTCATTAGGCATATCATGCATATTCGGAATGCCTAGACCAAGGTCATACAAGAATAAACATAATTCCATTTGATAGGTCAAGGTCACAGGTCAACGTCAAATATAAAGTCAATATGCTAATTTCTTTACTACTAATGTAAACTTCACAACATTAGTTGAGACAGTTGTGCTTTAAGGGAAAATTAAAATGTACATTTTTCAGACATCATGAAGGTCAAGATGAAGGTCAAAGGTCAAATATTAATTTAATACCTCTGAAACTAACTGATGATTTTTAATGAAATTGTACACACTTACTTGATTGTATAGGACTACATCAAATAAACACAAATATAATCCTACAAAAAGGTCAAAGTCACAGGCCAACGTCATAAGTTAAGTTGTTAACCTTCATCATAAAAAAATACTCAATAAAGTGTATTTGCGATATATATATATATATATATATATATATATATATATATATATATATATATATATATATATATATATATACATATATAGATATATATATATATATATAGATATATATATGTATATATATATATATATATATATATAGCATATATATAAATATATATAGGGGAGGTGTGGTGGAGTGGTCATGCCGCTGGATTGGTAATCCAATGGACCCGGGTTCAAATCCCGATATGTCAATGGGAAGATATTATTGGGATTGAATTTGTGCTGTACCTAGGTATCAGTGAATTACCACAAAGCCCACCGAAATGCCAAAAAAATACCCTCATTGTTCCCTGATTAAATAACACTGTATGAATATTCCCATATTCAAAATATGTTACAGGGGGACAATGCCTAGTGAGTTCACTGCTCAATAGGTGGCGTTCTGAGAGTGAGGGTCTGAGTCTGGAGGGTGAGACGGTGAAGCACTTGAGCGAAGCAACCGGCCGCTTCAGAGATGGAGCTGCTTCGAGCCATGATGGTTGCTTCACATGTCTCACTCCCCAGACTGGAACAAGACCTCACGGGCTTCACCGTGTTGAGCGGTGGAATGTACAGGCTCTCAGCCTATGCCCGAGAGGGAGTAGTTGGAATATAGAAAAAAAAAAAAAAAAAAAAAATATATATATATATATGTATACTGTATATACTGTATATATATACCGATTTTACCTAAGAGGTTCAATACTACTTGCAGAATTCTAGGTCGCAGAGTTGTGTATGCATTTTTTTTTTTTTTTTTTTTTTTTTTTTGGTAATGCTAAAACTGCCCACCTACTTTATTTGATATACCGGTATTTTTATCCTTTGGGTATAATAAAAGCTGTTTATTTTTCAGCTTCAAGGGTCTAATGATAATGTCGGACAAGTTGGGAGAGAGATATCCTGACCAGGATTCGAACTCACTCACCCCAGTTATATGTGGGAGAGTTGGGTAAACGTAACCATTCGACCACGAGCTCATGGCCGAGTGGTTACGGTGCCCAACTCTCCCAAATATACTTGGGGTGAGTGGGTTCTAATCCTGATCATGTTGCCTCTCTCCTAGCTTCAAGAGCCACTCCATGCACCACTGTCAACCAATCATGTCCATTCATAAGGAATATGTGCTGCCAAGTTAATTTGAACATAGTATAAGCAAGACATTGAAGAGGTTTAGGCTTAACTTTGAAACTACAATTTTCCATAATATACCATTTTCCTGGCTATATCACCATTTGGTCGGTAGGGTTATCAGTATTTCAAAAATATTATGTTTTTTTAACTACTGAATAATTATATATTACAGTATATGACCATACTACACTACAAAAATTACCAGAATATATCATCCTATCACTTAGAAAAGCTAATGTAACTAATTTTGTTTTTGTTTTTTGTTTTTTTGCCCCTGGGCCATGCCAAATATCACTCCTCCACATCCCCTCCTTCCCCACTTTCCTCCCCTCCTTCAGTTATCACCTATTTTCCCTGTTATTCCCTTATTCTGTGGTCTATTTTCGTGCTAGCATTAGCGAGTTGGTAGCAGGGCATTGTCATCACTGTTACCAAGCGTGGGAAAGAGCGAGAGAGAGACTATTGCGTAACAGCGTCTCTCCAGACAAGGGGAGGAGAGGAGGGGAGGGAGGTTGCCTCAGCCATGCATTATGTAACGCCCGGCCTGTATCGCCGATTTTGACCATCCAAACGCTGTTTCCACTTGTTTTATTGCTGTAACAGTTTAATACCTTTATAATCAACCTAAAATAGGCGCATATGGATAAGTATTAATGCTATTTATGGTAAAATAACGATGTTAGTGATGGGAACAGCTCAAATACGTGCGCACAGGCGTGTGGTGTCTCATACCCCCCATGCGCACGTCTTAGGTTAATGTATTGAATTAACTTAAAATCACATAGTATTTGTCATTTACCTCCCAGGGGGTAAGGGGGCCTTCATCTAATGGTGGAGGAAAAACAGAATATGCCTCACGCATCCTAATGCGTGTCATACAAGGCGACTAATAGGGGAGAGGGTGATAGACTTGTGGACCAACAGCCATTACTATGCAATAAAATCTTTATCTTTGCACTGTCTTAGTATGGCACTGCCGAGGCTGGTGGGGTGCGGATATGTGCCACAGGGGACTGAGTCTTGCCTGGGCGCTGTTTGGCACCACACCTGTGTCGGCAACAGTGTTTGCATATTGGAGCAGTGTTGGGGCAGGACTTTATTGTTCTATAGTCCAAATTGCCTAATATACAATAAAGTCTTGTTATGGTGCTGTCTTTTGTAACACTGTTAAGGCTGGTGTGGTTGCAGATACTGCAGGTGCAAGTGCTGCAGGGGAACTCTGTTGAGTCTTGCTGAGGCACGGTTAGCACTATACCAACTATCAGCCACAGTGATGACTTGGTGGGGCAGTGCTGTGGCGGGACTTTATTGTACTACAGTACACTCCAACTACTGAAAGGCAATACCGGTTGAGCCGTTGCAATGCATGTAATGGAAAAATTACGCTAATCCATTGTTTGTATTGTATGTGTGTATGTACAAGTAATATACTGTATAACAATTTACCTACTCGATGATTATATTACATAGTGGTAACTCATGAGGTTCATAAGTATTTGCGAGTGATACAGGCAGATCTCTGGCATTAAAATGTACAACTTGCAAAACAAACAAATCAAAACCTGAAACAGCACAATATAAAGGCAATTTAAATTATCAAAATTACTACCCCCCCCTCCTCCTCCCCTGGGTGTAATGGAATAGAATATGCCTCTTGCGTGTCATAAGAGGCGACAAAAGAGGTTAGGTCAGAGGGCTTGCGACCCTCCACTCGTGAACAAATCTAAACCAACGAATAAAGAACAAACAGCCTCGGAGCCGGACGGACCTAATGTTGACGAACTTTGACCGACCATGGACACTGTGTCTAAGGATTGCGACTTGGAATGTAAGAGGCATGAATGACGACACAAAAGAGAGAGAGAGGTCCTGGAAGTGTTAGTGAATGCCAGGCTGGATGTATGCGGAATGACTGAGACCAAATGGAGGGTTACGTATGTGAGAGAGTGGGAGTGTGGAATGAGTGTATGTGCTGGAGTGAGTGAGGGAGTGAAAGAAGGTATGCGTTTGTTTGTAAGTAACAAATGGAAGGAGCGTTTATGAGACTATTGTTCTGTGGACACAAGAATTGTGTGAGTGAGAATAAAAGTAGGAATACCAACGTTTGTGGTTGTGTGTGTGTATGCTCCAACAGAGGATACATCTGTAAGAGAGAAAGAGGAGTTCTGTGTGAATGCTTAGGCGTTCCTGGATAAGTTTGGCAAGAGCGAAAGAATATTTCTGATTGGGGAAATGAAAGGATAATTGGGTGATAGGAAAGTTGATGGAGTGGTGGGAGGGTAAGGTGTACCATCGGAGGTGAATGGGAATGGTAGTGCACTTGTGGACGTATGTGTGGTGAGGAGGCTGTATATAGAGAACACCTTCTTCCGAGACATAATGATACACAGGTACACATGGACAGTGGTGTGGAGGAGGAAGGATGGAGCAGTGGAGGAACGAAAGGCACTGATTGATTATACTGTATATGTGTGGATTAAAGAATGAAGAATTCTGTGTTGGATGCTAGGGTGTATTGGGGTATGGGGGTGAGGGGGGGTCTGTTTGACCACAATGTAGTAGTAGCTAAAATTAGGATACACAAGAAGTGGGTGAGGAGAGCTGGAAGGTGGAGTGGCGAAGAGGATGGAGAGGTTGCAGGAGTAGGAGATAAGGGAAGAGTTCAAGAGAGCAGTAGAGAGACAACTAGGTAGGTTTGACTTGGAGGGTATGGAGGAAGTGGAGGAGGTGAGCAAAGTGTTTAAGGAAGAGAAATGTGCAGCATTTGAGGAGGTGTGTGGAGTAAGGAGAAGAGGGAAGGGAGTCGAAGGTACAGCGTGGTGGACTGAAGAGGTAAAAATAGTTGATGAAGACAAGAAGAAAGCGTATAGAGAGTGGTTGGGTAGTAGAGGGAATGAAGATTTGGGGAGACAGACAAGAGCGAGGTACTTGGAGAAAAAAAAGAGTGGTGAAAAAAGTATTGAAGACAAGTAGGAGAAGAGCAGACGAGGAATTTGGAAGCAATGTAAGTGTAACATGGAGGGAGTGTAAGAAACTGTTCTGGAAAGAGGTAAAAAAAAGTTAGGGAGGGTAGCACGTGAGAGAATGATAGCCGAGAAGCAAGAGAGAGTTGAAAGATGCAGGGAGTACTTAAATGAAAATTGCTAAATGTAATGAATGAATCACCAGCAAACCTAGTTGGATGGGGTATGGGAGGGAGAAGATGAGAAGTAGAGGAGGAGAAGGTGGGTATCAGGAGGTCAGAAGTGTGTGAAGCCATGAATAGAGTGAAGATGGGGAAAGCATCATGAATAGATGGAGTGTGTGGGGAAAAGCTGAGGTATGGTGGTGAGATAGTGATCGAATGGGTATGGAAAATGTGTAAACTAGAATGGGAGAAGGGGAGTGCACCTGATGACTGGATGACAGGCATAATAGCCCCCCTTTATAAGGGTACAGGGGAAAGAGGAGTGTGTGGTAACCACCGGGGAATATGCATTCTAAGCATAATAGGGAAGGTGTACAGTAGGGTAGTGATTGAGAGAGTCAGAGCAAGAACGGAGAAATGGATAGGTGACGAGCAGGGCGGGTTTAGGAAGGGAAGAGGATGTGTAGATCAGATTTTTACCCTGAAATGTGTTGTGGAGAAATATCTGGAGAAGCAACAGAAGTTGTATTCTGCCTTTATGGACTTGGAGAATGCCTATGACAGAGTTGATAGAGAAGGTATGTGGAAAGTACTGAGAATATACGGAGTAGACGGCAAGTTGCTGAAAGCAGTGAAGAGCATGTATGAGGGTGCAAAGGTGTCAGTACATGTGGAGAGCGAGCAGAGTGAATTCCTTGGTCTGAATGTTGGGTTAAAGCAAGGGTGTGTGACGTCCCCATGGTTGTTCAATATATATATATATATATACAGTATATGGATGGAGTCATGAAAGAAATACAAGGAAGTGCAGTGGATGTTGGTGTACCTCTGATAAGAGAAGGAAACGAGTGAAAGTTGTCTGTACTGCTGTTTGCTGATGATACAGTTCTGATGAGCAATAGTGAATGGGAGTTGCAGGAGCTGGTAAATATGTTTGGAACAATGTGTGAAAACTGAATCTGAAGGTAAATGCGGGGAAGAGCAAGGTTATGGTCTTTGAAAAGGTTGCAGCCACAGAGTGTAAGGTGAGGTTGAATGGTCAGGCTATGGAAAATGTCAGTTCATTTAAGTATCTAGGCAGTGTGTTGAGTAAAGATGGGAGTATGGATGAAGAGGTGCGGGAGAGGGTGCAACAGGGGAAGAGGGTTGTAGGATCTATGAAAGCAGTAACAAGAAATAGGGTGGTAAGCATGGAAGTAAAGAAGTTCTTGCATGACAGTGTGGGAATTCCGACATTGACTTACGGGAGCGAAGCATGGGCGTTGGTGAAGAGACTCAAACCAAGAGAGCAAGTGGTGGAAATGAGTTACTTGAGAAGTGCGTGCAGAGTTACATGTAGGGATAAACAGACGAATGAGGAATTACAAGAGAGGTATGATGTGGATGTAGATGTACTGGGAAGTGTGAAAATGAACACCTTGAGATGGTTCGGCCATGTGGAATGTATGGGAAGCAAGAGAATGACTAAGAGAGTGTACGAGAGTGAGGTGGAAAGATAGAGAGGGAGAGGTAGACCGAGTGAGAGGTGGAAGGATGGAGTTAAAAAGTATATGAGTGAAGGCAGTGCTGGATGGGAGGAGGGGCATCGACTGACTGGCCGTTTCGTTTGTGGCCACACCTTCGGGGATTACGGCGTCCGGCAAAAGGTAGACTATATGGAAATCACGGATTGAAGATTTAGAAAAACACTATTATGAAATTATTATGTAAAACTTGCAAAATAACCAAACCAAAACAGGGACGACACAGTATGTAGACAAAAGAATTTATTAAAATAACTGTAATCAATATAAAAAATACTACTGTATCACTATACCGGCAATAATAAGAAAATATAATACATAAATAAATAAATATAATAATGTCCCCTTAATGGGCTGGCCAATCAACTCTACAACTGTTACAGGCTCTTTACATATTGACAATATCATTTGCAGGAAGCTGTAATGAAAAACAGAAATTAATGTCATCTGAATATCAAGTCAACAGAAGCAATCATTACTTCATAACCCAGGCACCACACCCTGGCTTTCAGGACAAAAGTGCTCTAGGTGTACCGGATGGGAAGCAGCCAAGGTCAACCACAAGGAAGAAGGTACAAAGGAGTACAAAGGAGTACAAAGGAAATCAAGTAACACCAGATTTAGTGACAATTCTAGGTTGCTTGTCCTCCAAAACACTGAGGATCAAGTGTCCAAACAGTGGTTTAGAGTGGGTAAGGGAAAATTGGAAAGGGAATTACTGCCCTGGAACTCATGTCCGTGGCAGGATTAGGAAGTTAGTAGGGGACAGATGGGTTAGTAACTGAGGGGGGGATAAAATAAAGTTATTCATTTACAAACGCAGTCAGTCGCGGGTTTGATGCGAGATATTTGTCTAGGCAGAGTTTAAATGAATCAATGGTGATGCAGTCTATAACGTTTCGGGGAAGCCCATTCCACAAGTTGACAACTCGATTGAAGAAGAAATTCTTAGATTCGTGTGAGTTAAAAGATTTACCAATAATTTTGCAACCGTTTCCCAGCGTGTAATTAGATTGGTCGATAGTGAAGTACTTACTACAGTCCATATTGTCGATACCTTTGATGATTTTGAACACTTGAATTAAGTCACCTCTTAATCTGCACTGGGTTAAAGGAAATAGATTTAATTCTCTAAGACGCTCTTCGTATGGTTTGTTCTTTAGGCTAGGTATCATTTTGGTAACTCTACGTTGAACTCGTTCTAGCTTGTTTATATCTTTTTGTATAAGGGCACCAGGATTAAACGCAGTATTCCAGAAGAGGGCGGACTAAGGAATTGTAAAGGGTTAGGATAACTTCTTTGGATTTACGCTCAAATGACCTGCCTATAAAGCCAATTATTTTGTTTGCCTTCTTAACAACTTCTGAACATTGTTGACTCGGTTTTAGGTTACTCGATATTGTTACTCCCAGATCGGTTTCTCTGTTTACATTCTTAAGGTGAGTGCCATTCATCGAATAGTTTGCTTTCTCATTTAGGTATCCGATATGTAGTACTTTACATTTATCCGCATTGAAACTAATTTGCCAAATTTGGGCCCAACATGACAATTTATCTAGATCGTGTTGCATATCGTCAACTTGTTCTTTTGAGAGTATGCTATTTGCAATTTTTGTATCGTCAGCAAATTTTGAGATTGTACAGGTGAGACCCTCATCTATCTCGTTGATATAAATTAGAAAGAGAATTGGACCTAGTACCGATCCCTGGGGTACCTCGCTACTTACATTAGTCCATTTAGATGCCTTACCGTTTATGACTACTCTTTGCTTTCTGTCGCTGAGCCAATTTTCTATCCATTTCAACACACCGTCTTGTATTCCATGCGCTTTTAGTTTTAGAAGTAAACGTTTGTGGGGAACTTTGTCAAAGGCCTTTTGAAAATCAAGGTATATAATATCTACAGCTTTACTCTCATCGTAGAGGTTGAGGATATCGTGGAAGAAGTCTAAGAGGTTTGTTAAACAGGAACGTTTTTTACGAAAGCCGTGTTGAGTATCTTTAAGTATGTTATTTTCCTCTAAGTGATTTACGAGTCTGTCTCGTATGACCGTTTCTAGCATTTTACATACAACTGAGGTTAAGCTAATTGGACGATAGTTACTGGGTAGGGATTTGCTGCCTTTTTTTAATATCGGTGTTACGTTGGCTAGCTTCCACTGATTAGGCATAGTTCCAGACTGCAAGGATTTATTGAATAGTAATGTCAGTGGTTTGGAGAGCTCATCCTAGCTTCCTTTAGAAGTCTAGGCGAGATTGTATCAGGTCCAGGCGTTTTATTTACCTTGAGTTTATTTAAACAATACATTACATACTCTCTGTAACGGTGATATTGCTTAGAACATCTGAATTATCAATCTGAATCGGCGATGGTGTAGGGATATCACTGAGGTCTTTTGTTGTAAAAACTGATGCAAAGAAGGTATTGAGGGGATTACTCATTTGTACTTCGTCTTTGGTGTATTCTCCATTTTCATCGACTAACGGTCCAACAGTTGAAGTAACTACTTTTTTCTTTCTGATAAAACTATAAAATTCTTTAGGGTTTGTTTTACTTTGATTCGCAATATGTAACTCTAAGGTCTTTTTACTTTGCTTAATTAACTTTTTGGCTTTGCGTCGTAGCTCTACAAATGTCACCCGTTCTTCGTCATTTTGTGAGGATTTTAATCTATCATTAGCAAATTTTTTAGCAAGCAGGCAGTTTGAAATATCTTTATTCCACCATTTGGGCTTATTATTATGGCCTGGACGCCGTATTTTCGATGGTATGCAGTCTTGCACTGCTTTTAGGTAAGTGGTTTCGAATAACTTCTAAGATGTATTTATGTCGTTATTGTTAATTAAAAAGCTCCAGTCAGTTTCATTAAACATAGCTCTAAGTTTATGGAAGTTTGCTTTCTTGAAATTAGGGACTTTTTCGATGCTACTATTTGGTTCGTTACTAGTAAACTTTAAAGTGAAAGTTATCGTACGATGGTCGCTGTTACTGAATTCATCACCAACATTCAAATTCTCTATTAATTCTTCTTTTGTTGCAAGTACAATGTTAAGAACGTTATTACCACGGGTCGACGTTCGAACAAATTGATAAAGCGAGCTCTCTTGCAAGTTCGTATACAAGTCATGTCCGGAGTGTGAAGTAAGAGTATCGCCCCACTTGGTCACAGGTAAATTAAAGTCGCCAAAAATTACGGTATCTTGTGAGTTACTTACATCTGCAATTTGTTCGTAAATTTCTCGGTCAGTTTGCACTGATTGAGCTGGAGGTCTGTATATTAACGCAAGTATTATTTTTGTACCTTTATTATTCTTTATTAGCACAAAAGACTTGTCGACATTCACAATTTTAGGTTTTGACAAGAGGGTAGGGTTAAGACTTTCTTTGATATAAAGTAAAACGCCACCTCCATTTCGATTTATTCGGCTTTTCTCAAACATTACATAACCGGGAAGTGAATACTCTGCTAAAAAGTCTCTATCTTCTGTATTGAGCCAAGATTCTGTTATGTCAATCACATCATAATTTTCTGTAAACACTAGCTCCTCTAAATCTGAAAATGTATTGCGTATGCTACGAGCGTTTGCATAGAAAACCTATAAATTTGTTATTTTAGAACTCACGGAACGCTCTTTAATAATATTTTTGGTTCTTGTTGGATCTACATATATGTTCATGGCTGTCCTCGGTCCTCGCTGTCTTCAACCCTTATCGCTTGTGGTCCTCGGTTGCCTCTGTTTTTTGCTTGGCGTTGGATGATTTATGTCACTGCTGCTTCTTCTCGGATGGCGTTTTTTTATCCATGGCTGCGGACTGCTTCGTGTAGGAGACGACCCATGCGTGCTGAACCCACAGGGTTTAGATGAGTGCCATCCTTGCGGAACAGAGTAGGCTGGTTGTAGAAGTTGTCCCAGAGGTTGATGAATTCAACTTCTTCCCTCAGATACAAATATTTTAGTCGGCTATTTGTGCTTAAGGCCTTGTCGTAGAATTTGTCAGGTGCGTCGATCTTGGGGAGAATGCCTGAGATGATGATATTCCTTGACTTGTTTTTGTAGTGCTGGATCATCTTGCGATATTTCTCCATCAACTCTTCGGATCTGGTGCGCATGACGTCATTTGAACCAGGTAGTTGCCTTAGTGTGTCTTGCCCACCACAACCATTGGGATATGTACTGTGATCACTGATTTGTATTGAGTTTTAATATTATCACCACTATGCTTTACTACACTACCTTAGTATACATGATAAATTTAATTAGATATCACTTTAACCCATGGGATCCAGGGAGCCTCATATGAGCCCAATCGCTGTGTCCGGGGCCATTTCGGAAAAATGGCTATCTTCATAAATTGATATCTACTGATTGAGACCACCTAGAGCAGTTACCTAAATTGCATAGTGTAGAATTAACCTTCGGCTGTAGACTGGCGTTGAGTTGACATCGCTACGACAAGTGGTTGCCGAGATATGATGATGGGAATGGAGGTGTTTTTCTGCATATTATTGCCTGTGTCCGAACGCTTCGCCGTGACCCTGGATAGCACGCACTAAGTCACTCGTCGCTTCGGTGGCTTTGGTACCGGTAGACGATATTATGTATCTATGGAGATAATGCTATAGTTATTGTGTAATTTTTTTTTTTTTGGGGTCTTTGGGTGGTGTTGCTGTAGACATGGCACCGTTTCTGCCTCTTGCGACCACCGATTACTGGAAGGGCGACGATCCTGTGCTTCCTGTGGTGTTCAGAGCGCGTATATGCGGTCCATAGTGCCAACTCCTGGCATATGTTGAGCTCGTGGGGCATCCTCAGGTAGAGCATTTTCCCCAATGAGATCCAAAATAAGCTGCTTCTGGAATCTCAGAAGGTTTGTGTACTTCCTGGTCATTGTGGGGTTCATGAGCTTGTACAGGTTGTAGGCATTGAGCACAGACACATCCATCATGTGCAGGAAGAACTTTTTATACCACCTGCAGGAGGTCCGCAGGCAGTCGATGAAGCCGACCTGCATGTCTGACTTGTCAACCAGACATATGTTTATGTTATAGTCCATAACTGCGTCTGGCTTCATGATGGGCTCCCTGGTCCTGTGGTTGACTTTGCCAGAGTCAACCAGGTTGCCCTCGTGGATGGTGGTGATCATGTTGACCTTCCTTTGATCGTGCCAATGGATTGCCAGCATCAGACCATATTTCTTGAGGAAGATGTCCTTCTTCTTGGTCTTTTGGGGGAATTCTGGCATGTTCTTCCTCGTCCCCTGTACTGTGCCCACAGTCTGGGTTTGCTGTGTGTTCAGGTACTGGGTGAGGATGGGGGACGTGTAATAGTTGTTCGTGTAGAGTAAGTGGTTCTTGTTGAAATAGAAATCCATCATCGCCTTCACCACTGCTCCACCGAACCCTATTTCTTGACCCGCAAGCACCTCACCCTCCTTCCTACTGTAGACAATGAAGTCCAGCACATAACCCGTCTTGCAGTCACAGAGGACGAAGAGCTTGATGCCGAATCGATATCTCTTGCATGGTATGTACTGCCGGAAGTGAAGTTCCCCCGGAACAGCACAAGAGACTCGTCGATCACGACCTTTTGAAAAGGCTTCAAGAATGTGGAAAACTTGGCCTTCATCATGTCGTAGAATCCCCTATCTTCCACAGGCGGTCTGGCCGGTGTGTGTTGGTGTTGGTAACGAAGTGAAGGTTACCAAGTATGGCGAATTAGCGGTCCTGGGCCATAAATTTGCCAAAAGCAGGTGTGGCAATTATGTCGCCTGTGTTCCACTAGTCTGCCAGCCGATGTTTCTTTACATGTGCCATGAGCATGGTCAGTGCTATGAACACATAAAATTGGGAGATGGTGACAGGTATCCAGGTCTTCATATGGGAACTTTTGGTCTTGCCACTGAGGTGTTCAGTGAGGGCCTGCTGTTTATTTGTCTCATCGACAACATAGGCAATGACCTCATTGTCGAAAAGGGCTTTGAAAAGCTCGGCAGGTGTTGAGTTGGGTCCCCCAGGGAAAGATGGATCAACCCCTGCGGCATGTTGTACATTGTCGAATGTGGCATCTTGTTGCTGAAAGGTGGCCCCATCCTCCGACATCCAGACATCATCATGCCTGGCACGAACACGCCCATGACCACGCTGATCAGCAGCATCAGGGTCATCTGCAGCAGCAGGGGCGTCGGTATCAGCAGGGGCGTCGGCAGCAGCAGGAGTGTCGGCAGCAGCAAGGGCATCAGCAGGGGCGGCCTAGCCACGCCCACACCCACGCTGACCAGCAGGGCTCCTGGCACAGCCACGTCCAAGGGCATGGCCACCCCGAGCACTGGGACGTCCATGGCCACATCGGGGTGCTTGGTTGTCCACAAACTCTGCTTCATCTATAATAGGGTCGTCTGGCAGGTCAAAATTATCATCACCAGAATCTCCTTCACCATTTTCGTCGGTGTATCTTGAAGGGCGGCCATATTCGTGGGTGTCTTCAGGGTCATAGGTGGGATCCTGGTCGTCAGTTGCTGGTGATACATCAGGCGGAGACTGTTGGCATGGGCGGCTAGTGGGTGGTGAAGGTGAGCTAGTTGGCTCTGAAGTTTGTAGGCGGCGAGAGCGTTTTTGGGGCAGGTTAGGGCCTGCTTTGCTTGTTTGTGCCCTCCTCTGGCCCCCCTCTGGCCATGAACAAGACCCTTCTGGAAGTACGTTGACCACTTGCACCACTTGTTGATGGCTGTGGGTCATGCGGGGACAATACCGCACCACTTGCACCAATTGTTGATGTCTGTGGGTCATGCGGGGACAATGCCGCACCAGCTGTGGGTGAGGGGGCCCAGGAGACAAAGGAATAGGATTACACATGCTCGACTCTTCACTCTCATCCTCACTATCAGCATCATCACCTCTTTCCCTTTCGGCTGCCTCCCGTGCCTCCTTCCTTGCACTATCTAGAACAGCTCCTATAAATATAAATGGCTATTTTGGCCGGGGAAGGAGTGCCGACAGCCGACGTCGGGGTCGCGAGCGTGATCGTCGTGTCACAAGATGCGGGTAGAACACTTCCCATCTCACTCACATTTTCATCACCTTCATGATGTTCACCGCATCCACCATTGCCATTATCATCATGATCGTCATCATCAGTTCTATAAAAGCCCTGAAATTCTTCGCCATCTTCCACTTCACCCACATCTTCGCTAACCATTTCTTCATCGTCATATTCACTCTCAAGTTAACTGAGTTCATCACTATGTTCAATTAACTCTTCAAGAGTGTGTGCAATACCACCGGGACTTAGCACTGTTTTTTGGTTGGTTTAGCCTTGTTTTCTTAGGCGTACGGGCCGCGGCAGCAGGCAAAGATTCGGACACAGCAATTTTTTTCGTATTAGCTCCAGCCATCTTGGATGCTAGATAAGAACTGTGATGCTACCTGCTAGTTTGTGCTTGGTGGCGTTGCGGTCGCCCACGCACAAACCAAAATCCGCCCGCGCAATTTGAACCCTTTGATTTTGATTTTGCCTCATATGAGGCCTCCCGGATTCTTACCCAAAATTGTTTTTGCCTCATATGAGGCCTTCCGGATTCCAAGGGTTAATATTATACATCTTCTTTATTACACTACCTTAGTATTTTTGTTTTCTATGTGTATAATAGAGAAAAAAAGGCTAGTTGCCTGTATAAGTGTCTCCCACAAAGCACAACACACATATAAATGAGACATTTAATATTTATCACTTAAATATTTTCAATTTGATGTTTTTTTTTTGTTAATATTACTGTACTGTATTGGGAGGATCACATGTTTTCATTAATTTCATTTGTTGGGGGTTATTGGTGTTAAGAACGATATTAAAAATATTGTTACCATATATTATGTAATAGCTACATTTAGATAGTTTTATTCTTCAACTTATGAAAGACTGCTCACTGTCATAGAGTAGGATTTAATTTAAACTTAATTCTGATTCCAAGAGGCCCTTCATATGCTGAATATATTAGTTTGACAGTGGCCAATAAAGAAAGTTATTGGATTGATAGTGTTATCAAAGTATAAGTAGTAGTAGTAGTACCGGGTAGTAGTTCCCCAGACTCTCTGGACAAACAGGACTTGGACCGAAGCTACTCTAGATGCTCAGGCTCCCAAAGAGGCCAGGGTGAATGAGATCTGTCTCTGAGAGGGCATCAGGGGAAGGGATTATCAGACCACCGGCTTGCACCCCCGGGCCAATGCCCCCACTATCCGCAGCCCCTCTTCCAGTGCCACCCAATCGGGCGATCTCGTCAGCACCTAGATGGAAAAGAAGCACAGGAAATGAGACAGACAGTAATGGCTAAGGTTGGATAGACGATGCCAAACCTCACTCTGGATAGGACTAGCCCTCACTCATCAAAGTATAAGTTATTATAACTCAAAGTATATGTTACTTAGCATGTTGTACATTAGGGAGTTTAGGCATGGATTATATTCTTAGAAAATAATTATCTTATAACATTAAGTGATTAGTGTAAATTATAATGACAGTCATTACTATCAACTGCCAGTGAAGTTCACTGTGCTGGTTTTGATTGTTCTGTCAGTCGTGTAGCTAAGTCCATTTAAGTTATAGATAATACCGCCTTGTGTTGCAGCCTTTTGATTTGTTAGAAAGAGAGAGAGAGGCCATGAGTCAGTGTGATCGTTTTCAACATCTTCGTTTGTTTAGTTCTACTTAAACCACACCCACTTGACCTAACTTTGGGGAGAATGTTTTGCTTTATTTATATATTTACTTTTATTATATATTTTTTGTTTCCTCCCTAGAACTCCATCAAGCTTAGTAATACTAAACGAAAGACCCCCCCCCCCCCCCCCCCCCTTCGAGATATATGTGTGGATTTTTTTAGGTAGAAAAATACCCCGGCTGAAAGCCGGACCCATTGGTGTAGTCCATAGGGAATTATAATATACAATTTGCAAAATATACAAACCAAAACTGGGACGATACAAGATAAAAGCAACAATCCACCACATAGGGTGTACATCACTACAGAAGTTATATGGGAGTACCCATCTTTAGCACCACTGTACCAATTTTTGAAACATGGTAATTAATGGATCTCATTGGGGCTACTGTTTGGTAATATATCTTTCCTAGCATCTACTGTATATTGTATGTACAATATGTACTCAGGCACATACCCCATAGCTGGGGTTGGCCGACTCGAGACAGAAAACGAATAAAAACAACATTTAAAGCTCCAATTCTTACGGTCCGGGACCACATTCGCGTTCCCTCGCCCCTTCCTCTGTCTTGTCTAGTAGGTGAAGTCTACAAGGGGAGGAGGATTCCTAGCCTCCAGTTACCTGGATATAATACTGTAAACTGTTTACGTCACTTTTCTGGAGATCTGCAGTGGTTATAAGCACCTTCTTTATTGAAATGAGTGGATTATGAGCAATCCTGCCTAGTACATATACAACCTAAAAAACATTATATGGTAAAGCTTTATAGGGAGGAGGCTGTAGGCACCAGTCGTTCAGGGAAGTACTCCCGGGAGACCCTTAGGTGGAGATATAAGTATTGCTAGACACCCTGTTTCACCACCTGGTCTCCTTTGCTGTTATTTGTTGTGCCTCAGTTACACAGAGCAATTCTAGCTTCTAGCCAGGGCCCCACTGGGGTAAATATAATAGTAAAACAGTGGTAAAACTGCCATCCGGGTGAGGGATAGCTCTGGGTCTGCTCCTTCAGTGCTAATTGTCATAATCCACTTAGTGTAGGCATGTCTGGGAGCCTGGAGGCAGTTTTTGCCATTCCCATCCCTTTTGGGGTGCTTCCTCTGATGAGTGTTTTGGCATGATAAAAAGTGAATACATATTTCTGTATACCTAAAGAGAAAATGTGAAGTTGAATTTGTATAGGTGTTTCATGAGTTATTACTACAACTGTAAGTACAATATTGCTTTATTACATGTTACTCCAATTTTGTTATTTGTCTAGGGAAATGACACACTGGAATGATAAAACAAATTAGTTATGCACCCTTATATATATATATATATATATTTATTAATGGCCCCTCCATCATTGACGATATGCTTTATACAGTAATGGCACTCTTCAAACTCATGCGTCAGCTGTTTGAAACAAGGTGACAGTTACAAAGTGGTGTACAATCTATCTTATTCTAGTTACATTGTAGTTTATCTTATTGTACCAGTACCTCCCTACAATCAACCTAGTTGTTCCCCAATTCGTCCCTCCGCCACGACCATTTCAAAGTCCAAGTCTCTCACTCTTGTCCTCTGTAGCGGGGAGGACCTTGTACCCCTGAGACATAGGAGTGCAGACCTGAGAAGAGAGAAAGAGAGCCGGCATCTCATCCAAGTTATGACTTGGCTTCTATGCTGGCGCTTTTTCTCCGATATTTGTTCAGCTAATCTGGCATAGAAGACACTTGCAGAAGGTCCCATACCTCCCGACGATGAGAAGACCAGAGGAGTAAAGCTTCCTTGATCCCTGTTCAAAATTCTTTCTTCATAAGCGCGTTTTTTCTCACTTTCGTTTCTCAAGTATGCCGCCTTGTGTCCTCGCTCACGATATGTTTGTGCTCTTGGGTTGAAGATTCTGATGTCGAAAAAAGCCCGTTGTCCCCTCGTCCAAAAACCTCGAGCACTTACATCCACTCTTGCTTCATTTGAAGTATTTGCAGTATTGTGGGCCAAGCACTGTCCGTCCATAGGCAGAAGTTCCGGTTCGATTCTGACATCATGGCACACCTCGTCCAGCATTTGTGCAGTGATGTCTCGTACTTCATAATGCCGGATACAGATGAATCCTCCTTTCTTACAAGTCATAGAGTGGTCTGAGTTGTTTATTTCACCACATGCACATTTCAGCGGCAGGTTCGAAACTGGCCACCCATACCTCAAGGCTACGTCATCATTGAATTCTTGTTTATTTAAGCTGAAGCCTTTCTCCTTTATTGGTAATGATGTGAGCCAATTTGAAGCCCCCGTGTCTTGTGCCATCTCAACTCTCATTTTCAGTTCTTCCCTACATCTGGTCTTAATTTGTTCTAGGCTATGTTTCTGTCTCTCTTCTCTGCTCTTTGTAATTTCCTGTCTTGCATTTCGTTGTTCCTCTTCGTCCACCTCATCATTTTCATTTTGCTCCCGTATTTTTTCTGTCAGAGACGTAGTAAGTTTAAGGGAATTTTGGTTCTCATGTAGTGCCGCCTCCACTGGGTTTATGATCCCCATACCTCCGAACCTTGGCGGAAGAGCTAATAGATCTCTTAGCTCTTGCGTGACGCCTTCCATCTCTGTTAGGGCCGGTATGAATGTTCCTCTGATTGCTTCTTAAAGCGGTTGGAGCATCTGTCTAATGCCAGGCACTGTTCTCATAAGAAAGGTCCATCTGTGCTTAACACCATATGTGAAGGCAGTATATGCAGCATGTGGTTCAGATTTCGCAATGTCTGCCAGGGTTTTCACTTCCTTTACCCACTCTGCTACCTTTTTTCGCACATAGTCCCTCTTGCATTCTTCTGTGCCTATTACTGCTCCCAAATGGCGTTGACCCTCCTTTGTAATCTTCACTCCTGTCCCATCAAAAGTCTGCACCGCTTCTTCATACTTGTTTTCTTTCACTATTAGTACAGATTTACTAGCATTCGGATGGTACCCAATGACTTCGCCTACCGATTGTACTCTCCGCCACCATTCTTTGAGATCCCCTATTTTTCCTGCACCTGTGAGGTCATCTGCATATGCCACTTGTTTCACTCGGGTTACCTCATGTTTTATTTTCTGCTGCAGAATTGATAGTGCCAGTGCGTACATAGCCATTGCCACTGGATCTCCTTGCGTTGTTCCTTCATTTGATTTGAGAATTTTCATTTCTTCCTTCTTTGTGCTTCCAACTATATACAGGTTAGCTGGCTCCTTATAAGTATTTTCTATGTACTTTGCGATGCTCGGGCATTTGATCTTGATGTTGTGAATAGCTGCCTCCCTATTAATGGTGTTAAAGGCATTTGTTGCATCCACTAGCAGTACCGCTTCACAATCTTCCTCATGATACACCTTCCCCATTGCATGTATTGCTGCTTCTCCTCCGGCTTGCTGTCCTGCACATACTTGTAAGTTGCCCACTGCTCTTTGTACATCTTTTCCAAATACAGACATGATTGCTTTTCCAATAATCCTTCTAAGAACTTCCCCAACGCCTACTGGTCTAACTCCTGGATTCTTATTTAAAGGTATCAGGCGACATGCTGTCAGAGCTTCTATGTTCACGCATGGTGACGATGCAAGTTTCTTTGCCAGCATTGCTATTGCTTCACAAAGGTCACCCGCGGCTGAACCAAACTTGTTTTGACTTAGGAAGATCCTCCAAGTCTTAGCATCTACTCCTGATGGACCTGCTCCTCCCTGTGTTTTCAGCGCCTTTCTCCATATGAGGTCTCCAGTTATATTCTCATATATCACCGGGTCTGGAGGAACATATTCCCCGTCTAGTTTGGCCTCATCACTTGCTGGTTTTGCTTCTGGGTGTTTCTCCTTCAGCTGGTCCAAGATGCGTCGATTCACTTCGTGCACCCCACTTGAGGCTTCCCCAGTGACCATTCTGACTGCCTGTGCCACTTTACCAATCCTCATGCTATTTCCCACTGATCGTGCCATATCATCTGGCTTCCTCTTTCTTCGTTGTTTTGTTTTCAGTCTTTGCTTGATTGCTCGTACTTGGCTAAGAATTTTGTCTAACTCCCCATTTTTCCTCCACTCCATTCTCTGTTTCAGCGCTTTAATGTTCTCATTCAGTTTTCCCTTTGGTCTTTTTCTTTGAAGGAACAACTGAGGAATGAAAGAAGCTATCTTGATTGCCACGTGCGCCAAAGGGGCATCCTGAACATACTTTAGGATCATACGTCTGAGTTCCCCCAGCATGTCTTTTGCGGCTTCACAAATCGGTAGTTCAAACTTATTATGTTGCCATTGTATCACTTCTGTATAGATTTCATTCACTAATGTTGTGAGTCCGTCACCAGAATGTCCCATCCATTCTCCACCATTCATGTTTACGTTACGAGGTCGTTCGTTCTGTTCACGATTTTCGATTATTTCTCTCTCATTATCTTCGTTTAGGCCTACACTATTTTCATTATTTTGTTCCACACCTCTGTTGTCTTGCGAATTATTGATTCCTGCGTTTTCTTCTGCGGGCTGCAGTTGTTGATTGTTATTTTCTGCATTTTCTCTAACAGGGTTTGCTTGTACATCTCCATTAACTTCATTGTCTGTTTCACGGTTCATTTGTACTGCATCTCTCACTGCGTTTTGTCTGTCATCAGGATTATTCCTCGACTGGGACCGAGTTAATATCATCTTGTCTTATTATCATAATTTCCTACCTATTCCCTAATACTGAGTCTATCTATAATTTCTTCCTAAGGGACGAGCCTCTGCCCGATAAAGGTGAAAATGTAAACATCCTATGAGTAGCGTTAGAGATAGAAAGAGTAAGATAAGTTATTTAACTCACCTAGTATGATGCAAGGCTACAGAAGATCAGGCTATATTACACGACAGTGGGTGCAAAAGAAAATAGAAAAATAAAGAAAAATAAAAGTAGTGTTTAAAAATACGCACAAAGAATAAACACTGGAAAAAAAAAAAAAAAAAAATATATATATATATATATATATACGGTATATATATACCGGGTATATATATATATATATATATATATATATATATATATATATAATACAAAACGATTATTGTAGTGAGAAAGGAAATACACTAATTAAGAGAGTAAAATGATTAAAAAGACAAGTGTCACAATAGTGCTAAGGATTAAAGAAGGATGTTAGAAATCTACTATTAGTTTGAGAAAAAAGTCCTGGTTATCAGTATGCACATAATATATCAGCGAATTATACCTTATTTTAAATAGTATACTTAGTTATTAGTTCGTTAGAGATAACTCTCACATGAAATATACCACTTCAAGTCTGATTTCCTGACTCGGCCATAAATCATATATAACCTTACCTAATATAATCGGCCTGTTTCCTCAAAGCTAAATGACTCTATACAAAGCTAAAGAAACCTGGGCAATTTGAGCCGCTTTACATTCTAAATATGCCTAACTTTAAATGGAAACCAGCCAATTATGTCCTAAGATTTAATTATTTTCAAGTCAAAAATATGTACAAAATATTACATCATGTTACTCATGTAAATTATTAGCATGAGGGACATTGAGGAAAGTGGAAGAAAGAGGGAAGGAGGGAAGAGGGAAGGAGAGGAGAGGGAAGTGAATGTGTGGGTAAGGATGGGGGGGGAGGAGGGAGGGTTGAATACTTGTTGTCACTGTGTTTCTCTCTCTCTATTATACAGTAGCTACTAGTACTCTTACATAAACACACATTTATTTTTAAGTTGCATTGCATCAAAAACTACCACTGCCATTTGGTTTTCAATACAAATCTCCCCCATGGATTTAGATAAGAACCATACTTAAATACACTTTTGTTTTGCTTTTATACTGTCAGGTATCATATTACTTTAAGCGAGGGGAGGAGAGGTAGAGAGGGGGGGGGGGGGGAGTGTTGTGGTGACGCCTGCTCTTCATGACGTAGTGGTCTGTGATTGGAGGCCGCTGTCTTAGCTCGGTGGTGGGGGGCTCCTTCCCGCGTCTCTCCTTAGAGCTTGGCATGTTGCGCTTGGTCCTAGATGTCCCTTACATTCTGTCCCCAATCTAACCCTCTTTACTGCTGTTTCTCTCTCTGAACTCCTTCTTTCCAATACTTCTTCTCTTTATTCGATCACACCTCCCATCTGGTTCTAGCATACGACTTCCATAGTCGGCCAGTCGTATTACCAGCGCCAGTTCTCACATATATGTTTTGCACTAGCTTTAGGGATTATTAGAGTCATAGTCACATGGAGTCATATTATTGGGAGCTTCTAATTATTGGGTTGTTCTCTGTTACTATTTAATGCTAGACAGTGGAGGGTATCTTTGGTCGTTGTCTGAGTTATGTATATGGCAAGTCAGAGCCTGTACGACTTCGACGGAGCTAGGTAGCCTGTAACCCTTGTGCATATTTTTCCTTTGCGAGCGTAGCAGTATACAAGCGAAGGGCCTTTGCCTACTCTTGCTTGTATGCTTGCTACCTCATTTTGTTGACCTTTGAGGAGCGCAAGGGTAAGACCAGATACATGAGATCTGGACTTGCCAAGAGAGCCTCCTAGTCACTTAACGTAAGATAAGGGAAATCTGTTCAGGGGAGACAGTAGGCTACGAGCATGCTTGAGCTCTGCCTAGGCTCCTTGTACCTTTTATGCCGCTGCTAGACTTCATTAGTAAGAAAGACAGCATTGTGTTTATTAACTTTAACTGCGCATGCTTTAGGAATTATTCACGTATTATTTTAGCCTAGGTTGATGCATAGTGCACAACCCAGTATGGCTGTTACTTTGGTTAAGGAAGTACTGTTTTGAGTGGCTGTTATTAGTCCTGTCACAGAGTTGTTGCACTCCCTTGTTTTATATATATGTATCCTACTTGTTGGTGTATTTAAGATACACGCTTTGGTGTCCTGCCCCTGCATTATTTCTGTTCTATATTCGACGAGCATCTTAGAGCATCAGACGTTTTCAGAAGATTCCATATCTGTTTGCTGTAGGACTAGACTTCCAATGTTTTCATAGCGCATTGAAGAGTTTAGTGTTGAGTTCAGACTCACACTAAAGTTAACGTAAGCATATACTCCTTTATTAAATCTTGTCATCGTTTATTTAAGCATTGTTATTACTTGAGAGCATTTTATTAACGTAAGCACTCCTGTTGTGAGTAGGCTTTGCCGTCACCGGAAAGCCTTTGTAGAAGTACACTTAACCCTGTTAATTGATACCCCGTTATCCAGTAGATTAACTCTGGAGGGTGTAAGTGTTTTGTTCACCGGCTTAATAGTTCGAGGGTTTGGAATTAGCGTACCGTTGTTGCAGATATAGCCTATCTTCTAGTCCAATATTAAGTGCCCTTGTTTATTTCGTAGTGCCGGTCGTAACAAATGGCGACCTTAGTCCAGTATATAGTGAACTGAATTTTGCATTTTTTTTTTTGGAGAAATCTTATTGCCATTTGGGGTTGAATTTATTTCTTGCAGTGTTGGCAGTGGACATTGTTTTGAGGATATATGGAACTTGTTGGAGTTTATTGGTGACCTAGTATTGCACTTATAAACATCTTCGAATATTTTTTGTGAATAAAGCTACGCGAGAGTTTGGCTACTTTTGTCTTGACTTGGGAATTTTTTTGTTGACTCCATCATGTCACTGGACGGGTCTGAGCATAGTGAGGGCACAGTGCGAGAGACAGGCGAGGAGGTGGAGAAGGTGGAGTTGTTAGACGGCGTTCTGGTGGTGAACGATGAGGAGGATGCTCGGAGGTTTTTGGAGGAGCCTGTGACGGCGGACCAGGTGTCGGGACTGGACCGGTACGGACTGCAGTGTGTAGCCACGGTTTTAGGGTTTTCTGGTACTAGCGGTTTGTCGAGAAGTGAGCTGGTTACCTGTGTGCTGGGTGGGGTGCATGGGGGTTCGGGTGGAGCGGGAGCTGGGGCACCTTCGTCACAGCCCCCATTCCACTCAACTCCTATCATGGCGCCCCCTCAGGTTCCGGAGCCGGGTACGTTCCCGCAGGCCGATGTCCGCTGGCGGTTGGGTATGCCTCTAGGTGGCTCACGGGGTGGGTCCCCGGTAGTAGCACCCCCTCTTCAAAGTTTGTCTCCCGAGATGTTGTTCCAGCTCGAGCTCGCCAAACTCGAGCAGCGGAAGCATGAGGCTGAGCTCGAGCAGCGGAAGCATGGGGCTGAGCTCGAGCAGCGAAAGCATGAGTCTGAGCTCAAGTATAAATATCAGGCTGAGTCTGCAAGGTATTGTGCCGATATTGACCTAGAGAAAACTCGTGTAGAGGTGACGAGGAACCGGGTCGTCCAGGGGGGTCGACCCCATGACCAGTCCCTGTCGCATCTACTAAAGTTGGTTCCAGTGTTTGATGAGTAAGGAGTTACAGAATTCTTTCTCCGTTTTGAGAAGAAGTGCCAGGAGCACCAATGGCCCGAGGAGAAGTGGGCAGCCCTTGTTTCTTCACGATTGACGGGGAAAGCACTCAAGGCGTACGATGATTTGCCCCTAGATTCCTGTGTGAATTATGAGGCGTTGAAAGAGGCTGTCCTGAGGGCGTATGAGTTGCAGCCAGAGACCTATAGGCTGAAGTTTAGGGCTGTTCCTAAGAGAAAGGAGAGTACTTTCCAGGAACACGCTAGAGAGCTGTTAGATGCGTTTGAGAATTGGTTGAGGTCGGAGAAGGCAACTACTTTTGATGCAGTGAAGCAATTAGTGTTGTTAGAACAATTTTTCAAATGTACTGGCATTGACTTGACTCTTAACCTGAAAGAAAAGCAACCTAAAACTCTACAGGAGGCAGCTGAGCTGGCTTACCTCAGGTTGTCTTTGATTCGTGGGTGCGGGTCTGCACAGAGAGCTGAGGCAGGTAACAAGGGGCGTACCACTCCACCCCCCCGAATTAATGACACAACTAATGACCCATTTAAGAGTACTGGTGCCAATTTTGATCCCAAGTCGAAACCCTTCCCGTTAAAGAAAGACCAGGGCCCTTACCCACCTCAGGGGAAGTCCAAGAGCTAAGTAGAGTGTTTCAAGTGTCATAAGAAGGGGCATATTGAGCGCTCATGTCCGAGCACACCGCCTACAGCAGTGGTGTCACTAGTGATCAACATCGGTGTGTCTTTGAGGTCTTCCGCGTTTGCCCGGGGTAAACAGTCGGTTGCGAAGTCACAGTCGGTGCAGAAGCAGCAGGAGGGCTCGTCACCCGTCCGAGATGCTTTTTGTGGTCATAGGGGGCACGGCACTGTGAGGTGGGCTGGTATGGAGTATAGGCTTGAGTTGCTGCGTGATACGGGCGCTTCCCAGACACTTCTTACCTTTGGATACCTTTGGATGTGTTCGCCGCTCCTCTAGCGGCACCAAGGAGCGCGACGCCCCTCGTTAGGGGTGGTGATTTGATGCAGTAGACTGTTTGAAGCGACAGCTCGCTCCCTTGCGAGGATGGGCTCGTCTGGCACTTTTTGCAGTTCGACATCTAGGGCTCTCTTGAAGTTGTCTAACGAGATGTCCCTCATGTCTCTTACTCGCCGTGGGAGTTTGTTGAAGAGACGTGGGCCTCTGTGTGATAACCAGCCCTCTCGCAGAGAGCCCATAGCACCCCTGTTATTCATCCGGGGGATTTCGCATTCCCAGCCTCTCCTATCACTGAATTTCATGACTATCGGAGTATGTAGGTTTGGTACTAAACCCTCTGCGATTTTCCAAGTGTATATTATTAGGTAACGTTCTCTTCTACGTTCCACTGAGTACAGATTCAGTGCTCTTAAACGCTCCCAATAGTGTAGATGTTTTATCGAACTTATATGCGAAGTGAAATTTCTTTGTACACTCTCTACGTCATTTATTTCACCTGCTTTGTATGGGGATGTTAATACGCTACAGTATTCAAGCCGCGGTAGCACTAGAGATTTGAAGAGCGTTATCATAGGCAATTCACCGCGTGTTTTAAAAGTACGCAGAATCCAACCCGTTAGACGTTTCGCAGCCGCCACTTTGACCTGGTTATGTACTTTGAAAGCCATATTTTCAGACATTAATACCCCAAGGTCTTTCACACTGTCTTTCCGTTCTATTATGTGGTTAGATTCTGTTAAAAATTTGTAATTTCTTTAACACCATTATTATCTCCGTACCGTATTAATTGGAATTTTTCCTCATTGAATTGCATGTTGTTTTCCCTGGTCCACTGGAACACTACATTCATGTCTTCCTGCAGTCGGCCCGTGTCCTCTTGTGTGTTTACTATCTTGCTTAATTTTGTGTCATCAGCAAAAGACGACACCGTACTGTGTCTGGTGTTGGTATCTATGTCGCAAATTAGTATGAGGAACAGAAGGGGCGCTAGCACTGTTCCATGGGGCACTGAGCTTTTGACATCCGAAGGCTCAGAAGTGACTTGGTTTACTGCTACTGATTGTTTTCGGTTTACGAGGAAATTGTATATCCACCGTCCGATTTTCCCAGTTATACCTTTTGCTTTCAGTTTGTGGGCTATTATACCATGGTCACATGTATCAAATGCCTTAGCAAAATCGGTGTAAATGACATCCACGTTTTTCATTTCTTCTAGCGCTTTAAGAATTTTGTCATAGTGTTCCAAATGTTGTGAGAGACATGATCTTCCCGCTCTGAACCCATGTTGACCGGTGTTGTGTAGTTCATTTGTCTCCATGAATGTTGAAATTTTGCTTCGCAGGACTCGCTTGAAAACTTTAATGATGTGAGAGGTTAGAGCTACCGGGCGGTAGTTTTTTTGTAGTGCTTTGCTCCCTCCTTTATGCAGTGGGGCAATTATTGCGTTTTTCAAGCTATCTGGTATTTCACCAGTGTCTAGACTCCTTCTCCACATTATAGCCAGGGGTTTTGAGAGGTTTTCCTTACATTTTTTCATTAGGATCGAATTCCAAGAGTCCGGGCCTGGTGCCGAGTGGGATGGCATGTTGGAAATGGCCTCTTCTATGTCTTTTGGACTGAAATCAATATCCAGCATCTGAGGGGTTTCCGTGGGGGAGGTTTCCATGAAAAATATATTTTGGTCTCTGATGACTTTTGTTTCATCAGGCTCACTGAATGCCATTTCATACTGCCTGCTTAAGAGTTCGCTCATTTTCTTTTTGTCTCCTGTGAAAGAGCCGTCCCCTTTGCTCAGTGGGCCGATGTTTGATGTTGTTTTAGCCTTTTGTTTGGCGTATGAAAAGAAGTATTTGGAATTTTCCTTTATACCTGCAATAGCTTTCCTCTCCTCTTCCATATGTTGTAGTTCATATGATATTCTTAGCCTTTGTTCAATTTCCACAATTTCTCTATCTATTTCGACCTTTTGCCTATCCTGTAGATTTTGATGTGTGCGTCTTTGTGTGAGTAATTTTCTTCTTCTGTACAGCCTCCTCCTTTCCCGATCTTGTTTGCTTCTTCGTTTTGTTTGTCTTGCAGGTATATGGTGGCTACAGATTTGGGTCATGGTTTCTGTTATTAAGACTAGACATTCTGCTGGTGTCAGGTTATCCATTAAATCTTCCCAGTCTATTTCCTCCATTTCTTGATTTACCTCTTCCCACCTAATGTTTTTGTTATTGAAGTTAAATTTACTGAAGGGGCCGGTTTTTGTTCTCGATTCTGAGGTTGTCTGTACACTTTCTAAGGTTGTTTTGATCTCAATTAATTTATGATATGAGTATGTTGTGTCCGATATGTTAATGCTGTGTACTAGAGAGTCGTTGTTAGTGAAGACCAGGTCTAAGATATTGTTTTCCCGTGTGGGTTCAGCAATATGTTGGGTAAGACTAAAACAATCACAAAGTTCAAAAAGCTCTCTCGTATTAGTATTTGCTTCTCCGGTGTTATTTGCCACTAACTGGTTTTCTAGTTGTCTCCATTTAATGTTTGGTAGGTTAAAGTCTCCTAGCCATATAATATTTGGTGTTGGGTTCCCCAGGGTTTCCACTTCTGATTTTATTTTGTTGAGCTGGGTTTTGAATTCTTCTCGGGATGAGTCTGGAGGCCTGTATGTAACAATAACTGCTAAATTTAGGGATTCTATTTTAACTCCAAGTATTTCCACCACATCATTACTGTTATTTAGGAATTCAGTACATATCAGTGAGTCATGTATGTACAAGGCTATACCTCCATGTGATCTATGCGTTCTGTCCGCCCTATGTAGGTTGTAACCAGGAATCCATACCTCACTATCTTCCTGATCTTTAATGTGAGTTTCTGTGAGAGCCGCAAATATAGCGTTTCCTTCTTCTAGCAGGCCCCTAATAAATGGTACTTTGTTCGTGGTTCTATTTTTTAGGCCTTGGATATGTGCAAACAAGATTGGGGAGGGATTGTTTGGAGTACTATGTGTACCTAATAGTCTTCGGGATGTATTGGCCACTCTTGGGAGGCCAGGAGGTGCTCGAGGTGTTCTATGTGCTCTTCCAACTCCCTCAGTCTCTTCATCTTCATCTGCCCTTTCCCTCCTTGCCTTTTTCCTCTGTCTCGTCCTCGCATAGCTAGAGAGTTTTTTGGGCTACCATTCGTGTTAGGTCTAGCATATCTCCAAGTCCCTCTAATATGAAAAGCTGGGCATTTCATATTGTAGCAGGTCTTGTTCTTAAGTGATGTCTTGCAAAGGGATGGGTGGTGGTATTTGCAGGTTTCACCAAATCTACATTTTCCATGACTGGTTATGTTGTTGCAAATTTTGGGATGAGCAAATCTACATGAATTCCCATTATATTCGCCCTTTTGACCAAAGTAGCACCTTCTTTCCAGATAATATCTGCACACTGGTGTAGACAACCCCAGTAGGTGGGGCTGGGGCTGCAAGGGGTTATGTGGTGAGCTAAGTGTGGTTGTGGGTGATAGTAGGCTTGGTGTATGGGTGGGTGAGGCCTGCAGGGGGGTGGAGTTACGGTTGTAGGTGGGCAGGTGGCAGTGGTGAGGGGGGAGACGATGTGGAAGGGGAGCCTGATATGGGGGCTTGTTGCATCCTACGTTCATCCTGCAATTGTATTTGATCAACAGCAGTAGGGTGGTCAATGGCCATAGATGGGATTAATGTGGGTGTTTTCTGGGTCTGGGGAGGTGTGGGGAGATGTGCGACAGGGTTTGTGTATATGTAGGGTGCGAAAGGTTGTTGTTCGGCAGGCGATGTGTGTTGATGTGCAGGAGGCAATGTGGGCATTATCATGGGAAGGTGTGCGTGTGTGGGTTGTGATATTTGTATGGGCCCTGTGGCCCCAATAGTTCCCCATTTTCTGTGAAAGGTAGCTATGTCTTGGCAATATTTCAGTCTATCTTGTACTTCTGTATTTTCTACAGTCTGTATGACTTGCCATGTGATATCGAAACAACTATCGCAGAAATGGAGGTTCTTCCCTCTTGTATTGTACGCCTCATTTATTGGTGTCAATCCTATGCAAATCCAGTGGTATGGTTGCTTGCATATCCGACATGCGGTGCCTTCATGCATGTGTATATTCATCTTACAACTCGTACAGTTGTCTCTGGTAAACATTTTTGTTTGTTTTTTTGTTTTTCCACCCGCCCTTACATGGGGGAGAGAGAGAGAGAGAGAGAGAGGGGGGGGGGGGGGGGCTTGGCGGACAAGGTGTTTTTTACGCGGTTTGTGGGGAGTGTGTGGGGGGGGGGGGGTGCCACTCGTTTACCCTCGTTATGTTTAAACTTTAAGTAACTTTAAGTAACACTTTCATTAATTATCTTATGAAACAGAATTCTCACTGGCACTCTAGGAAAATAACGAACTTTCCAGGCTACCTACAGTATATATAGTATCTATTTTAATTTTCATATTTTACCTATCAACTTGATTCAACACTGCTCAGGTTCGAATTTTCACCACATTTGGTTGCGTGGGAGATCTTTCTCTCCAATAACGTCACTACTAACCTGCGATATGGTCGAGAAATAATCTGCACTGATTAATTGTTTAAATATTGTTTTTCTCTGTTTGCTATTATTTACGATATTTGTTTTGTCGGTACCCTTTCCTGTCGAGGTTAAGTTTCGCTTTTGGTAAAATCGTATAGGGGGAGGGGAGGGGACGTGTCCAGGAGAGCAAGGGGATATATGTGTTTATGGTCTTTGCGGTCACTGGGGGTATTTTGTTTACAGCATACGTCCTGTTCCCAAGCTAAAAGTTAAAAGTTCCCCTGACTTTAATTCTCTGTATTATACTTTCCTAGTTTATTTACGTGATATACGATGTTCACTATCACTTTTAACTTAGGCTTCCTATTTTCCCATAGCCCTGTTTGATTTCATAGGACTATATAGCTAACACTTTGCTTTTGGGACGTAACGGTTTTTTCTTTCCCTTCATCTTTCCACCCGCCTTATGGGCCTGCCCTAGGCCTGTCCTAGACCAGCGCCGTGGCACTGCTGTAGGAGTTAACGGATTTTTTCTCCAAAACACGTATATCTCTCCAGATATTTTATCAATCGGTTCGATTTTGCACTTCACAGAACCGCGACACTACGTTTGTTTTTGTGTGTGATTTTTTGGAAGTTTAATCACCAGTATCCCGCGGGATAGTCGAAAAATCCCGGACCGCGACGGATGTGACCCTCCTCTCTGACCCTCCTCTCTTAAGAACTTCACTGGCAAGCCTACTAACACGGCTCGGGTTGTGGTGGTTCAAGGCATCAATGCTACGCGGTCTTACCCGCTGGTCAGAGTGGAGCTTGAGGTGGATGGTGTGACACGGGAGTTGGATGTGGGTGTTGTGGAGAAATTGCCAGTTGAGGGGGTCGACCTCCTTCTCGGTAACGACTTTGTGGTGCCTATTTCCGAGGTTCCACCCTTAGTTGTTGCCGAGAGGGCGGCCGACATGAGCAGGGAGGGGCAAGAGTGGCTCGAGAGGTGCCAGATGCAGCAGATGGCGTGTGCTGTCACCAGGTCTCAGTCCGTTCAGGTGTCACAGCCTAGTACCCATGTTTCAGACCAGCGGAGGAAGGGTCGGAAGGAGAAAGTCAAGGCTGGTGGTCGGGTTGAGAGTTTGGACCCAGCGACACTCCTTGGTGACTCGGTACTTGCACCAAATTTGAGCTCCGGAGTGGCCCCAGAACCTGTCCCCCCTAGTGACATGGTAGGGCGTGATGGCACTCCGCGACAGACTAGTTCCCAGGTGCAACTAGAAGATCTTAGTCTTGAGAGTTGTGGGAATGGGGCTATTGAACTCGATGAGGACGGGGAAGCATGTCATGTGAACCTGTTGAAGGAGTTTGTGAGGCGCCCACCTGAGCAGCCTACTGTCCCTGTGTGGGTCTGCAGCGGCCAAGGTGGAGAAGGAGAGGGGGGGCAGTGAGGCACAGGTGGTGGAAAGTTGGGATTGTCATATCTCGGCGGAGCAGTGGGCGGGGAACACGAGTCAGGTGGCTGTGGAAGCGCTTGAGCACCTGCCTGAGCAGCAGTGTGCAGCGATCCAGCACCTGCTTGGTTCATACCCCACTGTTTGTGCCGAGCACCCAGGACTCACAACTCATGCGGTGCACGATGTTCCGCTGGCAGGTCACTTGGGTGTGAGTAAACCGTTGGCCTCGTTGTTTAAGTTGTTCAAGGTGGGCGACGAGGCTTTGGCATGGTTGTCAGCTCAGGGTCGACCCATGGCTGCTAAGGGTGGTGGTCAGTATCAGGACATTAAGCAGATTGGTGAGGGTAACTATGGACTAGATACGCCCGATCGTCGCATAGCCTCCCAATGCTGCTTTAGTAAAATGCAACAGCCCTACCATAGACCGACTGTATCTGGCCGTGGCGCTGAAGGCGGTGATGCTGCGCAGGCAGATATAGTCGCAAGGAATGCGGGGGTGCGCATGTACGGTATAGGCGGGGAAGCATTAGCACTTATGAACTGTGGGAGTGACTGCACAGGTGGTACAGATTGTCCCTCTCATGACCTGGCTGTTTTAGGGACAGAGGTGGAGAAGGAGGGAGACTATAGTTTAGAAACTGCAGTCCCGGCTGGGTTGTGGGAGGGCAATGAGCATGTTGTTCTTCGAGATAAGTTGCAACCTCTTGTTCCTAAGCGCCAAGAGAAGTTGTTTACTAGGCTGTGGCAGTACGTCCGCATGTTTGTTGATTCTCCAGGCCTGATGTCCGGGGGGGCACCCGACATAGAGGCTGGAGACAGTGCAAAGCTCAAATTGGCTCCCTACCGTATAAATCCTGCTCGACAGCCTGTCGTGAAAGCAGAGCTGGACTACATGTTGGAAAAGGGTCTGAGGGATAAAGGATATCGTGAGTGGTCGTTGCCAGTGACTTTACAACCTGAGTTGAGTGGCAAGAACCGTGTTTGTGTTAATTGCAAGAGTGTTGGTACATCATCCCTGACAGACGCCTATACCTTATCCAGAGTTGACGACCCCATAGACCGCATCGGGGCTGCCTTGTTTATCACTAAGGTGGAAATAGTGGAAGGTTATTGGCAGGTCCCGATGCCGGAGAGAGCGAAGAGTGGGCAGTTTATCAGTGTCAGGTGTTGCTTTGCTGCCGGAGCACAAGTTGAATGTGTGGCATGTTAAGGGCACTGATAATGTTCTGGCTGATTGTTTGTCACGGGAGGGTACGTTTTAAGGAGAACCCTCGCCGTTCAGTCAGTGTTGGTTTGAGTGGAGAAAAATTAGGCTTGCCCCTGTAGTGCAAAGCCGCCAAAAACACTATTAAAAAAATACAAAAACCTCACATAAAAACTCTTTCTTTTGATAGTATATAAGTGCAGTATGTTACAGCAAGAATCTAAGATATTCTGAGTTTTTGTCTTAGTAGGCAAAGTGAAGCTTGCTCGTTGAGCGTATCATTATTAAGTGATACTATTATTTTGGGGAAGTGTTGTGTAGATTTTTTTTTATATAATGAAGTGTTTTTATTGTGCCTTGTTTTTCACAACTTGGGGAGTAGCTGGGTGAGGCGGGGTTGGTAGGCATTCTGTCTGGTCAGATGTGGCGTTTACCTGAGGTTAAAACGTCCCACATCTTGGGCGGGGTGTTACGCTGGCCAGCTTGCCAGAATGTACTCGTACTCGCTAGCGCTCACCAGGGCAGTAAAATGGGCTATAATAATCGTAGAACGATGTTCTTTCTTTCCTAGTGTTCATGTTGTCACAGACAGATCAGTGTTTGCCTTTATTCTTGTCTGTGACACTTGGAAGTATTTTATATCATTGATAGAGTTATAAGATATGTAGTGTGATAGTTGCAAGGAGAGAGAGAGTCTAGAGCGAGGTGGTAGTATGTGCGTGTGTATGTACGTGTGCATTCCTCGCTTGGGCGGGGCCATCCGCTCCCTATTGGATGGCGGGCCTGGCGTGTCATATGACGCCTGCTCTTCATGACGTAGTGGTCTGTGATTGGAGGCCGCTGTCTTAGCTCGGTGGTGGGGGGCTCCTTCCCACGTCTCTCCTTAGAGCTTGGCATGTTGCGCTTGGTCCTAGACGTCCCTTGCATTCTGTCCCCAATCTAACCCTCTTTACTGCTGTTTCTCTTTCTGAACTCCTTCTTTCCAATACTTCTTCTCTTTATTCGATCACACCTCCCATCTGGTTCTAGCATACGACTTCCATAGTTGGCGAGTTGTATTACCAGCGCCAGTTCTCACATATATGTTTTGCACTAGCTTTAGGGATTATTAGAGTCATAGTCACATGGAGTCATATTATTGGGTGCTTCTAATTATGGGGTTGTTCTTTGTTACTATTTAATGCTAGACAGTGGAGGGTATCTTTGGTCGTTGTCTGAGTTATATATATGGCAAGTCAGAGCCTGTACGACTTCGACGGAGCTAGGTATCCTGTAACCCTTGTGCATATTTTTCCTTTGTGAGCGTAGCAGTATACAAGCGAAGGGCCTTTGCCTACTCTTGCTTGTATGCTTGCTACCTCATTTTGTTGACATTTGAGGAGCGCCAGGGTAAGACCAGATACGTGAGATCTGGACTTACCAAGAGAGCCTCCTAGTCACTTAACGTAAGATAAGGGAAATCTGTTCAGGGGAGACAGTAGGCTACGAGCATGCTTGAGCTCTGCCTAGGCTCCTTGTACCTTTTATGCCGCTGCTAGACTTTATTAGTAAGAAAGACAGTATTGTGTTTATTAACTTTAACTGCGTATGCTTTAGGAATTATTCATATATTAGTTTGGCCTAGGTTGATGCATAGTGCACATCCCAGTGTGGCTGTTACTTTGGCTAAGGAAGTACTGTTTTGAGTGGCTGTTATTAGTCCTGTCACAGAGTTGTTGCACTCCCTTGTTTTATATATATGTATCCTACTTGTTGGTGTATTTAAGATACACGCTTTGGTGTCCTGCCCCTGCATTATTTCTGTTCTATATTCGACGAGCATCTTAGAGCATCAGACGTTTTCAGAAGATTCCATATCTGTTTGCTGTAGGACTAGACTTCCAGTGTTTTCATAGAGCATTGAAGAGTTTAGTGTTGAGTTCAGACTCACACTAAAGTTAACGTAAGCATATACTACTTTATTAAATCTTGTCATCGTTTATTTAAGCATTGTTATTACTTGAGAGCATTTTATTAACGTAAGTACTCCTGTTGTGAGTAGGCTTTGCCATCACCGGAAAGCCTTTGTAGAAGTACACTTAACCCTGTTAATTGATACCCCGTTATTCAGTAGATTAACTCTGGAGGGTGTAAGTGTTTTGTTCACCGGCTTAATAGTTCGAGGGTTTGGAATTAGCGTACCGTTGTTGCAGATATAGCCTATCTTCTAGTCCAAAATTAAGTGCCCTTGCTTATTTCGTAGTGCCGGTCGTAACACTCTGAGGCGGGTGTTTCAAACAGCTGACGCATGAGTTTGAAGAGTGCCATTACTGTATAAGGCATATCATCAATGATTCCGGGGCCACTACTAAATATTAGGTTTTCCTTCTTCCCTCCAGGACTCAAACCTATAATATACAGTATACAGGATATTGACACTTTGTGTATTGCACACGGTCTACCCAATGTGGATACAATTTTTTTTTAACCGGTCTTACACATGATTGTATACATAAGGTTTTACTATAGTTTTGTATTTATATATGTGTATATTTTGTTGCGAAGGTCCTGTTGTTTGTCTTTTGATTATTGTCTATAATATCAGGACTATTTTTTATATATAACACTAGCAGGGGTACCCGGCGTTGCCCGGGTATAAATTCTACCATAATCACCATCACTACTACCACCACTAATACTACCATAATCACCATCATCAATCACTACTACCACAATCATCACAATACTACTACTACCATAATCACCGGCCTCGACCTCCCTGTGCCTCATTAAACGGCGACCTCGATTTCGGCCGCTAAATGACCTCCGATTTTAGATCTGACCTCATCCGTACCCACATTTTGGGGAGCTGCGAACAACTTTCGTTCCATACACCTTTTCGATCGGAGGCCTCCTTCTGCCCTAAACGGCAATTTTTTTCATTTTTTTCATTTTTGTTTTTAGTTTCGGCGTCGAAACGACCTCTGATCGTGGCCTCGCCCCCTCTATGACCTGACCCAGGTCAATTGACACCCACATGCAAAGTTTCAGCTCCCCAGGTCCAAAACTGCAGCCGCCTATTAAGAACACACACACACAGACAATCGCAAATTGTTCTAAAATGCTGAATAATCCTTTACAGGTATCATATATTAGTATTCATTATATCATCTACACTATCATTACAAATTTGAAAGGTGATGTCTATGTATGCTTTAACCCTTTCAGTGAGAGCTTGTTTTTGCTATAATAGGGCTCATTCAGGCACTCCTGATTGCATAAGCAAGTGCCTGAATGTAATTCAATGTTCATAGCAAAACAATAGAAGAAAATAGCTTCAAAATGAGACCAGAACGAGTTTCGTAGCGCTCGAGTTTCACCCGCAGCGCTACCACAGACATCGGTAATATACGCTAATTATTATCATTGTCCCGCTACATTTGCCTTTAGCTGCACTGCATATATCTCGCGAGAGATAGGGTGAGACTCTCAGTGCCGCGGCAGAGGTGCTGCAGAGTGGACGGGGACCTGCCACGTTCCCGTTCACTCGTACTCGTCTCCACAGGCTTTAAAGGGCTATAAATTGCAGAAAATTGCCAGGGCGTTCCTGAACGGTTCCCTCAGTTAAATGGTTAAAGAGAAGGTTTTATATATTTATTTAAATATTGATTTATTATTTATAATAGTTTCCTCCATAAACTTCAATCAAGCTTAAACAAATACCCCCAAGACCACCCTTCGAGATAAATGTGTGTATGTTTTAATTGAAAAAGCCGGTTCCTCGTAAATTGCAGGCTCTTTATTTTCATACTTATACATACATACATACATACATACAAACATACATACATACATATAAGTGTTAAGGCTGCTTCATGCACAGAGAGCATGGTTTTAGTCTCTTTACCTCAACCTGCTAATTCTTGTAATAATACAACTTTTATATTTTCTCCTGAGCTCTCCAGAATTATATTATTATCTTCATACCTCAATCTCCTAATTCTTATCCCCCAGGACACGCAGTTCGGGAAAATCCAGCTGACTGAGCCCGACAAAAAATTAAATGAGAGTGGTCGACTCGAGACAGCCCGAACAAGGACAACAAAATAAAATATAATAATAATATAAACAAAATAAAAAAATATATAAAAAATAAAGAGGTGAGCTGAATACCATTAATCTATATACAGTAAAACACTCTTACTCACCCTGGGCTTCCACAAGTTCAGTCCGGTCTACTTTTGTAAATGAAAACATTAGTGAGGGAAGATTACTTATTACATAATTAGTATACATATTTCACAAGTCGTGTAATAATGAAACGATGCCATCAGTTATATAATTGTCTATACTATGTTATTTTATCTTTTCCTTTCATTTGTTTCACATGTTGGGCCTTTATTGGATGGGAAGTTGCACATCAAGCCTTTGGCCATTCAGATTATCCCATCAGAAAGGGTGCTCATCCATTGTATCTATCTATCTATCTATTGCCTGACGCCGTGATCCCCGAAGGTGTGGCCACGAACGAACCGCCCCCATGCACCTCTGTACCAGCACCGCCTTCATTCATATACTTCCTCACTCCATCCTTCCACCTCTCCCTCTCTGTCCTTCCACCTCGCTCTCGTACACCCTCTTAGTCATTCTCTCGCTTCCCATACGTTCCATATGGCCGAACCATATCAAGTTGTTCCTTTTCACACTTTCCAGCACATCTACCTCCACACCACACCTTCTTACTTCCTCATTCATCTGTCTATCCTTCCATGTAACTCCGCACGCACTTCTCAAGTAACTCATTTTCACCGCTCTCACTCTTGATCTGAGTCTCTTCCCGAACGTCCATGCTTCGCTTCCGTAAGTTAGTGTCAGGATTACCACACTGTCATGCAAGGACCTCTTCACTTCCATACTGACCACTCTATTTCTTGTTACTGCTTTCAATGTTCCTACAACCCTCTTCCCCTGTTGCACTCTCTCCCGCACTTCTTCATCTATAGTCCCATCTTTACTCAACACACTGCCCAGATACTTAAAAGAGCTGACGATCTCCATAGCATGACCGTTCAACTTCACCTCACATTCTGTGACTTCACCCTTTTCGAATACCATAACCTTGCTCTTCCCCGCATTTACCTTAAAATTCCGTTTTTCGCACACTGTTCCAAACTCATTTACCAGACCCTGCAACTCCCATTCATTATCGCTCATCAAAACAGTATCATCCGCAAACAGCAGTATAGGCAGCTTCCACTCATTCCCCTCCCTTTTCAGCGATACACCAACATCCACTGCTCTTCCTTGTATTTCTTTCTGACTCCATCCATATATACAGTAAACAACCACGGGGACATCACATACCCGTTTCAATCCAACACGCAGGTCAAAGAACTCGCTTTGCTCATTCTCCACACGTACTGCCGCCTTTGCACCCTCATACATGCTCTTCACTGCTTTCAGCAACTTGCCATCTACTCCATAATTCTAAGTACTTTCCACATGCCTTCTCTATCCACTCTGTCATAGGCCTTCTCCAAGTCCATAAAGGCAACATACACTTTTGTTGCTTCTCTAGATATTTCTCCACAACACAATTCAGGGTAAAAATCTGATCTACACATCCTCTTCCCTTCCTAAAACCTCCCTGCTCATCGCCTATCCATTTCTCCGTTCTCACTCTCACTCTCTCAATCACTACCCTACACCTTCCCTACTACGCTTAAAAGACATATTTCTCGGTGGTTAACACCCAGCAAACATTATAAGTACGGGCCAATTCCGGTAAGTAGCGGCAAGTCCGGAATGTTGGTGTTTTTGTATCGGGCCAAAATATATTGGCCATAATATTCTAATACGGTATTGGTTCAATATATTATTAATAAATGTTTTCCTTTGTCCGTTTTGGGGCAGGATACATAATGCTGGTCCAGCATTAGCAAATGATGGCATTACGTATAACTTATTTTGTTTACTGGGCCAATATTTATCGGCCTGATTAAGGCATAATGATATCGGTCCATTGTAGAAATAATAATGGGTTTCCATAGTTGATTCAGAAGAGGATGCACAATGTGAGGCCGATACAATATATACATTTAAGAAATGGAAAACTGTCTTTACTTAAAAGGGCCAATATATTGTGGCCGTAAATTGGTAGAACATTGTATGTCCTACATTATATTTTAAATGGCTCACCAATCTCCACCATCATTATGAAATATATATGTTGGGCCAGTACTGGCATATCGCCTTTACCAAATAATGTCATCTGCCTGCATTGGGCCTATATATATCGGCCATAATGCGGCCAAAATATATTGGCCCCCTGTTGAACTTATTAATGATTTCCATAATAGATAGGTTGTTGGATGATAGATATTGGGCCAATATTGACAACTATATGAAGGTATAATATGTTTTTTATTAATATCGGGCCAATATATGTTGGCCATAATATTCTAAAACGGTGTTGGTTCAATATAGTTTTCAAAAATATATATTTTTTTTTTGTTTTTTTTTTTGTTTTTTAAGAGACAATGAACGGAGGAAGAAAAAACACAGATAAAACAAAAAGGTCCATGTGCCTAAAGGCATCCTCCATTCATAAAATGTTTGTAACAACTGGATTTAAACATTTGTAGATTGTAAGTTTGTGGAAAGCAATTCGAAGGAAGTGAATTCCAAAGAGTAGTAGCTCTGGGGATAAATGAATTCTGGTAAGCAGAAGTTCTGCATTGTGGAGGAGAAAGTGTAAATTCATGGGCGCTCTCAGCTGCCCTAGTTCTACGGGGAAAGATGTGGAGAGGCGGCACAATTGAAGCAAGTTCCTCCGAACAATTGCTGTGAAAATATCTGTAGAATAATGCAAGGGATGCAACGTTTCTTCGTATGGATAATGTAGGAAGGTCATGTGTGATTGCAGGGTTATTGATTAATCTAATAGCTTTATTTTGAATTTTGTCCAACTACCTCAATGCAACGACTCCACTTCCACCCCACAGAGGTGAACAGTAATCCATCGGAGAACGCACATGACTTTTATATATTACGGCCAACTGCTCGCCAGTGAAAAATTCTCGAACTCTGTACAGGAGTCCCAGTTTTTTAGAGGCATTCTTAGCAATGCTTCTAACATAATGTGTCCAGCTCAAGTTAGTAGTTAATGTTACACCGAGAATGTCAATACTAGGGGAAGTGTTAATTACTAATAATTACTAAGTGTTAATACTAATTTGGGGCAGGATACATGATGCTGGTCCAGCATTAGCAAATGATGTTATTAAGTATAACTTATTTTGCTTAATGGGCAAATAATTATCGGCCTGATTAAGGCATAATGATATCGGTCCATTGTAGAAATAATAATGGGTTTCCATAGTTGATTCAGAAGAGGAAGCACAACGTTGGGCCAATACAGTATATACATTAAAGAAATAGATAACTATTTTTAATAAAAGGGCCAATATATTGTGGCTGTAGATTGGTAGAACATTGTTGGTCCTACATTATATTTGAAATGGCTTGCCAGTCACCGCCATTATTATGGAATATTTATTTTGGGCCAGTACTGGCATATCGCCTTTACCAAATAATGTCATCTACCTGCATTGGGCCTATATGTATCGGCCATAATGTGGCCAAAATATATTGGCCCCCTGTTGATCTTATTAATGATTTCCATAATAGATAGGTTGTTGGATGTTATCTTAAAACTTTAATTATCATTAGTGAAACCTCATATGGATTATGTTGTCCAATTTTGGTGTCCTTATTACAGAATGGACATAGATTCGTTGGAGAGAGTACAGCGAAGAATGACACAAATTATTAATATTAGAAATCTGCCATTTGAAGAAAAGTTGAACAAAATTAGGCTTACATTCGTTAGAAAGACGCAGAGTTAGAGGGGATATGATAGAAGTGTTCAAGTGGGTTAGTGGGATTAATAAAGGGGACATGACAAATGTACTGAAGCTCAGTGATAGCGAAAGAACTCTAACAAATGGTTTCAAATTAGACAAATTTCGTTTCAGAAAAGATATAGGCAAATATTGGTTTGGCAACAGATTTGTAGACATGTGGAATAGGCTACCAAGTGATATGGTATGATCAAGAACGATAGGGAGCTTTAAGATAAAATTAGATAGGCAGATGGACGAGAAAGGTTGGGTATAATGGGGGATCTGCCGGGTGTGGGCCAATCGGTGCTCTGCAGACTCCTGTAATCCTGTGTTGATCTCTGACCGTTTTGGTGAGGTCAGTCCTCAAGGTATTAATGAGTTGGATCTGTAATTAGGCCTTGTAATTGGGATTGGGTGTGACAGGGACCTGCCTTGTGTGAGCCGATCGGCTTCCTGCAGACTCCCATTTTCTTATGTTCTTATATTGGGCCAATAATGGCAACTACATGAATGTAAAATATGTTAACTTTTTTGTATTGGGTCAAAACATGTTGGCCATAATATTCTAAAGCGGTATTGGTTCAATATATTATATATAAATGTTTTCCTTTGTCCGTTTTGTGGCAGGATAAATTATGTTATTAAGTATAACTTATTTTGTTTACTGGGCCAATATTTATCGGCCTGATTAAGGCATAATGATATCGGTCCATTGTAGAAATAATAATGGGTTTCCATAGTTGATTCAGAAGATGATGCACAATGTGAGGCCGATACAGTATATACATTTAAGAAATGGAAAACTGTCTTTACTTAAAAGGGCCAATATATTGTGGCCGTAAATTGGTAGAACATTGTATGTCCTACATTATATTTTAAATGGCTCACCAATCTCCACCATCATTATGAAATATATATGTTGGGCCAGTACTGGCATATCGCCTTTACCAAATAATGTCATCTGCCTGCATTGGGCCTATATATATCGGCCATAATGCGGCCAAAATATATTGGCCCCCTGTTGAACTTATTAATGATTTCCATAATAGATAGGTTGTTGGATGATAGATATTGGGCCAATATTGACAACTATATGAAGGTATAATATGTTTTTTATTAATATCGGGCCAATATATGTTGGCCATAATATTCTAAAACGGTGTTGGTTCAATATAGTTTTCATAAATATTTTCCTTTTTTTTTTTTTTTTTTTTTTTTAAGAGACAATGAACGGAGGAAGGAAAAACACAGATAAAACAAAAAGGTCCATGTGCCTAAAGGCATCCTCCATTCATAAAATGTTTGTAACAACTGGATTTAAACATTTGTAGAATGTAAGTTTGTGGAAAGCAATTCGAGGGAAGTGAATTCCAAAGAGTAGTAGCTCTGGGGATAAATGAATTCTGGTAAGCAGAAGTTCTGCATTGTGGAGGAGAAAGTGTAAATTCATGGGCGCTCTCAGCTGCCCTAGTTCTACGGGGAAAGATGTGGAGAGGCGGCACAATTGAAGCAAGTTCCTCCGAACAATTGCTGTGAAAATATCTGTAGAATAATGCAAGGGATGCAACGTTTCTTCGTATGGATAATGTAGGAAGGTCCTGTGTGATTGCAGGGTTATTGATTAATCTAATAGCTTTATTTTGAATTTTGTCCAACTACCTCAATGCAACGACTCCACTTCCACCCCACAGAGGTGAACAGTAATCCATCGGAGAACGCACATGACTTTTATATATTACGGCCAACTGCTCGCCAGTGAAAAATTCTCGAACTCTGTACAGGAGTCAGTTTTTTAGAGGCATTCTTAGCAATGCTTCTAACATAATGTGTCCAGCTCAAGTTAGTAGTTAATGTTACACCGAGAATGTCAATACTAGGGGAAGTGTTAATTACTAATAATTACTAAGTGTTAATACTAATTTGGGGCAGGATACATGATGCTGGTCCAGCATTAGCAAATGATGTTATTAAGTATAACTTATTTTGCTTAATGGGCAAATAATTATCGGCCTGATTAAGGCATAATGATATCGGTCCATTGTAGAAATAATAATGGGTTTCCATAGTTGATTCAGAAGAGGAAGCACAACGTTGGGCCAATACAGTATATACATTAACCCTTTCACGCATTTATGACGCAGAGGTTGCCAGATTAGCAATAAGAAATAGAGTTCTCTCACTCTTTTAATTACCTCTCCATAATTAGTTTTCTGCCCACAGCTAACTCAAAGACAACTGCAGAGGTTGAGGTAACTAAACTAATGGTTTCTAAATACCCCTGATGGTAACAAAGGCTTTAAAGTATCCCCAATAGGCTCAACATCGCGTCATATGTCTGAGAGGGTTAAAGAAATAGATAACTATTTTTAATAAAAGGGCCAATATATTGTGGCTGTAGATTGGTAGAACATTGTTGGTCCTACATTATATTTGAAATGGCTTGCCAGTCACCGCCATTATTATGGAATATTTATTTTGGGCCAGTACTGGCATATCGCCTTTACCAAATAATGTCATCTACCTGCATTGGGCCTATATGTATCGGCCATAATGTGGCCAAAATATATTGGCCCCCTGTTGATCTTATTAATGATTTCCATAATAGATAGGTTGTTGGATGTTATCTTAAAACTTTAATTATCATTAGTGAAACCTCATATGGATTATGTTGTCCAATTTTGGTGTCCTTATTACAGAATGGACATAGATTCGTTGGAGAGAGTACAACGAAGAATGACACAAATTATTAATATTAGAAATCTGCCATTTGAAGAAAAGTTGAACAAAATTAGGCTTACATTCGTTAGAAAGACGCAGAGTTAGAGGGGATATGATAGAAGTGTTCAAGTGGGTTAGTGGGATTAATAAAGGGGACATGACAAATGTACTGAAGCTCAGTGATAGCGAAAGAACTCTAACAAATGGTTTCATATTAGGCAAATTTCGTTTCAGAAAAGATATAGGCAAATATTGGTTTGGCAACAGATTTGTAGACATGTGGAATAGGCTACCAAGTGATATGGTATGATCAAGAACGATAGGGAGCTTTAAGATAAAATTAGATAGGCAGATGGACGAGAAAGGTTGGGTATAATGTGGGATCTGCCGGGTGTGGGCCAATCGGTGCTCTGCAGACTCCTGTAATCCTGTGTTGATCTCTGACCGTTTTGGTGAGGTCAGTCCTCAAGGTATTAATGAGTTGGATCTGTAATTAGGCCTTGTAATTGGGATTGGGTGTGACAGGGACCTGCCTTGTGTGAGCCGATCGGCTTCCTGCAGACTCCCATTTTCTTATGTTCTTATATTGGGCCAATAATGGCAACTACATGAATGTAAAATATGTTAACTTTTTTGTATTGGGTCAAAACATGTTGGCCATAATATTCTAAAGCGGTATTGGTTCAATATATTATATATAAATGTTTTCCTTTGTCCGTTTTGTGGCAGGATAAATTATGTTATTAAGTATAACTTATTTTGTTTACTGGGCCAATATTTATCAGCCTGATTAAGGCATAATGATATCGATCCATTGTAGAAATAATAATGGGTTTCCATAGTTGATTCAGAAGAGGATGCACAATGTTGGGCCGATACAGTATATGCATTCAAGAAATTAATAACTCTCTTTAATTAAAAGGGCCAATATATTTTAGCCGTAAATTGGTAGAACATTGTTGGTCCTACATTATATTTGAAATAGCTTGCCAATGTCTTCCATCATTATGGAATATTTATGTTGGGCCAGTACTGGCATATCGCCTTTACCAAATAATGTCATCTACCTGCATTGGGCCTATGTATCGGCCATAATGTGGCCAAAATATATTGGCCCTCTGTTGATTTCCATAATAGATAGGTTGTTGGATGATAGATATTGGGTCAATAATAGCAATTACATGAAGGTAATATATGTTGGCTTTTTTATATCTGGCCAAAATATGTTGGCCATAATCTTCTAATGCGGTATTGGGTTCAATATATTATTTATAAATGTTTTCCTGTGTCCGTTTTGGGGAAGAATCCATTATGCTGGTCCAGCATTAGCAAATTATGTTATTAAGTATAACTTATTTTGTTTATTGGGCCAATATTTATCGGCCTGATTAAGGCATAATGATATCGGTCCATTGTAGAAATAATAATGGGTTTCCATAGTTGATTCAGAAGAGGATGCACAATGTTGGGGCGATACAGTAAATACATCCAATAAATGGATAACCATTTTTAATAAAAGGGCCAATATATTCCCAGCAAACATTGGAAGTACAAGCCAATGCCGGCAAGTCTGGAATGTAGGCTTTTTCATATAGGGCCAATGTATGTTGGCCAGAATATTCTGAAACTATGTCTGTCCGATAGTAAATTTATAAAAGTTTTCCTTTGTCCGTCTTTGGGTTGGGTTTACAGTGTTGGGCCACAACCGGCACTTAACAGGATTCAAAATAACTTATTTTCTGTATTGGGCCAATGTTTAACGGCCAAATAATTGCGTAATTATATCAGCCCAATATAGAAATAATAAATGTTTTCCATCATTAGATACGGATAAGATGCCCAATGTCGGGCCGATACTGTTATATAGCAAAAAGTAAAGGATATTGTTTTTCTTATATTGGGTAGATGTACTTTGGCCATAAGAAGGCAACATTTTTTTTTTTCATTATCATATTCAAAATGGTTTTCCGTTCACCCACCGGCATTAGATTGGATTCCAAGTGTTGGGCCATTACTAGCATATAGCATTAAAAAAGGATATTGTTTGCCTGTGTTGGGCATACGTATAGCGGCCAAAATTCGACCAAGATATATCGGCCCAATACTGAATAAATAAATGTTTTCCATCATAGGATAGTAGATGGATGGCAGATGTTGGGACAATACTGGCAAATATAGTGGATGATAACAGATGATGGCTTTCCTATACCTGGGTATTGTGTTTCGGCCAGAAGATGGCAAACTTGTATTGGTCCAATATCTTATTCAGTATGATTTTCCATTAACCGGTAATTGGTTGTCTTCAATAATTGGGGCCAATACTGGCATTAGCTAGTCATGATGGATAATGAACTTTCTGTGTTGGGCCAATGAGTAACGGCCTTGAAGTGGCAAAGTTGTATCGGCCCAACTTTAATGTAATCAATATTTTCAATCATCGAGAATTGTGTGGTTGTCAGACCTTGGGCCAATACTGGCATATAACGGAAAGTAAGAGATGATGACTTGCCTATATCGGGCCGTTGTATGTAGCCCAGAAAAAGGCCCAAAGATAGTGGTCTAATATTATGTTCATTACTATTAAACATTAACCGGCATAAGGTAGTCTTCCATATGTAGGACCAATACTGGCATATTGCAGTACTAAAGAAAAACAGTTGTTCTGTATTGGGCATATGCATAGCAGCTTATAAATGGCCAAATTATATCGACACAATATTGAATTCATAAATTAATTTCCCTTTGTGATAGTTGGTGTTTGCCAGATGTTGGGCCAATACAAGAATAGAAGAGAAAGAAAGAGATAATGGCTTCCTTACATGGGCCATTGTACTTCGGCCAGAAAAATGCAAAACTTTATTGGTCCTTTATCATATTTACTGTGGCTTTCCGTTAATCGGCATTGTGTTTGGTACCAGATGTTCGGCTGGTACTGGCATATAACCATACTAAAGGATATTAGATTTCCTATATGAGACCAATGTATAACAGTTTAGAAATGGCAAAAGGATATCGGCCTGATATGAAATAGATATATGTTTTCTATAATGGGATATTGGGTGGCTGTCAGATGTTGGAGTGATACTGTTATGTTACTAAACAAAACGGATAATGTTTTTCTTATATTGGGTCTATGTACTTTTTCCATAAATAGGCAATATTATGTTGGTCCAATATTATTATTAAAAATAGTTTTCCTTTCACTGGGCGTTGGATTGGGTTCCAGGTGTTTGGCCACTATTGACATAAATCATTACAAAAATATATTTGCTTATGTTGGGCATATGTACAGTATAGCGGCCAAAAAACTACCAAGCTATATCAGGCCAATTCTGTATTTATAAATGTTTTTCATCATAGGATAGTAGATGGATGGCAGATGTTGGGACAATACCGGTATATATAGTGGATGATACGAGATGATGGCTTTCCTATACCTGGCCATTGTGTTTCGGCCAGAAGATGGCAAACTTGTATTGGTCCAATATCTTATTCAGTATGATTTTCCATTAACCGGTAATTGGTTGTCTTCAATAATTGTGGCCAATACTGGCATTAGCTAGTCATGATGGATAATGAACTTTCTGTGTTGGGCCAATGAGTAACGGCCTTGAAGTGGCAAAGTTGTATCGGCCCAACTTTAATGTAATCAATATTTTCAATCATCGAGAATTGTGTGGTTGTCAGACCTTGGGCCAATACTGGCATATAACGGAAAGTAAGAGATGATGACTTGCCTATATCGGGCCGTTGTATGTAGCCCAGAAAAAGGCCCAAAGATAGTGGTCTAATATTATGTTCATTACTATTAAACATTAACCGGCATAAGGTAGTCTTCCATATGTAGGACCAATACTGGCATATTGCAGTACTAAAGAAAAACAGTTGTCCTGTATTGGGCATATGCATAGCAGCAAATAAATGGCCAAATTATATCGACCCAATATTGAATTCATAAATGAATTTCCCTATGTGAAGAGATAATGGCTTCCTTACAACGGACCATTGTACTTCGGTCAGAAGAAGGCAAAACTATATTGGTCCTTTATCATATTTATAGTGGCTTTCCGTCAATCGGCATTGTGTTTGGTACCAGATGTTTGGCTGGTACTGGCATATAACCATACTAAAGGTTATTAGATTTCCTATATGAGACCAATGTATAACAGTTTAGAAATGGCAAAAGGATATCGGCCTGATATGAAATAGATAGATGTTTTCTATAATGGGATATTGGGTGGCTGTCAGATGTTGGGGTGATACTGTTATGTTACTAAGCAAAAAATATATTGTTTTTCTTATTGGTAGATGTACTTTGGCCATAAAAAGGCAATACTTTGTTGGGGAAAGGTGCTGGGAACGGCCTCTGGGGCAGTCTGGAACCGGTGTCCTCGGGACGGTAAATTTTCCTGGCGAGCTTCCATTTAGCTGACTATGACAATTACAACATCACAGAAAACACCCAAGTCTGATGAACACATAATCTCACCGGGGACGGCATGCAGCCTCCCGAGCGTTCAGGCTTACTAATGTGAATGTAGGAAGTTTGAGTGGCAAATCAAATGAAGTTGTGGAAGCACTTGAGAGAAGAAGAGTGGATGTGTGCTGCACCCAGGAAAGCCGATGGAAGTGGTGCGGTGCACAGTGGATAGTTGGCAAAAAACAAGAGATACAGGATCTACTGGAAGGGAGATGAGTCTGGAAAAGCAAAAGGAGGAGTGAGTGTTTTGGTGGCCGAGGAGTGAGAGAAGAGTGTTCTTCAGATCAAGAGAGTAAATGGAAGATTGATTGTACTGGAGCTGAGAGTTGGTGAAAGAATACTGAATGTGATATCAGCGTATCACAGGTTGGTTTGAGGAGAGAACGGAAAGATTTCTGGAACGACCATAATTTGTGTTGTTTCGGGCCTTTTTGAGAATGACACCACAGTAATAGACCGTAACCTAAATGGGAATGTGGGAGCAAGCGCTGATGTGTATGGGGGCATTCATGGAGGAAATGGATACAGAAGGAGAAATCTAGAAGGCGAATGTATACCGGAGTCCTGTGTTACACTTTACATGGTTGTGTGTAACATAAAGTTCAAGAAACGGGTTAGTCATCTGATCACATACAATTCTGGGGGTTCCAGTAGCCAGATAGATTATTTCCTGGTGAACATGTAGAAATGACTGGAAGTGGTTTAGGGATGTAGGCTAAAGGTCATCCCGAGTGAGAATGTATCTCTCAACATAAGCTCCTAGTATGTGACATGATATTAAAGCGAGATCTTGTGTGCAAGAAGGTATGCATGCCAAAAAGGAAATTAAGGTTGTTGAATAAATCAGAATATAGAGATAGGTTTTGCAGCGAACTGGAGAAAATGGATAGGAATAGGGGCACTAGGTCATATGATGTAAATAGTCACTGGAACTTCCTTGAACGTAGCCTTCTTGCTGCGACTGGCAAAGATAGTTACTTAAAGCTAGGGATCTGTATCTGGTGTTTGTATACCTGGAGAAGGCCTTTGTTAAGGTGCCCAGGGATGTTGTACAGTGGGCCATGAGAAAACTTGGTGTAGAGGAGTGGCTGGTGTGTGTGCTATAGTGAAAATGCACAAGGACTCGCAAACGGAAGTGAGGGTGAAAGGAATACTGAGTGAGGAGGTTGCAGTCCATGTTGGAGTTCATCAAGGTTTTTTGTTGAGCCCTCTCCTCTTTGTTATAGTTTTGGAGGCCCTATTTGGAGATTTTAGAGCTGGGCTCCCATGGGAACTGCTATACACAGATGGCTTAATTCTAATCACAGATAATGTGCAGGATGCGAATGTTCAGAAGGTAGAGTGAGGGCATGACAAACAATGAATTAAAAGTTAATATCAATAAAACCAAGGTTTTTGCACAGTAGCTTGGGCCGTGGAAATGTAGAAAAAAACAGTAAATACCCATGTGCAGTATGCAGAAAAGGGGTGGGCGTGAATTAAATTATGTGTAGCATCTGTCGTTTCTGGGTACTTCATGGGAAGAAGCGCTGTAGTAGAATAAATGGACCTCTGCCGAGGAAGAAAGCTGAAATTGAGAAAATTGGGTGTATAGTATGCAAAGCCGAGCTTGTGTTGAATGATCGGCTCGGGAGTGTGAACCGTGGCAATGTGTCACTGGAGATGGTGGACAAGTTTTGCTACTTGGGAGATACCATCTCTGCCAGTGGTGGGGCCGAGGCTGCCACTATTGCCAGAATTAGATGCGGCTGGGGAAAGCGCAGAGAACTGCTGCCAATTCTAACCATGAAACAACTCCCTCTCCCCTAAAAGAAAAAGGTTTACACTTCATGTAATAGAAGCGCAATGACCTATATGCTTCAGAAACGCCATGGCCTGTCAAAGTGGATGATAACAACAGATTATAATGCCTAATAATGATAGGCCTATACATGATGATGTTTTCACGGTTTAATCAATAATGGTTCCACCACCCCAGGACTTTCACCCATTTTTCCCAACATCGAGATTGCTCAGTTGAATATTTATCAGATTCCATGTTAAGTTCTGTGAAGTTAGATACTATAGGCCTACCAGTACAATTATTTCAATACCAATGAAAACACTTCTACTGAATCTGAAAGCTAGTAGCCTACCAAATACAACTAACATTTCTGTAGATTTGGATATTTATCATGATAAAAGTACTGTTAGTGACCTGGAAACTGAGGCAGATGGCTCGGAAAGAAAAGTCTGTGACTTATGTAATTATCTTAATCTATCTATCTATCTATTGCCTGACGCCGTGATCCCCGAAGGGGTGGCCACGAACGAACCGCCCCCATGCACCTCTGTCCCCAGTCAGTCGACGCCCCTCCCCCCAACCAGCACCGCCTTCGTTCATGTAGTTCCTCACTCCATCCTTCCACCTCATATTCGGTCTACCTCTCCCCCTCTGTCCCTCCACCTCGCTCTCGTACACCCTCTTAGTCATTCTCTCGCTTTCCATACGTTCCATATGGCCGAACCATCTCAAGTTGTTCCTTTTCACACTTTCCAGCACATCTACCTCCACACCACACCTCCTTCTTACTTCCTCATTAGTCTGTCTATCCCTCCATGTAACTCCGCACGCACTCCTTAAGTAATTCATTTCCACTGCTCTCACTCTTGGTCTGAGTCTCTCAACCAACGTCCATGCTTCGCTTCCGTAAGTCAGTGTCGGGATTACCACACTGTCATGCAAGGACTTCTTCACTTCCATACTGACCACCCTATTTCTTGTTACTGCTTTTAGCGTTCCTACAACCCTCTTCCCTTGTTGTACCCTCTCCCGCACCTCTTCATCCATAGTCCCATCTTTACTCAACACACTGCCCAGATACTTAAAAGAGTTGACGATCTCCATAGCCTGACCGTTCAGCTTCACCTCACACTCTGTGACTTCACCCCTTTCGAAGACCATAACCTTGCTCTTCCCCGTATTTACCTTCAAATTCCGTTTTTCGCACACTGTTCCAAACTCATTTACCAGACCCTGCAACTCCCATTCATTATCACTCATCAGAACTGTATCATCCGCAAACAGCAGTATAGGTAGCTTCCACTCAATTCCCTCCCTTTTCAGCGATACACCAACATCCACTGCTCTTGATAGTATTTCTTTCATAACTCCATCCATATATACAGTAAACAACCACGGGGACATCACACACCCCTGTTTCAAACCAACATTCAGGTCAAAGAACTCGCTCTGCTCACTCTCCACACGTACTGCCGCCTTTGCACCCTCATACATGCTCTTCACTGCTTTCAGCAACTTGCCCTCTACTCCGTATATTCTAAGTACTTTCCACAAACCTTCTCTATCCACTCTGTCATAGGCCTTCTCCAAGTCCATAAAGGCAACATACACCTTTTGTTTCTTCTCCAGATACTTCTCCACAACACAATTCAGGGTAAAAATCTGATCTACACATCCTCTTCCCTTCCTAAAACCTCCCTGCTCGTCGCCTATCCATTTCTCCGTTCTCACTCTCACTCTCTCAATCACTACCCTACTGTATACCTTCCCTACTACGCTTAGAAGACATATTCCTCGGTGGTTACCACACACTCCTCTTTCCCCTTTGCCCTTATATAGGGGGACTATTATGCCAGTCTTCCAGTCATCGGGTGCACTCCCCTTCTCCCATGCTAGTTTGCACATTTTCCATACCCATTCTATCACTATCTCACCACCATACCTCAACATTTCCCCACACACTCCATCTGTTCCTGGTGCTTTCCCCAACTTCACTCTTTTCATGGCTTCCCACACTTCTGACCTCCTGATCCCCACCTCCTCCTCCACTACTTCTCTTCTTCTCCCTCCCATACCATATCCAGCTATGTTTGCTGGCTCTTCATTCCTTTCATTTAGCAACTCACTGAAGTACTCCCTCCATCTTTCGACTCTCTCTTGCTTCTCGGCTAGCATTATCCCATTCTTATCTTTCACACCCTTACTGTTTCCCTTGCTACCTTCCCTAACTTTCTTGACTTCTTTCCAGAACAGTTTCTTACTCTCCCTCCATTTTACACTCAGATTCCTTCCAAATTCCTCATCTACTCTTCTCTTACTTTCCTTCACTACTCTCTTCACCACCCTCTTACTCTCCACGTACCTCGCTCGTTTCTGTCTCTCGGAATCTTCATTCCCTCTACTACCCAACCACTCTCTATATGCTTTCTTCTTTTCTTCTACAGCTATTCTTACCTCTTCTGTCCACCATGCTGTACCTTTCACTCCCCTCCCTCTTCTCCTCACTCCACACACCTCCTCACATGCTGCACAGATCTCATCCTTAAACACCTTGCTCATCTCCTCCACTTCCTCCATAACTTCCAGGTCGAACCCACCTAGTCGTCTTTCCACTGCTCTCCTGTACTCCTCCCTGACTTCCTCCTCCTGCAACCTCTCCACCCTCCTCACCATTCCACCCTCCTCTCGCCTCCCTCCCTCTCCTCACCCACTTCTTTTGTATCCTAACCTTAGCTACCACTACATAATGATCAGACAGACCCCCTCCAATACCCCTATACACCCTAGCATCCATCACAGATTTCTTCATTCGTTCATCCACACATACATAATCAATCAATGACTTTCGTTCCACCACTGTCTTATCCTTCATCGTCAACATCCGTTTCCATGTGTACCTGTGGATCATTCTGTGTCGGAAGAAGGTGTTGGCTATCCACAGCCTCCTCCCCACACATACGTCCACAAGTGCACTACCATTCCCATTCACCTCTGATGGTACCCCCCACCCTCCCACCACTCCCTCAACTTTCCTATCACCCACCTTACCATTCATATCCCCAATCAGAAATATTCTTTCGTTCTTGTCAAACTTCTCCAGGCACGCCTCCACATTCATCCAGAACTCCTCTTTTCTTTCTTTCAAGTATATCCTCTGTCGGGGCATACACGCATACAATCACCCACGTTTGTATTCCTACTTTCATTCTCACCCACACAATCCTTGAACCCACAGACCCATACTCTCTTACACATTCCTTCCATTTGCTACTTACAAACAAACATGCACCTTCTCTCGCTGTTCCTTCACTCACTCCAGCACACACACCCATTCCACACTCCCACTCTCTCACATCTGAACCTTTCCATTTGGTCTCTGTCATTCCACATACATCCAGCCTGGCATTCACTAACACTTCCAGAACCTCTCTCTCTTTTGTGCCATCATTCATGCCACTAACATTCCACGTAGCCATTCTCAGAATGTCCGAAGGCATGTCCTTAGTCGGTCGTGGTCCGTCAACGTTGGTTCCGTCCGCATCCGAGGCTGTTCGTTCGGTTTTTTTTGCTTAGATATTTTTTTATTATCTTAATAATCTTGCAAAAGTTTTAGGTTAAATTACAAGCAAAGCATTTTATATAATTATCCTCCAAGGTTATTCAAAGTATTGTGGAGTGCTTTCAAACCATATCTATTCACTAGGAAATTCAATTTCTCCACTATCTAGAATCTAGATCTATGTACAGTATCTCTATTGATCGCTCTCTCTCTCATCTCTCTCATATATATATATATATATATATATATATATATACAATTATATATATATATATATATATATATATATATATATATATATATATATATATATATATATATATGTTAGTAAAGCCAGGTAATACATTTTCTTTAATACATACGAGGTTGAAAGAAATGGCAATTTCTGCGTTGGAAATTTTATTATTCAAAGTTTCCAGGTCTCTGATGAGTTTTCGCTGGGTGGCAGGAAGTAGATGAAGGAGATGAGCAAAATTCATGGTGGTACAGGGTTACATAAATGTACATGATGATACAGGATATACGACGCGTTTCACTGGACAACCAGCATTATCAAGTAAGGATGGAATGATATAAAAGGTAAACAGGAAGGGTATATATAGAGGGTGGAGGATCAGAGGAGGCGAAAATCAGGGGGCAAAAGTCTGCTATTGGTGGAGGGGTATTCTAGGAGAGAGAAAGGGAGAACCGCTTCACGCATGCGCACTGGATGCGGGATGGTGGTCGGTTGGTGGGGTCGAAGCTGATTGGCTGCGTGTCAAGGGGCGTGGCCTAAGTTGTGTGGCGCCTGCGGAAGACGAAGCTGAAGGAGGTAGCGCGGGGGGCTGCGTCAAGGGCACCGGGGGTCGAGGGGGGGTGTTAGGTCCTGTAGGAAAGTGCCTTTTGGCAGAAGGAAGGATCTGAAGGTCCAGAGTTTGGTTGTTGATGTTGGGATGTAAGGCTTGGATATATAAAGCTTCGAGTATAGGTAATCTCCTTGGGTCACTTTCTTTATCGAGTATGGTGGTGTGTTTCTCTAACTCGTTGCGTGTGAGGTGAGGGTGGTTAGGGGTGAGATAGTGGTCTTTGATGGCTCCAGCCTGAAGGTGAAGAGTTAACCGACGTGAAAGACGAGTCTGCGTCATACCAATATAGGAATGAGGTCCACAGTCCTCATAATTACAGGTATGTTGGTAAATGACGTGATCGTCGGTCATCGGGCTCTTTATCTTGGTGGAGGCTGGTTTGTTGCGGAGAACGAGGTTAGAGGTCTTGGGGGATTTGTAATAAATTATTAATTTGATTTTGTTTTCCGGGTTGGTTGGGTGGACATGCTGGGAGAATATTTCTTTTAAGACGGCCTCGTCATTTTTGTGTTCAGAGGACATGTAATTGCGGTAGAAGATCTTAATTTCATTGGGGGGGTCAATGTTGGGAGGGCTTTGGGTGTACCATTTTTCAAGATGGTGGTTGATGGTGCTGGAGATGTCGGAGTTGGAGTATCCGTTATTTACTAAAACTTGGGATAGTCTTTCTAGTTCCTGGTGGGTGTCGGCCCAGGTAGAGCAGTGCGTGAGGGCTCTCATAACATAGGCGGAGATGGAGGATAGAAGATAACGGCGGGGGCATTCACTATCGCCGTTGAGGCATTGTCCTGTGTTAGTTGGTTTAATGTAGACGGTGGTTTTGAACCCATGGTCGTTCAGAGCTACGAGGATGTCGAGGAAGGGGAGTTGTCCATTGTTAGATTTTTCAACGGTGAAGTTAAGTCCGGAGGAGGTCATGAAGCGACGCTGGAGTTCCTGTAGTTCGTGGAGGTCCTTGATTTGCACGAAGATGTCATCCACGTATCTACAGTAGACGGCGGGTCGTTGGGCAGCTAGGAGCTCTTCCTCGATGGTACCCATGAAAAAGTTCGCAAAAAGGACTCCTAGGGGGCTGCCCATCGCCACACCGTCTATCTGCTTGTACATGTTGCCCCGGGGGCAAAGGAAGGGGGCCTCCTTGGTACATAGCTCCAGTAGTGTTTTCAGGGCCTTCTCCGGGATGTCCAGTGTTGGTGTATCAGGGCAATGATAATTTCGACGTAGAATCATGTCAATGGTCCTATCCACTGGCAACCACAACCATACAATCGCCTCTCTCGACGTAGAAAGCCTGTTCACCAATGTGCCAGTGGATAGGACCATTGACATGATTCTACGTCGAATTTATCATTGCCCTGATACACCAACACTGGACATCCCGGAGAAGTCCCTGTAAACACTACTGGAGCTATGTACCAAGGAGGCCCCCTTCCTTTGCCCCCGGGTCAACATGTACAAGCAGATAGACGGTGTGGCGATGGGCAGCCCCCTAGGAGTTCTTTTTGCGAACTTTTCATGGGTACCATCGAGGAAGAGCTCCTAGCTGCCCAACGACCCGCCGTCTACTGTAGATACGTGGATGACATCTTCGTGCAAATCAAGGACCTCCACGAACTACAAGAACTCCAGCGTCGCTTCATGACCTCCTCCGGACTTAACTTCACCTTTGAAAAATCTAACAATGGACAACTCCCCTTCCTCGACATCCTCGTAGCTCTGAACGACCATGGGTTCAAAACCACCGTCTACATTAAACCAACTAACACAGGACAATGCCTCAACGGCGATAGTGAATGCCCCCGCCGTTATCTTCTATCCTTCATCTCCGCCTATGTTAGGAGAGCCCTCACGCACTGCTCTACCTGGGCCGACACCCACCAGGAACTAGAAAGAGTATCCCAAGTTTTAGTAAATAACGGATACTCCAACTCCGACATCTCCAGCACCATCAACCACCATCTTGAAAAATGGTACACCCAAAGCCCTCCCAACATTGACCCCCCCAATGAAATTAAGATCTTCTACCGCAATTACATGTCCTCTGAACACAAAAATGACGAGGCCGTCTTAAAAGAAATAATCTCCAAGCATGTCCACCCAACCAACCCGGAAAACAAAATCAAATTAATAATTTATTACAAATCCCCCAAGACCTCCAACCTCGTTCTCCGCAACAAACCAGCCTCCACCAAGATAAAGAGCCCGATGACCGACGATCACGTCATTTACCAACATACCTGTAATTATGAGGACTGTGGACCTCATTCCTATATTGGTATGACGCAGACTCGTCTTTCACGTCGGTTAACTCTTCACCTTCAGGCTGGAGCCATCAAAGACCACTATCTCACCCCTAACCACCCTCACCTCACACGCAACGAGTTAGAGAAACACACCACCATACTCGATAAAGAAAGTGACCCAAGGAGATTACCTATACTCGAAGCTTTATATATCCAAGCCTTACATCCCAACATCAACAACCAAACTCTGGACCTTCAGATCCTTCCTTCTGCCAAAAGGCATTTTCCTACAGGACCTAACACCCCCCCTCGCCCCCCGCGCTACCTCCTTCAGCTTCGTCTTCCGCAGGCGCCACACAACTTAGGCCACGCCCGTCGACACGCAGCCAATCAGCTTCGACCCCACCAACCGACCACCATCCCGCATCCAGTGCGCATGCGTGAAGCGGTTCTCCCTTTCTCTCTCCTAGAATACCCCTCCACCAATAGCAGACTTTTGCCCCCTGATTTTCGCCTCCTCTGATCCTCCACCCTCTATATATACCCTTCCTGTTTACCTTTTATTTCATTCCATCCTTACTTGATAATGCTGGTTGTCCAGTGAAACGCGTCGTATATCCTGTATCATCATTTACATTTATGTAACCCTGTACCACCATGAATTTTGCTCATCTCCTTCATCTACTTCCTGCCACCCAGCGAAAACTCATCAGAGACCTGGAAACTTTGAATAATAAAATTTCCAACGCAGAAATTGCCATTTCTTTCAACCTCGTATGTATTAAAGAATATATATATATATTATAATATATATATATATATATATATATATATATATATATATATATATATATATATATATATACAGCATAGCCTAATAATAAGGATTGGTACTCCACGTTTGAGAAATTCGTTTTTCGCGCGAATATTGTGGGTCCGAGACTCTCGCAGCTGACTGAGCTCACGGGTGACCTTCTGTCACCCGTGAGAAGAGGTTGAAATTCATTGTTTTAGAACAGAGTTCAAGTTAGAAGTCTCGGATATAAGCTGTAACCAATAGCGTGGCGACTTATATTCCCTATGTTTACATCTACAAGCTCAGCCAATCACAGGCCGCCATGCTCTCCGTCTAGGTACCATAGTCACGTGACGTTACCCTCGGCGGTCATTGGTCAGTGCTCACCAGCTGTTTCAAAAAAATAGTGAAACGAAGCACCCCTCTCGTGTTGTATCGCTATTTTAGTCATATTCCGGCCTAATAATGTTGTTAAGTGACAGAGAGTGAGTTAAAAGCTTGTGTTAACTAGAATGAGACGAAACGTGAAGACAAACGAGTGGTGAGTGGAGGAGCGAGTGAAGGAGCTCATTCACTTCCACGAAAATCAGATTTGAATTAGCTTTGGGCCTAGGCCTATAGTTTTTGGTAGTAGCCTAGGCCTATTCACAATTACGGTTACATTTAAGGCCAGGGTGAGGTCCTGTGTAGCGTGTATAGCTCTTTTCAGATGCCTATTTATTAAGAAACTGAACAATATCTTTAACCTAACCTAATCAAAACATAATCTAGCCTAATTACTATATTAGTGGACTAGGCTATTTATGACTGTAAAATGTAAACATAGGCCTAGGCTATATAGGCTATTGTAACATTACCAAATTATTGAGATATAAGTATACAAGTTTCCCCGCTACAGCCTACACAGGATTAGGCTATGCCTAGGCTAGGCTATACCAAGATCAATTGTGCAGGCTTAAGTTAATACTTAATAGGCCTAGGCTTAGGATATTTACCAAGAAATGTAGTTATTAATTTGATAATTATCCTAGCCTATAGGGAACAGGCTCGCACCCTTATTTTGGTACATAGGCCAAGGCCTATTACCGAAACTACCACTAATTATTTCGCAATATAGCCTATGAAGGCTAGGCTATTACAGAATAAGGATGTTGCAATTTAGATCATACTAAAATTTGTTTCACTTTGGTGAAGGTTTTTAATACTTCAATGTATCTAGGCTATTTCAAGTCAAATATACAGTTCCGAGCATCATCCAACCATATTAAGTCTACTACGAATAGCCTAATAGTAACCTATTATGAGCAACATAATAGCGACAAATCAGGGATTGTGAAGCTGTAGCCTGTAGAGTTATCAATAGTTGTAGTTACATTTTACCTATTCAAGATTTTACGGGATGGATGTAGCCTAGTTAGTGGGTGTACGGTCGTCATGTTTACATAGGGCGACGCCGCGGTTAACTTCGTGTCTATTTTGACGGCCATTTTTTCGGTTATTTGCCCCCAGCTGGCAATAGGCCTATATATGATTATGACAATATGTCATGGGGGGGGGGGGGGGGGGGGGGGGCAAAGCCCCCCTCAACATATTATTGTATCCAATGGCATTCAAAATAGACGGAAACATGATTGCAAAGGTCCGACGTCTCCCCCGCCGCCGTCATGTTTACATTGTCGATCGCCGTAGTTAAGTGCGCGTCTATTTTGACGGCGATTTTTTCGGTAATTTGCCCCCTGCTGGCAATATATATGATGACAATATGTCATGGGGGGTTGAGGGGGGGGGGGCAAAGCCCCCCCTCAACATATTATTGTATCCAAAGGCAGTCAATATAGACGGGAACATGATGGCAAAGGTCCGACGCCAGTACACGTAGTGTAAACAATGAGGGCGGTACACCCGCTCTTAACATTCTTGCCGATTTTACTCCAATACGTAAAAGCAGCTACATTTTACCGATTCAAAATGAAAGAAGTCCTATCGTGACAAGATATAATTTTACTGTAAATTTTTTGCCTGGGAAACACTCTCTAGCCACCTAGCACTGGAAAATAATATAAGAACAAATACAGTTTTGGCGTAGGCTATTCAATAGATTTTACCTATTCAATAAGTAATAAGTAACTAGTTAAACAGTAGTTACATTTTACCAATTCAAGATACAACTCCAATACCCGGTACCGGTACGTAAAAAGAGCTAGATTTTACCAATTCAAAATGAGAAATCATATCGTGACGAGATAGCATTTTACTGTAGCCTACATGTTTTACCTGGGAAACACTCTCTAACCACCTAACTATTTAAAATAATGAAACAAAAATAACAGTTGGTATAATCCTGTGTAGCGGTTAGACCTGTAGGCCTATTTATCTCAATAATGTGGTAATGTTACAAAATATTTTTACATTTTACATTCATAAATAGTTCACTAATATAGGCTACTAGGTTAGGTTAGGCTAGGTTAAATATATTGTTCAATGATTCTTATAGTACCCTAAATAGGCATCTGAAAAACAGTTCCTCCCGCTACACAGGATCTTACTTAACAGTTTTACGCATTCGATAGATTTGACCTATTCAATAAGTAGCCTAGCCTATATAATAAGAAACTAGGGCAAGAATGTAGTTACCGGGTGTACCCCATCATGTTCCCGTCTATTTTGACTGCCTTTGGATACAAAAATACATTACCCTAACCAAACAACCTAACCTAACCTAACCTAGTATTATAAATTTATAAGTATTTATTTTACTATACGTATTTATAGATGATTTATGTTGTATGTCGGTAGTGGTACACCCGGTAACTACATCCTTCCCGAAACTAGTTATAGCCAAATAAAATTTTACCAATTCACTACCCCATGAAATATTCCATCATCATACATATTACCAGCAGGAGGCAAATAACAGCTGGCCGTGGGATAATATTGAAAAAAGCATTTGGTATAATCCTGTGTAGTGAGGAGACCTGTACTGTACAGGTATATCTCGGTAGCCTAATTAGGTAAGGTTACAATATATGTTTACATCTTACATTCATAAATAGTCAAATATACTAGGTTAAGTTTTGGTTTGGGGGCAGGAGGCTAGGAATCCTCCTCCCTTGTAAAATTATCCTACTCAAGAGACAGAAAAAGGGGCAAGGGAATGCGAAAGTGGTCCCGGACCTTAAGAATTGGAACTTTACAGGTTTCTGTTCGTGCTCTGTTTTGAGTCGGCCGACCCCAGCATTGGGGTGTGTGCCTGAGTAGCCTATATACATACATAGGTTTAAAATATTATGGTAAGGATGCAGTATTCGGGTTTAGTATTAGGGTGCCTCGTTTACAGTTAATGCACACGCTCGCGATCATGTTCCCGTCTAATTTGAATGCTGTGGGATACATTAATGGGTTGAAAGGGGGGCTTTGGGTCCCTCTCCCCCCCATGACTTATTGTCATCATCATATAATTATATTGCGAGCAGGGGGCAAATTACAGAAAAGATAGACGGAAGCTTATCCGCGAGCGCACGACCTATGTAAACATGGCGACCGACCGTACACCCGGATACTACATCCTTCCCAATATTGTTCAATGTTTCTTAGTAAATAGGCATCTGAAAAACAGTTCTCCCTGCTACACAGGAACTTGCCAAGCATTCAAATTAGACAGGAATATTACCGCAAGCGTAATATAGGCTACAAATCCGCCAACACAACACAACACAAGTTTAGCTTCCCCTATAGATGTATTGACAAATGGAATAGGCTGGAGGAGGAGGTGGTAGGGGCAAGGAACATCCATATTTTCAATAAAAAAATTGGGTGAAAGTAGACTGAGAGATGGGACAACACGGACTTAGCTCAACTCCTGTAAACTACAATTAGGTAAATACAATTAGGTAAATACTTACCGAGGAAAGCTGAAGAAATTGCGTGGTATAATCCTGTGTAGTGGGGAGACCTGTACTTACAGTATATCTCTAATTTGGTACCGGTAATGTTGCAATACCGGTATAGCCTAATTTTAAATTTTACATTCATAAATAGTCACCTAATATACTAGATTAGGTTAGGTTTTCGTTAGGTTAACTTAAATATATTGTTCAATGTTTCATGTACCAAGTAACTGGTTAGTCTTTGAGGTAACCTCAGCAACATGGTCATGGAATTTTAATGAAGAGCTGACTGTAACACCTAGATCCTTTGCTTGCTCTTTAGCCGAGAGCGTCACATCCTCCAACTTATAACTGGTGTTTGTGTTATTTTTTCTCAGGTGTACCATATGGCATTTGTCAATATTCAATTTAAGCTTCCACATGGCCAGTCTGCGGTTGCAAATTGCATGGTAATAGTAGGCTAGCTTTATTTTGCTATATTTTGGGGACTTTATTTCATGAGACAATAGCCTAGGCCTAGATTGTTACCCAGTATATAGTAAGTGTATTGTGAGTGTTTTTGAGTCTCATTGAAACATAGGCCGGTAAGAGTTGTGTTGGTGGGTGTACCTTCCGCTATTTTTACATAGACGCATGCTTGCAGTTACATTTGCATCATCGCATATAATTTGACTGTTGTTATTTGCACCTGCTGGTGATATAGCCTATATGTTGATGACAATAATTAATTGGGGGGGGGGAATGGTATATATAGGTCTGTATATATATATATATATATATATATATATATATATATATATATATATATATCTATATAGCCTTGGTTGGCAACTTGTCTAGGGGAGTAAACCTGATACAAATCCATACTGCTTACCTAAGGTTAACGCAGCTTAGTGGATGGATTAGCCGAACACCACTGTAGAAACATAGTGCTAACAAGATACACAGAGGGCCTCGGAGTCGGATGGATCCTAAATTGAGTGGTCAATCCTGTAAGTCCTTCACTAAACTGGCTCGGGTTGTCCCTCTCACAGGGAATAGGTCCGCTTGGGGGCATTCTGTGTATGGCCACCCTCCTAAGGGGAGTAAGGCGTCCGGCAATAGATAGATAGATAGACCTCCACCTTTCACCCAGAACTCCTCTTTCTCTCTTACAAGTTTATCCTCTGTCGGAGCATACACACACACAATCACCCAAGGTTGTATTCCTACTTTCATTCTCACCCACACAATCCTTGAACCCACAGACCCATATTCTCTTACACACTCCTTCCATTTGTTACTTACAAACTCGCACCTTCTCTCGATGCTCCCTCACTCACTCCAGCACACGCACCCATTCCACACTCCCACTCTCTCACATCTGTACCCTTCCATTTGGTCTCCGTCATTCCACATACATCCAGCCTGGCATTCACTAACACTTCCAGTACCTCTCTCTCTTTTGTGCCATCATTCATGCCACTCACGTTCCATGTACCTATTCTCAGAATGTCCGTAAGCTTGTCCATAGTCGGTCGGGGTTCATCAACACAGGGTCCGTCCGCATCCGAGGCTGATTGTTCGTTTATCGTTGCTACGTATTTTTTTCCGGGTGGGGGTCGCAAGCCCACCGACCCAACCTCTTTAGTCGCCTCGTACGACAGACACGCAGAAGGCACGTGGGGCATATTCTAATCCCTTACCCCCCGGTAATAATATTTATAATTAATATATTAGGGCGAGGTATCAACCCACGGACCTCCAAAACAACAGTTCCTCATGTTTCCCACTTCCAAGAAATCTAGCCTACTCGGTAGAGATCGAATGAGAGTACACATATTTATATATCCAAGTCATTTTTCTGTTCAAGAGTATCAGTGATGAGATGCGTACTAGTTGGCTTGGATGGTTCGGGCATGTGGAGAGGATGTATGAACTAAGTTGGGTGAAAAGATGCAAGTCCATGAATGTGGGGCTGCACCAAGGGGTAGACCAAGACAGATGTGGGATCAGACCTTACGGTCTGATCTTGAATAAATTTACCTGACAAGTGAGGCAGTTCTGAATAGAGCTACCTGAAGCGTCGCCAATAGGACATGAGACCGGGACCGCACTCCTTGTGGAGCACTTGGTCGTTAAATTTATGTATGTATGTATGTACTGTATGTATTACATACTACTGTATTGAGTTGATAATATAGTAGAGAATTATTTATTACCCTTTGGGGGTAAGGGGGCCTCCATACTTAGTAGAGGAATGGAATATGTCCCACGCATCTCATACAAGGCAACTGAAAGTCGATTGAGGTAAGTATCAACCTAAGTTTATCCTATTCAGTAGTAATATTTGTTTATGGCACTGTCTTGTTGTAACTCAGTTGATGCTGGTGTAGTTGCAGAAACCGCAGGTGCTGCAGTGGGACTTTGATGAGTCTTGTTGAAGCACAGTTAGCACTATATTAACATGAGCCACAGTGATGACATGATGGGGTAGGGTTGTGGCTGGACTTTTTTGTATTACACTACAAGTAATGGAAGGCAACACTGTCTGAGCCGTTATCATTTATGTAATGGAAAATAATGCTAAACCATTGTATGTTTGTATGTATGCACATTGCACTGGTATTTAACTGTGTTGGTGGTGTAATTGTTTATGTTTTGGGTGTGGTGTCCCGAGTTCGAATCCCGGGAGGACCATATGCTTGCATTAATTTATTCATGTGCAATGGGGTTTGTAATGGAGGATCAATTTTAAGAACGGGGTATTCCTTAATTAATGGTTATAATACGGAACTGGTAATGTGAAATGGAAAACATGAAACCAGCTAAGCACCAAATATACTAACACAGGGTTCTCTAACTTGATGATCCACATTGAGACGGCTGTCGCAAGATAACCCCACGCTGCCTGGCGTTCACCTGGCGTGCCCACCTCTCGTCTCACTGTCTTTTTTCTTCTTCACTGTCCTTTTCATCTCACTCTTTGTCCTATGTCCTCTTTTCTCACTGTCTCTTCCTGTCTTACTATCTTTCCTCTCACTATTTTATCTGACTGTCATTTATCGCCTCTCCTCTCGTTTCACTCACTCTCATATCCTGTTGTCTCACTGTCTCTCCTTGCCCCCTCCCCACTGTTTCACACCCGCTTCACACTCACCAACGCTCATATAGTCCACCTCCAGCCTCTGATACCTAATCATTGTCATTCCTACAATTCAAACTTATTCCTTTTATACTTCAAATTTCAGTATAGTAGTTCTTCATTCCACCCGTTTTCTGTTCTGTTACTTTCACACCCTTACTGTTTCCCCCTGCTACCTTCCCTAACTTTCTTGACTTCTTTCCTGAACAGTTTCTTAATCTCCCTCCATTTTACACTCCGATTCCTTCCAAATTCCTCATCTACTCTCCTCTTACTTTCCTTCACTACTCTCTTCACCACCCTCTTACTCTCCACGTATCTGGCTCATTTCTGTCTCTCGAAATTTTCATTCCTTCTACTACCCAACCACTCTCTATATGCTTGCTTCTTTTCTTCCACAGCTATCTTTACTTCTTCTGTCCACCATGCTGTACCTTTCACTCCCCTCCCTCTTCTCCTCACTCCACACCCCTCCTCACATGCTGCACAGATCTCATCCCTAAGCACCTTGCTCATCTCCTCCACTTCCTCCATAAATTCCAGGTCGAACCCACCTAGTCGTCTTTCTACTGCTCTCCTGTACTCTTCCCTGATTTCCTCCTCATGTAACCTCTCCACCCTCCTCACCATTCCACCTTCCTCTTGCCTCCCTCCAGCTCTCCTCACCCACTTCTTTTATATCCTAACCTTAGCTACTACTACATAATGATCCGACAGACCCCCTCCAATACCCCTATACGGCCTAGCCTCCATCACAGATTTCTTCATTCGTGCATCGACACATACATAATCAATCAATGACTTTCTTTCCACCACTGTCTTATCCTTCTTGAATTTGAAAATAAGTTTTGTTTTTTGTTTGTGTATTTAGGGAATTATTGTGTACTAATAAATCAATCATGCTACAATTAACTTTATATATGCATTAAAAAAAACTTATGTATATTTTTTTGCCCACACTTTTCAGGTGACAGTCAACTAATGTACCCTTGGATGATAGGACTCGGTCAGTTCCAGGACTGTGGATCTCGGTCATGGATGAGCAAGGGCCTTCTTCGCCAGTTACACCAACCATCATAAAAGTGCAGGATCACAATCGAATATTGAGGTGAACCAAGCAGCCCTGGAGGGGTCAATCAGTGAAGCATCGACAAGTTCCATCGTCAAGAAGAAGTTAAAAATTGATAGATCATGTATCTAAGTAAATTTTAAAATACAATCTATCTCTCTCTTTAGGCTGACGCCGTGATCCTCGAAGGGGTGGCCACTTCCATACTGACCACCCTATTTCTTGTTACTGCTTTCAGCGTTCCTATAACCCTCTTCCCCTGTTATACCCTCTTCCGCACTTCTTCATCCATAGTCCCATCTTTACTCAACACACTGCCCAGATACTTAAAAGAGTTGACGATCTCCATAGCCTGACCGTTCAGCTTCACCTCACACTCTGTGACTTCACCCCTTTCGAAGACCATAACCTTGCTCTTCCCCGCATTTACCTTCAAATTCCATTTTTCACACACCGTTCCAAACTCATTTACCGGACCCTGCACCTTCCATTCATTATCACTCATCAGAACTGTATCATCTGCAATCAGCAGTATAGGTAGCTTCCACTCAATTCCCTCCCTTTTCAGCGATACACCAACATCCACTGCTCTTGATATTATTTCTTTCATGACTCCATCCATATATACAGTGAACAACGATGGGGACATCACACAGCCCTGTTTCAAACCAACATTCAGGTCAAAGAACTCGCTCTGCTCACTCTCCACACGTACTGCCGCCTTTGCACCCTCATACATGCTTTTCACTGCTTTCAGCAACTTGACATCTGCTCCGTCTAATCTAAATACTTTCCACAAACCTTCTCTATCCACTCTGTCATAGGCCTTCTCCAAGTCCATAAAGGCAACATACACCTTTTGTTTCTTCTCCACAACACAATTCAGGGTAAAAATCTGATCTACACATCCTCTTCCCTTGCTGAAACCTCCCTGCTCGTCGCCTATCCATTTCTACGTTCGCACTCTCACTCTCTCAATCACTACCCTACTGTATACCTTCCCTACTACGCTTAGAAGACATATTCCTAGGTGATTACCACACACTCCTCTTCCCCTTTGCCCTTATATAGGGGGACTATTATGCCAGTCTTCCAGTCATCGGGTGCACTCCCCTTCTCCCATGCTAGTTTGCACATTTTCCATACCCCTTCGATCACTATCTCACCAACGTAACTCAACATTTCCCCAGACACTCCATCTGTTCCTGGGGTTTCCCCAACTTCACTCTTGGTATGGCTTCCCATACTTCTGACCTCCTGATCAGCACCTCCTCCTCCCCTACTTTTCTTCTTCTCCCTCCCATACCATATCCCACTATGTTTGCTGGCTCTTCATTCCTTACATTTAGCAACTCATTGAAGTACTCCCTCCATCTTTCGACTCTCTCTTGCTTCTCGGCTAGCGTTCTCCCATTCTTATCTTTCACTCCCTAACTGTTTGCCTTGCTACCTTCCCTAACTTGCTTGACTTCTGGTGATGGGCTGGTCTATCAGAGTGAGAGTTGAGCGTTCTCTGCCATACCCTTAGCTTACTCAGATGTTCATTTTACTTAGATATTTTCTAGATCTCAAGTGACGGCGTCCCTTCTGTGGATTGACCTCTCAATCTACCAAGATTAGAAACCAAAGCATCACATTTTTCCCTTGCCCCTCAACTTTCTCTTCATAATTGCTGAGGGGCACAGGGCCCTGGGTGGGGCTTTGATTGCCCGGGCATTTCCGCACCCTCCTCAGCTCCCAGCCCTTAACCTAACAAGTGCGCATGGGGGTAATTAAACACCTCTCCCTGTGCGCATATATTTGAGGTGTTTCCGTCACTAAAATATTCATTTTACCATAAATAGCATTAATACTTATCCATACGCGCCTATTATGGGTTGATTATAAAGGTATTAACCTGAAACAACAATAAAACGAGTGAAAACAGCGCTTGGATGGTCAAAATCGGAGATATAGCCCATTGAGTTGTATAATGTATGGGTGAGGCAAGCTGCTTTCCCGCCAATTTCCCCCAAGGCCACTGAGACACAGTCGATCGATACTCTCTCTCTCTCTCTTGCCCTCGCTTGCTATCAGTGATGACAACGCCCTGCTGGCAACTCGCTAATGTTAGCACGAAAATATACCTCAGAATAAGGGAATAACAGGGAAAATAGGTGATAACTGAAGGAGAGGAGGAAAGTGGGGAAGGAGGGGAGGTAGAGGACTGAGATTTTGCATGGCCCAGGGGCCAAAAAAAAAAAAAAAAAAAAAAAAAAATTTCGATGTCAAAAGTTTATTTATTTTTTTCTCTGACTCTTAAGAGTCTTCCCGCAGTCCGCCGGGGTAACTCTTAAGAGTCTCCCCGCAGTTCCCGGGTTAAACACCTTGCTCATCTCCTCCACTTCCTCTATAACTTCCAGGTCGAACCCACCTAGTCGTCTTTCTACTGCTCGCCTGTACTCTTCCCTGATTTCCTCCACCTGTAACCTCTCCACCCTCCTCACCATTCCACCTTCCTCTCGCCTCCCTCCAGCTCTCCTCACCCACTTATTTTGTATCCTAACCTTAGCTACTAGTACATAATGATCAGACAGACCCCCTCCAATACCCCTATACACCCTAGCAATCATTGCCGATTCAAAAAAATCCCACTATATATGATGATGCGAGGCATTTATCGGGTGTCTACCCCCGAAAAGGTACAGGGGGACGGGTTATTGATCGGAATGTAATGAAAATCTACCTAACAAGAAAGAAATCGGTTTATGGTAAATGCACAATGACTGAAATACAACGACAGTAATAATCAAGTCGGGAGGAGAACAAAAATATACAAAACAATTAAATTTGGTGTTGGAACCCAGCAAACCAAACACAAATATTAGTATTTAATGGGGTAGCGGGCAAATTGTTTGAGGTAAGGTTGGAATTTGAATGCAATAACAATTTTCACCTCTCCGACCCTATTTCAATTAATTATTTGTACATTTTGCCAAGGAATAATAAAAATAATAATACAATTGTACTACACGATTCTTTGTTATTGTAACTTTGCACATAGATGTATTTATTTATAGGAAAAACCACATCCTATCCAGTATTTCACTTGCCGGAATTGAAGTCTTTATGCACAATGTTCCTTAAGTGATTGAGGCTGGGTTACATGTGTATATTTGAGTATAATATGCATGTTACATGCCCCCTGTTAAAAAAATTTGTTCCACCAACATCCTAATAGCCTATATAGTAAAGACGAAAATCTATATTCAAATGGTTCCTTTATAAGAGATTATTTATAAGGATTAGAGTAAATAATTATTAATAATTGAAAAAGAATGAAACTAAATTCAGATAGAGCACAAGAATTTCATATGACGTGTAAGTGAGTTGTATTTGTAATAGGGACATCTTATATCTATATTTCCTCTCCAATGAATCGCGGGAGCCCGGATTCGAGGAATTATTTATATAGATTCCCGGTGTAGGACAGGTTAATTTTGTTTCCAACAAATAGGATATCATAGGGCAAATTAAAGAAAAGAAAGTCAAACACTTTCTGGAGTTACGTTAATATAGGGATTCTTGCTATCTGAGTATAGATTCTTCAAATTACTGTGATGTAATTCATGTGATTGAGAAACGTGAGTCGTGCATGTAATCGCCTGATAGAGAAAACGCTTGGTATCAGAGACTCAGAGTAAAGAGTAAAAGAGTTTATAACATGGGTATATATGGATAAAAATAATAAATACATAATACAGCCATAACTTGGTGTATTTTGTCTTTATTTTTATTCTCCTCTTTTCTCCTTCGACTCGTTTTCTCCGCTGATTGACCCTGAAGGTTCAGCGATCACGTCCTTCTGCATCAAGCTTTTCAGATTTGCTCACAGCTTGTAGCAGGCACCAAGTTTGAGGGCGGTAGTAGGACAGGTCAGCTGGGAGGTATCCAACAGTCTTCCTGTGAACATCAAATTCTTGGCAGTATGATGTGTGTAAAAAGTGTTGGTGTCTGTAGTTAAAAGTTTGGTGTCGTGTAGTTAGCTAACAAATATCCAAGTAATAGAATTAAATTTACTTTGGATGGTGTACCGGTAGTATATATATTTACCTAGCTAAAATGAACAGTAATCAATTTTAGACTGTAAATAATAAAGTTCAATAAAATTACCCATATATGAATATTGGCAAACATAAAGGATTAATATTATTGAGTGTATAGGCCTACGGCTATCAGATATATTCGTTTGGCACTTATGAATATCTGCGGAGTTGCCGTTAACATTTGCGTAAGCGATAGCATGTGTCACAATTATAGCTACTTTACATCGCAATGTAAGGGGTAGGCTTTATAATTGTCGTTAATCTACTAAACTTGTTTATCTGTATGAGTTGAACATGCATAGAATAATTAAACACTCGTCACGTATAACTAAATGAATTCATATAACGGATATCAAATTTTGGATCCAAGACATACATTATACACACTCATAAGTAATTGTGAGTTTGAGAGTTCCAGTTTAGAGTAAAAATAGGGAGTTAGATGCAAAAATGGTCTGAAGTTTACTTTCTGAACATCTGTGTAACCAATATTTAATCCACATCAATATTATTGAAACCTCTAGCATTGAGATTATATTGGTGGGTCCTATTTTTATAGGAACTTATTGGTGCTTAATTTTTCACAACCTGTGTGTATGAAACATTGTTCATTTGGTTAATTAAACACAGTTAAACACAAATGAATCCGTAATTATAAATTCATTCCTAATGAATATTACCTTGGTAATATCAAAAGGGTGTACAACCGTGTAGGCCCTACACATCCAATTTCACATTTTGGGTAAATGAGAAATTGTTCATTTGATTACATGTATGAGAGGGTTAAAATTTGGTTGTCAAATACAATTAAACACAAATGAAGGTATAATTATAATAATTGATTGGGATGAATAGTTTCAAAAAATTTCATCAATACACATTGAACACATGTTCACATGTTCGGTGAATGTAGTCAATTATTCAAAAACTAATCCCTTGGGTTTAGATGAATTTGATTAATTAAAATACTGGTGTTAAATAGTTTATAAATCAAGGGTAATTTTTAAGAGTTTGAGTAAAGAGTTAGACGTGTTTCGAGTATAGAATTGACTGTTGGAATGCTAATCTAATTATATATAGCTATTCTAGCAGATGTGTAGTGAGTGTCTGTGTGTGTGAATAGGAGAAATTAGATATCCAAAACAATATGGATAGAAGAGGTTGGATTAATGTAGTATTAATTACTCAAAACACCTAGGGTGAGGTGAGGAAGGTTACATTTTAATTTCCCTCACTGCGTAGTGTCATGATTGGGCGTTGGAGTGAGTTTGGAGTTACTTTGAATTCTGTCCTACGTATGTGGTATTTAACCTGGTGTATAGAACTGTTTTCCTGGGTACTCCGTATACATTCCACATTATCTCCTTGTAAACCCCCAATGAGAACTTGATCCATGTGTGGTAGGATAATAAGTTTCACTTTTGACATAGCTTCTAAACCTAGAATCATGTCGGTGTTTGTTGGGAGTTTCGAAATTACATAGAAAGGCAGATTAGCTGTGTGCACTTCTGTAAATTGTACTGAAAGGGTAACCTTAGCTAAGGTTTCTAGGTATTTTCCACTCACAGACATAATCTCGATATCTGTGTAAGATTCTTCGAGGTTCAAGTCCTTCAAGCTTTTAAATTTAGCAAGGCTTATGAGGTTTACTGGAGAGTCTGTGTCAAGGGATAGTTCTATATCATGAGTACCACACCTAGCAGGTAACATGAGTGTGTTTTCATTAACACTGTAAATTGTGACAGTTTTACGTTTGGGTGTTTGGCAGGATGCATGTTTTAGCTCAGGCAAAGCAAAGGCCATTTTCTCACCAACAGTAATAATTGTGGGAGTTGGTGGATGTGGGAGGAGTGGGCATGCTAGCGCGGTGGCTATGTAGCAATATGAAAGAGAAAGTCAGCTGGTGTTGTCTGACGTTCGTTCGTTGCGTAGGGGGATGGATGTAGTAGGAGGGGTATTGTGTGCGGAAGGGCCATGTAGTTAGAGGATGAGGGTGTGTGTTGCGGTATGAGATTTTGGTAGTGAGATAGTGTGTATGTGTGTGTGTTCACTTATTTTTACTGTGGTGTGTTTTTAAAGATAATACATGATGCATACCTGTTGTATTTTGTTACATCAAATGAAGCGTCGATATGTGCAGAGATGTGGTGTGTAGTGATGTGTCGTCGTACGTCAGGCAGGCCAGGGCGTTGTTGTGTCTGAGGGCTGTTGAAGGCGTCTTGATGTCTGGCAGGTCCTGTTCACTTTGACTGGGTGTTTTCTTGTTTGCTTGTTAGTTTGCAGGTAGCTTGGAATGGTGAGTAGTGATGATGATGGGGTAGAGATGGTAGACGGGCTGATATAGCCTACATGAACTTACTGTAGACTTGTAGTGATGAAACAGGCAGATATACACAGAAACTGTCTGTAGACTTGAAGGTGACGACGGGCGGATGTAGGTTGTAAATAGGAAGTGATGTGTTGAGGTAGGCAGGAAGCTGGGTGGGGCGATGAGTAGACAAGGTAGTGCTGAAGATTGGGTGAAGATTTGCTTGATTGTAGGTCGATTGTTTGAGTATTGGAGTCAGGTAGGGCCAAGTGTTAGTTATGATTCCAAGTGTATGTTCTTTTAATGCAAGGTCGCCATGTAGAAGACCATGAATCGTATGGTATTCTCGTACAATATTACATTGAATATTATATATAAAGGGGGTAAAGATAACTCGATTGTGTTATAAATTATATTGAGTTATAGAGTACAGTTTTATAATACTTAGTTGTTAAGGTATTAGTATTGAGCATAGGGTAAAAGGGGTTTGATCTAAGTTTCTTGGTGATGCTTAGCAAGTGTGGCAATATGTGGCAATAAGTGCTTAAGTGGCGTATATGGCAGTGTCTAGCTGTAGCCAAGATGAGAGACGGGAGTAGCTGGGATGTGTGTTCTTCTCTGATTGAGATCCCAAGGTAGATTGAGTTCTCTGTGTCAGTGCGTATAGAAGAGTGAGCCCTTAAACTACCGTTTCCGGTATATATAAGGCGTTTTTGCTGACACAACTTTCACTAGGTGGTTCAATTGCTGATTCGAGTTGTGTATTGTTTACATCCTGTGTTGTCATTTGTATTGCTTACTGTGACATTCTGTGGTGTCTAAGATGATGAAATGTTGACTATCAGGTGTTTATACCTGAGAGACGCAGAGTTAGAGGGGATATGATAGAGGTGTTCAAGTGGGTTAGTGGGATTAACAAAGGGGACATGACAAATGTACTAAAGCTCAGTGATAGCGAAAGAACTCGTACCAATGGTTTCAAATTAGATAAATTTCGTTTCAGAAAAGATATAGGCAAATATTGGTTTGGTAACAGAGTTGTAGATGGGTGGAATGGACTACCAAGTGCTATAGTGGGATCTAAAACTGTAGGGAGCTTTAAGATAAAATTGGATAAGCATATGGACGAGAAGGGTTGGGTGTGAAGGGGGATCAGCCGGGTTGGGCCAATCAGCGCTCTGCAGACCCCCATAATCCTGCGTTAATATCTAACCGTTTTGGTAAGATGATCCTCAGGGTATTAGAGTGTTGAGCCTATAATTGGGCTTTGTAATTGATTTGGGGTTGTGTGGGACAGGGATCTGCCTTGCTTAGGCCAATCGGCTTTCTGCAGACTCCCATTTTCTTATGTTCTTATGTTCTTATACCTTGCAAGTATAAACACTAGATACTTATATTTCTGTGAATAGATTGATTGGGGATATTACTATGTAGTGATTGTGTGAGTACTTAAAGGGTTAAATGGGTTAGTAGATTATATATTATGGGTTATAATACACATATATAGAGATATATTTATTAGTGGCCCCTCCATCATTGACGATTATGCCTATTACATAAGGCTACCTCTTCAAACGCTCATAAGCGTAGTTTGAATCTACTGCCGCAGAGCTCAGAGGACCTTCATCATAAGCACACGCAAAATCACTCATGGTTCGTCTTTATGATTGGGTTCTCACTACGAAAAAACTTTGTAACAAATAAAAAATAAAAATAAGAATAACTATTCATAAGCTTTCCATATTCCGTGGATGTACTTCTGTGGATTCTTGGACCAGACGCTGACTAGCCCATTTTTCCGCCTTCCTTGCTCTGCGCTCACCCCACCCGGACGTGTCCCCCACAGTGCTCCGCTTTGATTCCGCATTCTTGCGTCCCTAGTGAGTTTTTTCTCATTTGTTTACTCTGGGATGTCTTGAGTAAGGTTAGGATTAGCTTAGCAGGGGTGTCATGGGTGGTTTTCTCGCAGAACAAGTGTATTTTGGGTCGTCTTTGTTGGGGCGTCTATTTCGGACGGACCCTCGTGGCCGAGTTGAGGACGCTCTGAAACGTTTTTTTCGTGTTTAGCCATCTTTAGTCCTAGCTTGTTAGGAGGCTTTAACTACGCGATGTCGGGCTTCTAGCTATCTTTCAGATGGAGTAGCCTATTTTGTTTTGTACTGACGTTCCTGGTGTATTTTTCTTCACGTAGTGGAGTTCTTTCTGGGTCCCGAGTCAGTGTTACCCTTACCCTGGTTTTTTCTACGATGTTGATGTGGCGGCTGTTCCAGTTTTGGTGGGATGGAGTACTTTTCTATTGTGTTTCGACGTCATTAAGTGTTTATTCCGTTTTCACCAGGCCTAGCCAGCCACTCGTAGTTTTTTCACATATGCAAGTGTTTTCATTGTTTATTATGATACAAAATGTATTCATGTGTCATGTGTGTCCTGGATTAGTTGTGATTGGCTGATCCAGGAGCTTCGGTCTATGTGTCTGCTGATGTTTATCAGATTGCGTTCTGATTGGTGTGGGTTGCCTTTCCGGCGGGTTTTCTCGATTGCTCCAAGAAAGCCGTTTTGTTTACCGGGTTTTAGTCAAGTTGGTTAAAATCGGTAGTTACCCCGGCGAGTTTGGTAGCTTGAGGGCTCATCAGAAACTGCGTTCTCTGTGGTCGAGCCTGTGATCAGGCTTCCTGTGTTATTCCCGGCGAGGTGGGCTCCACACATTTATCTAGGTGATCATGCTGACACCTGTTGGATATGGTTTTCTCGGCTTTTCAAAGCCATTGAAACAATGCTGTTTGTTTGATTGGTCTTTCCCTCCCGGCGACCTTTTTACAAAGAGGTCTGGGGCAGGTACAATTGGTTTGACATTTAATATGAAACCCGGCGGTTGTACCTTCGGGTGGTTATTTTAACGGATTTGCAATTCGCTATGGTTTGCCAAACAATTGATTGATACAATAGGGTATCACGGCCTTCAAGACGGCGATCTATGAGGGCTTCTGGGAGAAGTCGGATTAGAGATTAAGATAGGCTTAGACTTTTTATGGGATAAAAAGATGCCTGAATCTTACTAGTGTTTCAAGTGTAAAGGGATTCCTGAAAGACTTCATCATTAATAAAGATATGCTTCATCATTATGAAGATTCAGAAGATATGCTTAAATCTTTTGGACAGGTAAAGATATGCTGAAATCTTTAATATAAAACTAAAGGAAAACGAAAAGTAGTGGTTGAGGGCTACGGTTCGTTGACCAGCGGTTTTGTTTCACATGTTTTTGAAACATTTTGGGGTAACCTTATGAGCGTTAATTCCTGGAAATTTTCTCTTTCCAGGGCGGAGTACCGGCGTTGCTCCAGATGACCAGGTAGATCCCGGGGGTGGGGTAGATTTCCACCAGTCTCTGTCATGTCGGCACTAGAACCTCTCATTGCTTTATGTTCAACGCCGTTATGTTCAGGTATCCCTATTTTTGCACACAAGCATTACATTAAATGTGTTAAATGCCTCGATCGGTCACGGGGGATATGGGTGACAAAGAATTGTACTATTTGTAACCTCTTAAGTGTTAAAGTTTTAATTCAAAAGGATAATACTGCGGCGGTGGCTTTGCAAGAAGTGAAACAACTTCTCGCTACTTATTCAACGAATGTAGCACATAAAGCATTGCAATGTGATAACCTTGAGCTATGGGAGCTTTTAATTATCAAACATGCCCCCCCTAAGTTAAGATACGTGCACGTAAGACCTCAGAGACTGGGCGGGGACAGGTTACCACACCCTCCCCCAGCAAATCTAAGAGGCCTCGCTCACCGTCACCCTCGGCAACGGCGACGAGGCCCAAATCAAGGTCACCCCTGAGGAAGCAGGTGAAAGCTTCGGGCCACTCTGCTTCACCTTCAAAGAAGAGGAAAAAGGAAGAGAGTAGGGGACCTAAAGACATTACTAGTACTAAGCATAAGTCAAGTAGGAGTCATAAATCATCCATAAGGGATCCTCCGGCGCGAAAGGACTCACGGCTGTCGCCGGAGCCTTGTACCCCGCTTTCTGCCTCTACCCCCACCAAGTCTAACGTCCAATCTGACAGGTCGGGGGTGGAGTCAGAGAATGTGGTGGAGGATGCCCCGGCGGACATTTCATCACCTGATATTCATGCTTTTTCTACCAGGTCACGTGTGTCAGCCTCAGATTTAGAAGTATCTTACAGAAACTATAAACCTCTAGGGTGCTTGGGTGAGGGCTCCCAATTGGAGAGTATACCAAGCTCGCAAGCGAGTAACAGCCACAGCCAAGGTGTATGGCGATATTCACAGCCCTGGCAGGACAGAACACATCCTTTTGTGACTCAAGTAGTGGCTGATGTCCACCGGGATGCCGATGTACCATCTTCTATCCCAGATTTAACATGGCGGCATGTGGAGGTCCCGGCTTCGACGGGATCTTCCCATGATAGGCTAGACGTAAGGGATGAAGAACAGCGTTCTCTGGTCTCAGAGATGGAAGTTGAAGAGTCAGGTCACCATCTAGACGACTCTCAGGGTACTGTCGAATCTCCACGGAGTTCGTCATCTGCTAGGTATGTAACTACAGAAGAGATTGATGGATTACTATTAAATGCACTTAATAAGTTCTTTGGCCCTACGCCGGAAACTCCTACAGTTGGTATGGGAGCTCCCGCGATGTCGACGAATGTGCGACCTCTGGCTACATCCATTGCTTTAGCTAAAATACCTAACCCTCCTCTTGTGTCAGATCCAATTTCCAATGTGCCAGGCACAGCAGCTCTCACTACTTCCAATGTGCAAGTCATATCAGACATAACTCCCCCCCCCCACCTTTAGACAAGGCACCAGTCAAAAAAGGAGCTATGCCTCTTTTATACGGGCCTGATGAGTCATGGGTAGCAATGTTACCAACTAAGCCAGAGGCAGTACAAGCTACTATTTCGGGGGAGCTCCCTGTACCACATGAGTGGGTAATCCAAGGCAATAAGTCTAGAAAACTCAGAGCATTGGATAGTCAAGGAATTGTTTTAGATGTTCATATTAAGGCCATTCCAAGTTATTATAACCATGACATTTTTGTGTATGCATCAACACCAGCCCTACCCCCTGCCTCAGCTTCAAAGCTATTTTCTGACTGGACTAAGAATGATGGCTTTAACGACATCAAGGCACTTTCTGCTTTGACGCCGGAGTTGGATATGTTTCCGATCACAGACTCAGCCTCTAATCCAGTCTTGCAGGTGGGGCAGTTGGGTACGGGACCTTGGGTGGAATGGGAAACAGAGGCTCAAAATTTTGCCACTACTTTCACTTTAAAATCTTCTCACCAAATCCCTCAAGGAAACCATACTTGGTTCTCTCTTCCGGTTTTTAGTGCCGGAGGAGTCCCCTCTGCTTTGTTTGATTTCTTGGCTGCCCCTAAAATCAATTTGTGCGAATTAAAAGATCCTTTTAGCACGCCTTCCCCAGCTCACCTAGACCGCGAGTTTAGGTTAAGAGGAAAAGCGTTTAGACTGTTTACGCAATATATTGTTACCCAGCAAGTAACAAAGTCTATGTTACGCTCTTCTCAGGCGATCGAAGCTGCGGAAGTCAGGAAGGCCATTGAACTTTCCCGGCGCTTGCTTCTCCAAACTCCCATTCAGTCTTTAGGAGATATTCGGACAGCCTTATTAGAGGCAGTTCGAGCAAGGCAGGATCTGAGGATGTTCTTAGTGAAGAAACTTCCTGACCGTATTGCAAGCCAAGTAGTTCTGTCTCCAGTTCTAACTCCTTCTTTGATTTCCCCAGCAGTTTGGAAGACTGATTTCAATATGGCACAAGCATTCAAATAAAGTCCCTCTCCACCTAAGAAGCCTACCTTCACTTTCCCTAAGCCCAAACCAGTTTCGAAAGCTCAACTTAGTGGATCTAAGCCTTTTCATCAGCCAAAGTCCCCTTCCACCCAGGGTCAGGCTCAGTTCAGGTATAAACAGGGTAAATTCTCAGGTAAAGGCAGTTTCTCCACAGTCTGACTACGACACGGAGACTCTGGGAATCTCTAGTCGGTTCTCTCAACTGGGTTCAACTAACTGTGAAGTTGGGCCGGTTGAAAGTCAAACGTTTAATCTTGGAGGGCAACAAATATTTCCCACTATTACCGGCGGGAACATTATGGCCTATCCCAACATTAATACACAGCTTACTAGCGGTCTGGGCGAAGAGGGAAATGTTGCACTCAGTCATGTCATGGCCCTCTCCTCCGCCGACGGTATGGGTGGACACGGATGCGTCAGGGACGATAGGTTGGGGCTTTCAGTCAAACCTCGGGCATCAGGGTCAAGGGCATTGGTCCCATTCAGAAACCTCCCACATAAATGTAAAAGAGTTACTAGTCCCCTTGTATTTCCTCAAGTTCACGGCTCTACTTTACGGGAAAAATCGGTGGCTTTCAGGATGGACAATCTCAATGCAGTTCACTGCATTCAGAAACAAGGGTCAACGAGGTCTCGGAAGTTGCTAGATGTGTCTGAAAAGAATTTTGTTCTAGCCGACAAGCTGAACATTCATCTTCATGCATTATATCTCCCAGGCGTAGCAAACGTCTGGGCAGACGCTCTGTCTCGGAGACAGAGCACAACGGTAGAGTGGGCACTCAAGCAGAACATTTTCGATCAAATGATTGCAGAGCCTTACCGTCCACAAGTGGATCTGTTTGCATCAGAGGAGAATCACAAACTCCCTCGGTACCTCACACGCCGGACATTAACGCTGGCGGGGGGGCCCGACGCATTGGTGACGGATTGGAACATGTGGAGTTCCATTTATCTGTTTCCGCCACCAGACGCTTCTCTAATGTGCCACGTAGTCAACAAACTACAGGATTATCGAGGCGTAGTCTCGTTAATCGCGCCCCTGTGGCCGGCGCAGTTGTGGTACCAGCAATTGATAACGTGGTGCCCAAACCCGGTGTTGCTCCCGGTCGGGTATTTCCACTTAGACACGATTGGCAACCTAGAGACCTCGCTGACTTTTGCATTGTGGACATTCAGGAGGCCAAGTGGCTAACGCCGTATGGTAGAAACGTGGCAGATACATTTATGAATCAGTACACACAAACTACCAAGAGGCAATATCAATCTCATTGGATGTCCTTTACTTCGTGGATAGTTAGAACAGAACAGACAGTACCTTCGGTGGCATTAGTTTTTAATTATTTAAACTATTTGTTTGAACAGAAACGTCTATCTGTAGTGACTCCAAAAAATCATTTAACAGCTATCAGGGTGCCATTCTTTGACCTTACAGGTCTAACCATACCACAAGTGGAAGAAACAGGTTTCATGAGAGCATGCTTCAAACTCCGCACACCTCGCCGTCAGCTCATGCCTACCTGGTCTCTTGACAAAGCGTTATCTTTGCTTCATTCCCGTCTGTATCAGAATACGGCAGATTTTGAATTGCTATTAAAAAGGCTGTGTTCCTTATGGCTTTGGCAACTGGTAACAGGGTGTCTGAGCTGGCGGCGATGAGCAACACCCCTAATTGCATAAGGTTTGGTAGACTAAATGATTGCATTCATATTGCACCTTCCCCAGGGTTCATCGCCAAGAATGAACATAGTGAACATGTTTTCTCAGAGTTCACGGTGCCGGCGTTGACACGGGGTAAAGTGCACCATAATTTGTGTCCTGTACAAGCTTTAACCAAATATATGAGAGTGGCACCTCTTCACCAACAAGGTGCTTTATGGGTATCAAGTACAGGTAAAAGATTAATGAAACGTAAAATGGCTTCTCTGCTAGTCGAAGTCATTAAAGAGAGTAATCCCGGCGTAGTGGGTAGGGCCCACGATTTACGCAAATGGGCTGTATCTTTACGTTTTCTCAAAACAAATTCTGTTGAAGACATAGCTACTACTCAACTATGGGCTTCAAATCATACGTTTTTGACTCGATACCTGTCGGTAGCACTAGACAAACCATCAATGCCATGTGTAGCTTTACGGCAAAGGGTCTAGATGGGTCTCTAAGTCACTAATTGTTTAGGTTAAGAAAGAGGGGGGGGGGGGGGGGGGTGCAGTCAGTGAAACATAAGACACCCTAGACCCCGCCGGAGGATATGTACAGAGTATACGAGCTGTGATACAATGTATAAGTGTTGTGATTAAAATTTCTCTGTAGTAATGACTACGGGGAATGTTGTTGAGGTACAATGGATGTAGTACAACAATTGTTTCTTTAAGTGGGATACACTGTTGAAGCAATTTAATTTTAAGAGTTCTCGGTAGTTGCAACTACGAGTAGCATTTCAGTAAGTACATCTGCGATAGTACAAGAATTTATTCTATTTTTTGTGTCTAATTTTAACACCTAACGAGCGGGCTAGGCAGTAATTTATATGTACCGCCCAGAGGGGGTGTTTTTACCCTAAACAGGGTTGTTTACGTGATCATGTTCATGCCTAAATAAGACCCAGAGCGTAAAACAAGTATCTATCCCTGAAAGGGCATAAACAGAGCTTTCCAATGACACCCGAACGATCCTTGTACGACCGCTAGTTTTCTTGCAACAATCGCGCAACACGAGTGCAAAAACCATGTAATTAGGTAGTTTCCCTACATAATTCCCTGTGTAGCGAGTGCGTGAGGGTGGGGGAGGGTGGGATTCATGTCAGTAGGTCCACCACGGTGGTCTGGAGCAGTCATACGCTTGCTACTCTCCTGCCACCACTTATCTCTCTCTCTTAGCAACATTACGTGCTGAAAATGGCACACGACGTAAGTTGTGAGCCGCCACATAGTCCAAATTTCTTTCACTCGACATATGTTGCGCGCCGCCAGTTAAGGGTTAAGGAATATACACATTAGAATAATGGGGTTTATATGTGCACATGTAAACATAAAGTTTTATTTTTCACCACTTAATTTAAGTGGGGTACCTTTACCTTTCAGATCTGTGAACAGATTCTCATAGTTACCTTTTTTCCTCAAGCAGGCTTCTTTAAGCACGCCCCTGCTTGTACCCCTTTTTATATGTTGTATAAAGTTTATACATAAATATATAATTTTTACAAAGTAAGAATACTATGTGGTTGTTTGATTATCTGCCTATTCTATTTGCAATGGTTATGATATGATTACGAATGTCCCCCTCCAGTCTTAGATATCAGGCATAATCGTCAATGATGGAGGGGCCACTAATAAATTATAGGTTTGACTCCTGCAAGGAGATAAAGAAAACCTAATATTTAGTAGTGGTCCCGTAATCATTGATGACTGGGGCCCTCCCGACCATCCCCTTCCCATTCGTTGATGTATTAAGGATTTTCTTATACTTGATATGTCAGTTAAGGCGGAAAAATGCGCTAGTCAGCGTTTGGTCCAAGAATCCACAGAAGTACATCCACGGAATATGGAAAGCTTATGAATAGTTGTTCTTATTTTATTTTTATTTTTTATTTGTTACGAAGTTTTTTCGTAGTGAGAACCCAATGATAAAGACGAACCATGAGTGATTTTGCGTGTGCTTATGATGAAGGTCCTCGGAGCTCTGCGGCGGTAGATTCAAACTACGCTTATGAGCCTTTGAAGAGGTAGCCTTATGTAATAGGCATAATCGTCAATGATTACGGGGCCACTACTAAATATTAGGGTTTCTTTATCTCCTTGCAGGAGTCAAACCTATAATATCAGTCATCTTCTAGAATATTGATGGAACATAGGATGACATAATAAGTGATTGAGGCTGGGTTACCTTGGTCCCATAATGGGGCCATTGCCGCTAGAAAAGTACTCATCGCATGATGTGGTGTTCATCTACTACTTTAACGAGCAGTGTGACCTGGAAGATGTTGAATGTGAACTAAAGGCCCAAAAGAAATTTGTCGAGGTCAGAGCGGAAGAAATTGAGGTGTTCCGGAAGCATTATTGAGCACAAATTAGAAAGTATGTCAATGATAATCACAATGGGGGCCCCATTACTACTGAAATTCACACGGATTTCCAGATATATTTCTGTGATAGCCGGCAGAACATAGCCTCCAGAGACCACCAACATCGATTGAATGATAAAGACCATCAGTATCACATTCAAAGGGCAAAGCAAAGGAAATTGGAATGCATGAAACCAAAAGGCGAAATTATTGAGTCATTTGAACAAAAAGATGGAGCTGTTGCAGGGACTTCAGGTGTAGAAAGTGGGCAGTCCACAGATGCACCAGCGGTTGTGTTGTCTGCAGATTCCCTACTGGCACTCAGCTACCATGATAAGCAACTGGCTGCTCAAAAACGTATTACCGTTGAAACTAAGAAACGCAGACGACTGGAAAGAAGGCAAAATAAATTGAATAAAGTTGCCTCAAAAAGACAAGAGAGACTACACAAAAAGGATCAGAAATTACAGTTAAAGCTCGAGGCCGCCAATGTTCGTAAAAGGAAACGGCAGGCAAAGGTAGCAGCAAATGATTCTACCGTAAAAACCCAAAGAACTCAAGAATTGAGAATCCTGAAGAGCTCAAAGCAGTGCCTACCACCAATAATGAACACTTTGGGTGGCATAACCGATGAAGAAAGGATACCCCAGACTTATGAGGGAAATCGAGAAGCGTGACGAAAACCAACGGAAGGAACAAGGGAAGCGGGACGAAAACTTGCTGAAAGAATTTGCAATAATGATACAGGGAGCGCCACCTAGAAAAAAAGCAAAACTATTAGAATAAATACTAATAAGACAAACAGTTCTTTTATTTCACCGTTTTATGTGCAAATACACCGCCGGAGGCCAAGCCCGCCGCGGAGGGCGAAGCCCGGGCTTGTTATAATACATAATATATATAGAGATATATTTATTAGTGGCCCCTCCATCATTGACGATTATGCCTATTACATAAGGCTACCTCTTCAAACGCTCATAAGCGTAGTTTGAATCTACCGCCGCAGAGCTCAGAGGAACCTTCATCATAAGCACACGCAAAATCACTCATGGTTCGTCTTTATGATTGGGTTCTCACTACGAAAAAACTTCGTAACAAATACAAAATAAAAATAAAATAAGAATAACTATTCATAAGCTTTCCATATTCCGTGGATGTACTTCTGTGGATTCTTGGACCAAACGCTGACTAGCGCATTTTTCCACCTTCCTTGCTCTGCGCTCACTCCACCCGGACGTGTCCTCCGCTTTGATTCCGCATTCTTGCGTCCCTAGTGAGTTTTTTCTCATTTGTTTACTCTGGGATGTCTTGAGTAAGGTTAGATTAGCTTAGCAGGGGTGTCATGGGTGGTTTTCTCGCAGAACAAGTGTATTTTGGGTCGTTTTTGTTGGGGCGTCTATTTCGGACGGACCCTCGTGGCTGAGTTGAGGACGCTCTGAAACTTTTGTTTCGTGTTTAGCCATCTTTAGTCCTAGCTTGTTAGGAGGCTTTAACTATGCGATGTCGGGCTTCTAGCTATCTTTCAGATGGAGTAGCGTATTTTGTTTTATACTGACGTTCCTGGTGTATTTTCTTCACGTAGTGGAGTTCTTTCTGGGTCCCGAGTCAGTGTTACCCTTACCCGGTTTTTGTCTACGATGTTGATGTGGCGGCTGTTCAAGTTTTGCTGGGGTGTAGGGCTTTTCTATTGTTGTTCGACGTCATTTAGTGTTTTTTCCGTTTTCACCAGGCCTAGCCAGCCACTCGTATTTTTTCGTGTTTTCATTGTTTATTATGATAAAAATGTATTCATGTGTCTTGTGTGTCCTGGATTAGTTGTGATTGGGTGATCCAGGAGCTTCGGACTGTGTGTCTGATTATGTTTATCAGATTGCGTTCTGATTGGTGTGGGTTGCCTTTCCGGCGGTTTTTCTCGATTGCTCCGAGAAAGTTGTTTTGTTTACCGGGTTTTAGTCAAGTTGGATAAAATCGGTAGTTACCCCGGCGAGTTTGGTAGCTTGAGGGCTCATCAGAAACTGTGTTCTCTGTGGTCGAGCCTGTGATCAGGCTTCCTGTGTTTTTCCCGGCGAGGTGGGCCCCACACATTTATCTAGGTGATCATGTTGACACCTGTTGGATATGGTTTTCTCGGCTTTTCAAAGCCATTGAAACTTGCTGTTTGTTTGTTTGGTCTTTCCCTCCCGGCGACCTTTTTACAAAGAGGTCTGGGGCAGGTACAATTGGTTTGACATTTAGTATGAAACCCGGTGGTTGTACCTTCGGGTGGTTATTTTAACGGATTTGCAATTCGCTATGGTTTGCCAAACAATTGATTGATACAATAGGGTATCACGGCCTTCAAGACGGCGATCTATGAGGGCTTCTGGGAGAAGTCGGATTAGAGATTAAGATAGGCTTAGACTTTTTATGGGATAAAAAGATGCCTGAATCTTACTAGTGTTTCAAGTGTAAAGGGATACTTGAAAGACTTCATCATTAATAAAGATATGCTTCATCTTTATGAAGATTCAGAAGATATGCTTAAATCTTTTGGACAGGTAAAGATATGCTGAAATCTTTAATATGAAACTAAAGGAAAACGAAAAGTAGTGGTTGAGGGCTACGGTTCGTTGACCAGCGGTTTTGTTTCACATGTTTTTGAAACATTTTGGGGTAACCTTATGAGCATTAATTCCTGGAAATGTTCTCTTTCCAGGGCGGAGTACCGGCGTGGCACCAGATGACCAGGTAGATCCCGGGGGTGGGGTAGATTTCCACCAGTCTCTGTCATGTCGGCACTAGAACCTCTCATTGCTTTATGTTCAACGCCGTTATGCTCAGGTATCCCTCTTTTTGCACACAAGCTTTGCATTAAATGTGTTAAATGCCTCGATCGGTCACGGGGGATATGGGTGACAAAGAATTGCACTATTTATAACCTCTTAAGTGTTAAAGTTCTAATTCAAAAGGATAATACTGCGGCGGTGGCTTTGCAAGAAGTGAAACAACTTCTCGCTACTTATTCAATGAATGTAGCACATAAAGCATTGCAATGTGATAACCTTGAGCTTTGGGAGCTTTTAATTATCAAACATGCCCCCCCTAAGTGTAAGATACGTGCACGTAAGACCTCAGAGACTGGGCGGGAACAGGTTACCACACCCTCCCCCGGCAAATCTAAGAGGCCTCGCTCACCGTCACCCTCGGCAACAGCGACGAGGTCCAAATCAAGGTCACCCCTGAGGAAGCAGGTGAAAGCTTCGGGCCACTCTGCTTCACCTTCAAAGAAGAGGAAAAAGGAAGAGAGTAGGGGACCTAAAGACATTACTATAACTAAGCATAAGTCAAGTAGAAGTCATAAATCATCCAAAAGGGATCCTCCGGCAAGAAAGGACTCACGGCTGTTGCCGGAGCCTTGTACCCCGCTTTCTGCCTCTACCCCCACCAAGTCTAACGTCCAATCTGACAGGTCGGGGGTGGAGTCAGAGAATGTGGTGGAGGATGCCCCGGCGGACATTTCATCACCTGATATTCATGCTTTTTCTACCAGGTCACGTGTGTCAGCCTCAGATTTAGAAGTATCTTACAGAAACTATAAACCTCTAGGGTGCTTGGGTGTGGGCTCCCAATTGGAGAGTATACCAAGCTCGCAAGCGAGTAACAGCCACAGCCAAGGTGTATGGCGATACTCACAGCCCTGGCAGGACAGAACACATCCTTTTGTGACTCAAGTACTGGCTGACGTCCACCGGGATGCCGATGTACCATCTTCTATCCCAGATTTAACATGGTGGCATGTGGAGGTCCCGGCTTCGACGGGATCTTCCCATGATAGGCCAGACGTAAGGGATGAAGAACAGCATTCTCTGGTCTCAGAGATGGAAGTTGAAGAGTCAGGTCACCATCTAGACGACTCTCAGGGTACTGTCGAATCTCCACGGAGTTCGTCATCTGCTAGGTATGTAACTACAGAAGAGATTGATGGATTACTATTAAATGCACTTAATAAGTTCTTTGGCCCTACGCCGGAAACTCCTACAGTTGGTATGGGAGCTCCCGCGACGTCGACGAATGTGCGACCTCTGGCTATATCCATTGCTTTAGCTAAAATACCTAACCCTCCTCTTGTGTCAGATCCAATTTCCAATGTACCAGGCACAGCAGCTCTCACTACTTCCAATGTGCAAGTCATATCAGACATAACTCCCCCCCCCCCCCCTTTAGACAAGGCACCAGTCAAAAAAGGAGCTATGCCTCTTTTATACGGGCCTGATGAGTCATGGGTAGCAATGTTACCCACTAAGCCAGAGGCAGTACAAGCTACTATTTCGGGGGAGCTCCCTGTACCACATGAGTGGGTAATCCAAGGCAATAAGTCTAGAAAACTCAGAGCATTGGATAGTCAAGGAATTGTTTTAGATGTTCATATTAAGGCCATTCCAAGTTATTATAACCATGACATTTTTGTGTATGCATCAACACCAGCCCTAACCCCTGCCTCAGCTTCAAAGCTATTTTCTGACTGGACTAAGAATGATGGCTTTAACGACATCAAGGCACTTTCTGCTTTGACGCCGGAGTTGGATATGTTTCCGATCACAGACTCAGCCTCTAATCCAGTCTTGCAGGTGGGGCAGTTGGGTACGGGACCTTGGGTGGAATGGGAAACAGAGGCTCAAAATTTTGCCACTACTTTCACTTCAAAATCTTCTCACCAAATCCCTCAAGAAAACCATACTTGGTTCTCTCTTCCGGTTATTAGTGCCGGAGGAGTCCCCTCTGCTTTGTTTGATTTCTTGGCTGCCCCTAAAATCAATTTGTGCGAATTAAAAGATCCTTTTGCACGCCTTCCCCAGCTCACCTAGACCGCGAGTTTAGGTTAAGAGGAAAAGCGTTTAGACTGTTTTCGCAATATATTGTTACCCAGCAAGTAACAAAGTCTATGTTACGCTCTTCTCAGGCGATCGAAGCTGCGGAAGCCAGGAAGGCCATTGAACTTTCCCGGCGCTTGCTTCTCCAAACTTCCATTCAGTCTTTAGGAGATATTCGGACAGCCTTATTAGAGGCAGTTCAAGCAAGGCAGGATCTGAGGATGTTCTTAGTGAAGAAACTTCCTGACCATATTGCAAGCCAAATAGTTCTGTCTCCAGTTCTAACTCCTTCTTTGATTTCCCCAGCAGTTTGGAAGACTGATTTCAATATGGCACAAGCATTCAAATAAAGTCCCTCTCCACCTAAGAAGCCTACCTTCATTTTCCCTAAGCCCAAACCAGTTTCGAAAGCTCAAGCTAGTGGATCTAAGCCTTTTCATCAGCCAAAGTCCCCTTCCACCCAGGGTCAGGCTCAGTTCAGGTATAAACAGGGAAAATTCTCAGGTAAAGGCAGTTTCTCCACAGTCTGACTACAACACGGAGACTCTGGGAATCTCTAGTCGGTTCTCTCAACTGGGTTCAACTAACTGTGAAGTTGGGCCGGTTGAAAGTCAAACGTTTAATCTTGGAGGGCAACAAATATTTCCCACTATTACCGGCGGGAACATTATGGCCTATCCCAACATTAATACACAGCTTACTAGCGGTCTGGGCGAAGAGGGAAATGTTGCACTCAGTCATGTCATGGCCCTCTCCTCCGCCGACGGTATGGGTGGACACGGATGTGTCAGGGACGATAGGTTGGGGCTTTCAGTCAAACCTCGGGCATCAGGGTCAAGGGCATTGGTCCCATTCAGAAACCTCCCACATAAATGTAAAAGAGTTACTAGTCCCCTTGTATTTCCTCAAGTTCACGGCTCTAATTTACGGGAAAAATCGGTGGCTTTCAGGATGGACAATCTCAATGCAGTTCACTGCATTCAGAAACAAGGGTCAACGAGGTCTCGGAAGTTGCTAGATGTGTCTGAAAAGATTTTTGTTCTAGCTGACAAGCTGAACATTCATCTTCATGCATCATATCTCCCAGGCGTAGCAAACGTCTGAGCAGACGCTCTGTCTCGGAGACAGAGCACAACGGTAGAGTGGGCACTCAAGCAGAACATTTTCGATCAAATGATTGCAGAGCCTTACCGTCCACAAGTGGATCTGTTTGCATCAGAGAAGAATCACAAACTCCCTCGGTAGCTCACACGCCGGACATTAACGCCGGCGGGGGGGCCCGACGCATTGGTGACGGATTGGAACATGTGGAGTTCCATTTATCTGTTTCCGCCACCAGACGCTTCTCTAATGTGCCACGTAGTCAACAAACTACAGGATTATCGAGGCGTAGTCTCGTTAATCGCTCCCCTGTGGCTGGCGCAGTTGTGGTACCAGCAATTGATAACGTGGTGCCCAAACCCGGTGTTGCTCCCGGTCGGGTATTTCCACTTAGACACGATTGGCAACCTAGAGACCTCGCTGACTTTTGCATTGTGGACATTCAGGAGGCCAAGTGGCTAACGCCGTATGGTAGAAACGTGGCAGATACATTTATGAATCAGTACACACAAACTACCAAGAGGCAATATCAATCTCATTGGATGTCCTTTACTTCGTGGATAGTTAGAACAGAACAGACAGTACCTTCGGTGGCATTAGTTTTTAATTATTTAAACTATTTGTTTGAACAGAAACGTCTATCTGTAGTGACTCCAAAAAATCATTTAACAGCTATCAGGGTGCCATTCTTTGACCTTACAGGTCTAACCATACCACAAGCGGAAGAAACAGGTTTCATGAGAGCATGCTTCAAACTCCGCCCACCTCGCCGTCAACTCATGCCTACCTGGTCTCTTGACAAAGCGTTATCTTTGCTTCATTCCCGTCTGTATCAGAATACGGGCAGATTTTGAATTGCTATTAAAAAGGCTGTGTTCCTTATGGCTTTGGCAACTGGTAACAGGGTGTCTGAGCTGGCGGCGATGAGCAACACCCCTAATTGCATAAGGTTTGGTAGACTAAATGATTGCATTCATATTGCACCTTCCCCAGGGTTCATCGCCAAGAATGAACATAGTGAACATGTTTTCTCAGAGTTCACGGTGCCGGCGTTGACACGGGGTAAAGTGCACCATAATTTGTGTCCTGTACAAGCTTTAACCAAATATATGAGAGTAGCACCTCTTCACCAACAAGGTGCTTTATGGGTATCAAGTACAGGTAAAAGATTAATGAAACGTAAAATGGCTTCTCTGCTAGTCGAAGTCATTAAAGAGAGTAATCCCGGCGTAGTGGGTAGGGCCCACGATTTACGCAAATGGGCTGTATCTTTACGTTTTCTCAAAACAAATTCTGTTGAAGACATAGCTACTACTCAACTATGGGCTTCAAATCATAGACTCGATACCTGTCGGTAGCACTAGACAAACCATCAATGCCATGTGTAGCTTTACGGCAAAGGGTCTAGATGGGTCTCTAAGTCACTAATTGTTTAGGTTAAGAAAGAGGGGGGGGGGGGGGGGTGCAGTCAGTGAAACATAAGACACCCTAGACCCCGCCGGAGGATATGTACAGAGTATACGAGCTGTGATACAATGTATAAGTGTTGTGATTAAAATTTCTCTGTAGTAATGACTACGGGGAATGTTGTTGAGGTACAATGGATGTAGTACAACAATTGTTTCGTTTAGTGGGATACACAGTTGAAGCAATTTAATTTAAGAGTTCTCGGTAGTTGCAACTACGAGTAGCATTTCAGTAAGTACATCTGCGATAGTACAAGAATTTATTCTATTTTTTGTGTCTAATTTTAACACCTAACGAGCGGGCTAGGCAGTAATTTATATGTATGTACCGCCCAGAGGGGGTGTTTTTACCCTAAACAGGGTTGTTTACGTGATCATGTTCATGCCTAAATAAGACCCAGAGCGTAAAACAAGTATCTATCCCTGAAAGGGCATAAACAGAGCTTTCCAATGACACCCGAACGATCCTTGTACGACCGCTAGTTTTCTTGCAACAATCGCGCAACACGAGTGCAAAAACCATGTAATTAGGTAGTTTCCCTACATAATTCCCTGTGTAGCGAGTGCGTGAGGGTGGGGGAGGGTGGGATTCATGTCAGTAGGTCCACCACGGTGGTCTGGAGCAGTCATACGCTTGCTACTCTCCTGCCACCACTTATCTCTCTCTCTTAGCAACATTACGTGCTGAAAATGGCACACGACGTAAGTTGTGAGCCGCCACATAGTCCAAATTTCTTTCACTCGACATATGTTGCGCGCCGCCAGTTAAGGGTTAAGGAATATACACATTAGAATAATGGGGTTTATATGTGCACATGTAAACATAAAGTTTTATTGTTCACCACTTAATTTAAGTGGGGTACCTTTACCTTTCAGATCTGTGAACAGATTCTCATAGTTACCTTTTTTCCTCAAGCAGGCTTCTTTAAGCACGCCCCTGCTTGTACCCCTTTTTATATGTTGTATAAAGTTTATACATAAATATATAATTTTTACAAAGTAAGAATACTATGTGGTTGTTTGATTATCTGCCTATTCTATTTGCAATGGTTATGATATGATTACGAATGTCCCCCTCCAGTCTTAGATATCAGGCATAATCGTCAATGATGGAGGGGCCACTAATAAATTATAGGTTTGACTCCTGCAAGGAGATAAAGAAAACCTAATATTTAGTAGTGGTCCCGTAATCATTGATGACTGGGGCCCTCCCGACCATCCCCTTCCCATTCGTTGATGTATTAAGGATTTTCTTATACTTGATATGTCAGTTAAGGCGGAAAAATGCGCTAGTCAGCGTTTTGGTCCAAGAATCCACAGAAGTACATCCACGGAATATGGAAAGCTTATGAATAGTTGTTCTTATTTTATTTTTATTTTTTATTTGTTACGAAGTTTTTCGTAGTGAGAACCCAATGATAAAGACGAACCATGAGTGATTTTGCGTGTGCTTATGATGAAGGTCCTCGGAGCTCTGCGGCGGTAGATTCAAACTACGCTTATGAGCCTTTGAAGAGGTAGCCTTATGTAATAGGCATAATCGTCAATGATTACGGGGCCACTACTAAATATTAGGGTTTCTTTATCTCCTTGCAGGAGTCAAACCTATAATATCAGTCATCTTCTAGAATATTGATGGAACATAGGATGACATAATAAGTGATTGAGGCTGGGTTACCTTGGTCCCATAATGGGGCCATTGCCGCTAGAAAAGTACTCATCGCATGATGTGGTGTTCATCTACTACTTTAACGAGCAGTGTGACCTGGAAGATGTTGAATGTGAACTAAAGGCCCAAAAGAAATTTGTCGAGGTCAGAGCGGAAAAAATTGAGGTGTTCCGGAAGCATTATTGAGCACAAATTAGAAAGTATGTCAATGATAATCACAATGGGGGCCCCATTACTACTGAAATTCACACGGATTTCCAGATATATTTCTGTGATAGCCGGCAGAACATAGCCTCCAGAGACCACCAACATCGATTGAATGATAAAGACCATCAGTATCACATTCAAAGGGCAAAGCAAAGGAAATTGGAATGCATGAAACCAAAAGGCGAAATTATTGAGTCATTTGAACAAAAAGATGGAGCTGTTGCAGGGACTTCAGGTGTAGAAAGTGGGCAGTCCACAGATGCACCAGCGGTTGTGTTGTCTGCAGATTCCCTACTGGCACTCAGCTACCATGATAAGCAACTGGCTGCTCAAAAACGTATTACCGTTGAAACTAAGAAACGCAGATGACTGGAAAGAAGGCAAAATAAATTGAATAAAGTTGCCTCAAAAAGACAAGAGAGACTACACAAAAAGGATCAGAAATTACAGTTAAAGCTCGAGGCCGCCAATGTTCGTAAAAGGAAACGGCAGGCAAAGGTAGCAGCAAATGATTCTACCGTAAAAACCCAAAGAACTCAAGAATTGAGATCCTGAAGAGCTCAAAGCAGTGCCTACCACCAATAATGAACACTTTGGGTGGCATAACCGATGAAGAAAGGATACCCCAGACTTATGAGGGAAATCGAGAAGCGTGACGAAAACCAACGGAAGGAACAAGGGAAGCGGGACGAAAACTTGCTGAAAGAATTTGCAATAATGATACAGGGAGCGCCACCTAGAAAAAAAGCAAAACTATTAGAATAAATACTAATAAGACAAACAGTTCTTTTATTTCACCGTTTTATGTGCAAATACACCGCCGGAGGCCAAGCCAGCCGCGGAGGGCGAAGCCCGGGCTTGTTATAATACATAATATATATAGAGATATATTTATTAGTGGCCCCTCCATCATTGACGATTATGCCTATTACATAAGGCTACCTCTTCAAACGCTCATAAGCGTAGTTTGAATCTACCGCCGCAGAGCTCAGAGGAACCTTCATCATAAGCACACGCAAAATCACTCATGGTTCGTCTTTATGATTGGGTTCTCACTACGAAAAAACTTCGTAACAAATACAAAATAAAAATAAAATAAGAATAACTATTCATAAGCTTTCCATATTCCGTGGATGTACTTCTGTGGATTCTTGGACCAGACGCTGACTAGCGAATTTTTCCACCTTCCTTGCTCTGCGTTCACCCCACCCGGACGTGTCTCCCACAGTGCTCCGCTTTGATTCCGCATTCTTGCGTCCCTAGTGAGTTTTTTCTCATTTGTTTACTCTGGGATGTCTTGAGTAAGGTTAGAATTAGCTTAGCAGGGGTGTCATGGGTGGTTTTCTCGCAGAACAAGTGTATTTTGGGTCGTTTTTGTTGGGGCGTCTATTTCGGACGGACCCTCGTGGCTGAGTTGAGGACGCTCTGAAACTTTTGTTTTCGTGTTTAGCCATCTTTAGTCCTAGCTTGTTAGGAGGCTTTAACTATGCGATGTCGGGCTTCTAGCTATCTTTCAGATGGAGTAGCGTATTTTGTTTTATACTGACGTTCCTGGTGTATTTTCTTCACGTAGTGGAGTTCTTTCTGGGTCCCGAGTCAGTGTTACCCTTACCCAGGTTTTTGTCTACGATGTTGATGTGGCGGCTGTTCCAGTTTTGGTGGGATGGAGTGCTTTTCTATTGTGTTTCGACGTCATTAAGTGGTTTTTCCGTTTTCACCAGGCCTAGCCAGCCACTCGTATTTTTTCGTGTTTTCATTGTTTATTATGATAAAAATGTATTCATGTGTCTTGTGTGTCCTGGATTAGTTGTGATTGGGTGATCCAGGAGCTTCGGACTGTGTGTCTGATTATGTTTATCAGATTGCGTTCTGATTGGTGTGGGTTGCCTTTCCGGCGGTTTTTCTCGATTGCTCCGAGAAAGTTGTTTTGTTTACCGGGTTTTAGTCAAGTTGGATAAAATCGGTAGTTACCCCGGCGAGTTTGGTAGCTTGAGGGCTCATCAGAAACTGTGTTCTCTGTGGTCGAGCCTGTGATCAGGCTTCCTGTGTTTTTTCCCGGCGAGGTGGGCCCCACACATTTATCTAGGTGATCATGTTGACACCTGTTGGATATGGTTTTCTCGGCTTTTCAAAGCCATTGAAACTTGCTGTTTGTTTGTTTGGTCTTTCCCTCCCGGCGACCTTTTTACAAAGAGGTCTGGGGCAGGTACAATTGGTTTGACATTTAGTATGAAACCCGGTGGTTGTACCTTCGGGTGGTTATTTTAACGGATTTGCAATTCGCTATGGTTTGCCAAACAATTGATTGATACAATAGGGTATCACGGCCTTCAAGACGGCGATCTATGAGGGCTTCTGGGAGAAGTCGGATTAGAGATTAAGATAGGCTTAGACTTTTTATGGGATAAAAAGATGCCTGAATCTTACTAGTGTTTCAAGTGTAAAGGGATACTTGAAAGACTTCATCATTAATAAAGATATGCTTCATCTTTATGAAGATTCAGAAGATATGCTTAAATCTTTTGGACAGGTAAAGATATGCTGAAATCTTTAATATGAAACTAAAGGAAAACGAAAAGTAGTGGTTGAGGGCTATGGTTCGTTGACCAGCGGTTTTGTTTCACATGTTTTTGAAACATTTTGGGGTAACCTTATGAGCATTAATTCCTGGAAATGTTCTCTTTCCAGGGCGGAGTACCGGCGTGGCACCAGATGACCAGGTAGATCCCGGGGGTGGGGTAGATTTCCACCAGTCTCTGTCATGTCGGCACTAGAACCTCTCATTGCTTTATGTTCAACGCCGTTATGCTCAGGTATCCCTCTTTTTGCACACAAGCTTTGCATTAAATGTGTTAAATGCCTCGATCGGTCACGGGGGATATGGGTGACAAAGAATTGCACTATTTATAACCTCTTAAGTGTTAAAGTTCTAATTCCAAAGGATAATACTGCGGCGGTGGCTTTGCAAGAAGTGAAACAACTTCTCGCTACTTATTCAATGAATGTAGCACATAAAGCATTGCAATGTGATAACCTTGAGCTTTGGGAGCTTTTAATTATCAAACATGCCCCCCCTAAGTGTAAGATACGTGCACGTAAGACCTCAGAGACTGGGCGGGAACAGGTTACCACACCCTCCCCCGGCAAATCTAAGAGGCCTCGCTCACCGTCACCCTCGGCAACAGCGACGAGGTCCAAATCAAGGTCACCCCTGAGGAAGCAGGTGAAAGCTTCGGGCCACTCTGCTTCACCTTCAAAGAAGAGGAAAAAGGAAGAGAGTAGGGGACCTAAAGACATTACTATAACTAAGCATAAGTCAAGTAGAAGTCATAAATCATCCAAAAGGGATCCTCCGGCAAGAAAGGACTCACGGTGTTGCCGGAGCCTTGTACCCCGCTTTCTGCCTCTACCCCCACCAAGTCTAACGTCCAATCTGACAGGTCGGGGGTGGAGTCAGAGAATGTGGTGGAGGATGCCCCGGCGGACATTTCATCACCTGATATTCATGCTTTTTCTACCAGGTCACGTGTGTCAGCCTCAGATTTAGAAGTATCTTACAGAAACTATAAACCTCTAGGGTGCTCGGGTGTGGGCTCCCAATTGGAGAGTATACCAAGCTCGCAAGCGAGTAACAGCCACAGCCAAGGTGTATGGCGATATTCACAGCCCTGGCAGGACAGAACACATCCTTTTGTGACTCAAGTACTGGCTGACGTCCACCGGGATGCCGATGTACCATCTTCTATCCCAGATTTAACATGGTGGCATGTGGAGGTCCCGGCTTCGACGGGATCTTCCCATGATAGGCCAGACGTAAGGGATGAAGAACAGCATTCTCTGGTCTCAGAGATGGAAGTTGAAGAGTCAGGTCACCATCTAGACAACTCTCAGGGTACTGTCGAATCTCCACGGAGTTCGTCATCTGCTAGGTATGTAACTACAGAAGAGATTGATGGATTACTATTAAATGCACTTAATAAGTTCTTTGGCCCTACGCCGGAAACTCCTACAGTTGGTATGGGAGCTCCCGCGACGTCGACGAATGTGCGACCTCTGGCTATATCCATTGCTTTAGCTAAAATACCTAACCCTCCTCTTGGGTCAGATCCAATTTCCAATGTGCTAGGCACAGCAGCTCTCACTACTTCCAATGTGCAAGTCATATCAGACATAACTCCCCCCCCCCTTTAGACAAGGCACCAGTCAAAAAAGGAGCTATGCCTCTTTTATATGGGCCTGATGCGTCATGGGTAGCAATGTTACAAACTAAGCCAAAGGCAGCTCAAGCTACTATTTCGGGGGAGCTCCCTGTACCACATGAGTGGGTAATCCAAGGCAATAAGTCTAGAAAACTCAGAGCATTGGATAGTCAAGGAAATGTTTTAGATGTTCATAATTATTAGGGCCATTCCAAGTTATTATAACCATGACTTTTTTGTGTATGCATCAACACCAGCCCTACCCCCTGCCTCAGCTTCAAAGCTATTTTCTGACTGGACTAAGAATGATGGCTTTAACGACATCAAGGCACTTTCTGCTTTGACGCCGGAGTTGGATATGTTTCCGATCACAGACTCAGCCTCTAATCCAGTCTTGCAGGTGGGGCAGTTGGGTACGGGACCTTGAGTGGAATGGGAAACAGAGGCTCAAAATGTTGCCACTACTTTCACTTCAACATCTCCTCATCAAATCCCTCAAGAAAACCATACTTGGTTCTCTCTTCCGGTTTTTAGTGCCGGAGGAGTCCCCTCTGCTTTGTTTGATTTCTTGGCTGCCCCTAAAATCAATTTGTGCGAATTAAAAGATCCTTTTAGCACGCCTTCCCCAGCTCACCTAGACCGCGAGTTTAGGTTAAGAGGAAAAGCGTTTAGACTTTTTTCGCAATATATTGTTACCCAGCAAGTAACAAAGTCTATGTTGCGCTCTTCTCAGGCGATCGAAGCTGCGGAAGTCAGGAAGGCCATTGAACTTTCCCGGCGCTTGCTTCTCCAAACTTCCATTCAGTCTTTAGGAGATATTCGGACAGCATTATTAGAGGCAGTTCGAGCAAGGCAGGATCTGAGGATGTTCTTAGTGAAGAAACTTCCTGACCTTATTGCAAGCCTAGTTGTTCTGTCTCCGGTTCTAACTCCTTCTTTGATTTCCCCAGCAGTTTGGAAGACTGTTTTCAATATGGCACAAGCATTCAAACAAAGTCCCTCTCAACCTAAGAAGCCTACCTTCACTTTCCCTAAGCCCAAACCAGTTTCGAAAGCTCAAGCTAGTGGGTCTAAGCCTTTTCATCAGCCAAAGTCCCCTTCCACCCAGGGTCAGGCTCAGTTCAGGTATCAACAGGGTAAATTCTCAGGTAAAGGCCACAGGTTTCACCAATAACCAGGTCAGGGCCCACCTCCAGCCAAACCCGGCCAGTCGTCCAAGGGTACACCACCACCAGCAATAAACTAAGGTCTCTCTCACTCCCGGGGCCAGTCAAAGGTGTGTTGAAACAGAGGGTGGTCCAGCCGGCGAACCTCAGTCTGCTAACTTGGTCATTCCGGGCGTGTCATCAAGCATGGCCATTAAGAACATGGGCGAGGACTGTGGTACGCAAAGGCATCACTTGGCAGTGGCTCCGGCGACCTCGCTTACGTCAGCCGACAAAGGCCAATCATGTTTCTTTAGAGGTGGAGTCACTAGTTCAGGAGATGATTACCAAGAGTGTCATTATCCCAGTCCCTCCGACTTACCCGGTGTTTACATCCAAACTATTTCTAGTACCAACAAAGGACAGTATTCAGATGAGACCGGTCGTAGACCTGTTTTATTTGAATCTCCACATTCACAACTTGTCCTTCAGGATGCTGACAGTGAATCAAATCAGGCTAACACTTCCGCTGGGAGGGTGAATGTGTTCATTAGACCTGACAGACGCGTATTGCCATGTCCCGGTAACCAAGAGATTTCAAAAAATTTCTGGCATTAAGAATAATGCATCAGACTTATGTCTTTCAAAGGATGCCGTTTGGATTGAACCTAGCGCCACGCATATTCACAAAATTAGTCCGGCAAGCCCTGATGCCCATTTTAGAACAGGGGATCAGGATCTTGTGGTATCTGGACGACTGGCTGGTGGTGGCAGAGACAGAAAAGTTATGCAACACTCATGTCAACATTACGTTAAACCATATCAAATATCTAGGATTCAAGGTCAACTTAGTAAAGTCAAAACCTTGTTCCCTCACGAGTAATTCAGTGGATAGGGCTCGTCTGGGACACAGCATCTCTCACTCTGAGTCAGAGTGTGGACAATCGAAACAGATTTCGCAAAAAACTTTTTATGTTTCTCCACAGTCTGACTACGACACAGAGACTCTGGGAATCTCTAGTCGGTTCTCTCAACTGGGTTCAACTAACTATGAAGTTGGGGCGGTTGAAAGTCAAACGTTTAATCTTGGAGGGCAACAAATATTTCCCACTATTACCGGCGGGAACATTATGGCCTATCCCAACATTAATACACAGCTTACTAGCGGTCTGGGCGAAGAGGGAAATGTTGCACTCAGTCATGTCATGGACCTCTCCTCCGCCGACGGTATGGGTGGACACGGATGCGTCAGGGACGATAGGTTGGGGCTTTCAGTCAAACCTCGGGCATCAGGGTCAAGGGCTTTGGTCCCATTCAGAAACCTAGAGACCTCGCTGACTTTTGCATTGTGGACATTCAGGAGGCCAAATGGCTAACGCCGTATGGTAGAAACGTGACAGATAAATTTATGAATCAGTACACACAATCTACCAAGAGGCAATATTAATCTCATTGGCAGTCCTTTACTTCTTGGATAGTTAGAACAGAACAGACAGTACCTTCGGTGGCATTAGTTTTTAATTATTTAAACTATTTGTTTGAACAGAAACGCCTATCTGTAGTGACTCTAAAAAATCACTTAACAGCTATCAGGGTGCCATTCTTTGCCCTTACAGGTCTAACCATACCACAAGCGGAAGAAACAGGTTTCATGAGAGCATGCTTCAAACTCCGCCCACCTTCCCGTCAGCTCATGCCTACCTGGTCTCTTGACAAAGCGTTATCTTTGCTTCATTCCCGTCTGTATCAGAATACGGCAGATTTTGAATTGCTATTAAAAAAGGCTGTGTTCCTTATGGCTTTGGCAACTGGTAACAGGGTGTCTGAGCTGGCGGCGATGAGCAACACCCGTAATTGCATAAGGTTTGGTAGACTAAATGATTGCATTCATATTGCACCTTCCCCAGGGTTCATCGCCAAGAATGAACATAGTGAACATGTTTTCTCAGAGTTCACAGTACCGGCGTTGAAACGGGGTAAAGTGCACCATAATTTGTGTCCTGTACAAGCTTTATCCAAATATATGAGAGTGGCACCTCTTAACCAACAAGGTGCTTTATGGGTATCGAGTACAGGTAAAAGATTAATGAAACGTAAAATGGCTTCTCTGCTAGTAGAAGTCATTAAAGAGAGTAATCCCGGCGTAGTGGGTAGGGCCCACGATTTACGCAAATGAGCAGTATCTTTAAGTTTTCTCCAAAAAAAATCTGTTGAAGACATAGCTACTACTCAACTATGGGCTTCAAATCATACGTTTTTGACTCGATACCTGTCGGTAGCACTAGACAAACCATCAATGCCATGTGTAGCTTTACGGTAAAGGGTCTAGATGGGTCTCTAAGTCACTAATTGTTTAGGTTAATAAAGAGGGGGGGGGGGGGGTGCAGTCAGTGAAACATAAGACACCCTAGACCCCGCCGGAGGATATGTACAGAGTATACGAGCTGTGATACAATGTATAAGTGTTGTGATTAAAATGTCTCTGTAGTAATGACTACGGGGAATGTTGTTGAGGTACAATGGATGTAGTACAATTGTTTCTTTAAGTGGGATACACTGTTGAAGCAATTTAATTTTAAGAGTTCTCGGTAGTTGCAACTACGAGTAGCATTTTAGTAAGTGCATCTTCAATAGTACAAGAATTTATTCTATGTTTTGTGTCTAATTTTAAGGAATATACACATTAGAATAATGGGGTTAATATGTGCACATGTAAACATAAAGTTTTATTTTTCACCACTTAATTTAAGTGGGTTGCCTTTAACTTTCAGATCTGTGAACAGATTCTCATAGTTACCTTTTTTCCTCAAGCAGGCTTCTTTAAGCACGCCCCTGCTTGTACCCCTTTTTATATGTTGTATAAAGTTTATACATAAATATATAATTTTTACAAAGTAAGAATACTATGTGGTTGTTTGATTATCTGCCTATTCTATTTGCAATGGTTATGATATGATTACGAATGTCCCCCTCCAGTCTTAGATATCAGGCATAATCGTCAATGATGGAGGGGCCACTAATAAATTATAGGTTTGACTCCTGCAAGGAGATAAAGAAAACCTAATATTTAGTAGTGGTCCCGTAATCATTGACGACTGGGGCCCTCCCGACCATCCCCTTCCCATTCGTTGATGTATTAAGGATTTTGGTATACTTGAAATGTCAGTGAAGGCGGAAAAATGCGCTAGTCAGCGTCTGGTCCAAGAATCCACAGAAGTACATCCACGGAATATGGAAAGCTTATGAATAGTTATTCTTATTTTATTTTTATTTTGTATTTGTTACGAAGTTTTTTCGTAGTGAGAACCCAATCATAAAGACGAACCATGAGTGATTTTGCGTGTGCTTATGATGAAGGTTCCTCTGAGCTCTGCGGCGGTAGATTCAAACTACGCTTATGAGCGTTTGAAGAGGTAGCCTTATGTAATAGGCATAATCGTCAATGATTACGGGGTCACTACTAAATATTAGATTTTCTTTATCTCCTTGCAGCAGTCAAACCTATAATATCAGTCATCTTCTAGAATATTGATGGAACATAGGGTGACATAATAAGTGATTGAGGCTGGGTTACATATGTATATTTGAGTATAATATGCATGTTACACAGGTTAGTAAGGCACGTAAGGCACTATATGAATAGCCTATTCTCTTACTAAGAAATTCAGGTTAATAAGGCACTATATGGAGAGCCTATTCTCTTACTAAGAACGAAGTGGCTACGAGACACCTCCTATAGTATGACATTATAAGCCCTGCATATATATTGCTATACATATATCTCACTGCTTATATGCCTTCATCCCTGTAACTTCTAAACTCTTAACATTCATATTAAACAATCTTGATTCATTGAACTCCCTATAACTTTATCTATCTCATTAACATATAATATATTTGTTGATACTTCCACTTAAATCAACACCCATTTCCTCTGTAAATGTAAACTGTATAATGTATTTATCAGGTCATACGTCATACCAGAATGCTGAGTTAATGCTGTGTTGCATCGACATCCTTGAACCCAGGCGATGCCTTCTTACTCAGGCATCGCCAAGACAGACTTGAACAGACCTCAGCCAGAGAGAGACAGAGCTCTTTACTCCCTCTAGACTCTAGACTCAAACTTACCCTCTATAGCCAAGCTCCTATATCCCCTAGATATATTATACCACACAAGTCATATATCACCTTGCTCCTCAGGCTTTTATTACAAGCCTTATCATATATCTGTACTTATATACCTGTACATTTATACTTATTATCACTTATCTAATAATTAATATGTTGTGTTATTACCTACAATCCCCTATATACTTAACATATTATACTCCGCCCTTCTGCCTCGTGTGTCCTGCCCAGATACGAGTCACTGCCATCGCCGCGCTATACGACTACGGGACACCACAGTGAGGCTGGGCTACGGGACGCATATTTCCGAAGTCGAGACTAGTATATATCATAGGGGAAATTAGGACCAATCCGAGGCCGCAGTGGCAGTGACGTCACCCACAAGGGGAGGAGCCAGTCTGTCTGTCACTCTCTCTCTCTCTCTCTAGCTCGAGTTTACCCTAGGATGACAACATTGTAGCACTAAGTCATCAAAATATAACTACAAAGAAATAGGAAATTCTTATAATAATGCCCTCCGTACTTTAAATTATGCACATAAATATATCCCATTATGTTTTACGATAGTAAGAGTTAAAGCGTATCTGGCAACCGTGTTTAGTCCCAGTATAGCGATCATTCGGCATTCAGTGTATTCGCCTCAATACTATATATCCTAATATAATAGATACCTATTACTATTTCAATATAATACAACCATAGACAATTCCATTACATATTATTTGAATTAGAGATGTAATTCATCAATTGCTGTTTGTCTTAAGCAGTCAGGTCAGAACCGAAACTTTCACTATGCAATGTAGTGTACAGAGGTTTCGGTAATGTTAGTCTGTTATTCTTTGACGATTGAACATTACTCACCCAGCTGCTGTAGCATCATCAACATCTAGTTACCGCATGTTTATTAATTATGGACTGTTTAACACACTATAAAGACTTTCTAGATTTTGAGGAGGATGGCTTCATCAATACTGATATCCAACAAGAGCAGGATTGTCTTAAATTACGAACAAACGTAAAATCAAAAGACGAATTTCTTAGATGGAAAGAAATATTTTGCTTGAAGACCAACATGTGCTTCAATAGGTACAAAAGTTACTCTGTAGGAGCGAGGAAGCTTTTCCGACAAAAGCTAATAATTATGCCACCACGGAGTACAACACAAAGGAGTGAAGAAGACATCTACAGGGTAAGCATTAGGCCTAGGCCTATTTAAACAAAATCTGTACTGTATGAGACGTGATAAATCTTTACCTTGCCTATGGCCCTAGAGGCTACTCCCCCTATTGGCTTATTTTTCCACTAGGCCTACACAGTTGTTGATATAGCCTAGCCTAGGCTTAGGCGGTATTTATTACCGAAACTACCACTAATTATTTCAATATTTGAAGGCTATTATAGAATAAGGATGTTGCAAAGATCATATTAAAATGTGTTTCAACCTCCAGAGATACGTTTTATGGGTAAGAGTCGTGTTATCGGGCGTACCAATACCGACATACAGCATAACGGTCAATATAAAGATGATGTAGGTTAATTCAATTGCTAAAAAATCGCTTCGATTGTTTTTATCTAGTTTAGAGTTGTGTAAGGGTGTTTTGATGTGTGATAATAGGGGGAGATGCATATTTATCCATTAAACAACAATCTAAAAACACGCCCCTTCACTCGAAAAATACCCGGTAACTATTTGGCCATAACCGTTTGCCGTGGGATACAAAATATGTTGAGGGGGGGTGCAAGCCCCCCCCCCCCCCCCCCCAGGATTTATTGACATTGTCATATATTTAAACAGTAGCCTAGGGGGCAAAAAACTAATTTTCCCCAATGCTTCTTCTTCGCAGCGGATGTAAACAAAGCCACCCGCCTCTTGCGAGGTAGGCGATATACAGTAGGCTAGAGGATATATTTTGTTTTTTCAGGATCAGATAATAATTTTTTACGGGCATTTAGACACATAGGCCTAGCCTATAGCCTAGGAATGAAATACATGGTATAAGAAACCTGTAGGCCACGATAAAATCGATGTATGAATTTTATTACATCATCTTTATATTGTCCAGCATAACTCCTCTCTAAAACATTAACCTAACCAAAGTTACCTAACCTAACCTAGTATTCGTGTAGTACCGGTAATGAGCATACTTACTTACTTACTTGTTACTTGGTGTGGAGTTTCTCAGCCGCGCTCTGTCACTAGATGTGACGCTCTTCGCAGATGCCCTTTAAACCATCTAGCACTTGTAGTCTTGTCTCACAGTGCCATCTTCTAAGTCATAACACTCCCTGAACAAATGTGTTTTTAGTGACTTTTTAAAGGCCTTTATGTTCGCACACCTTTTCACATTAACTGGTAGATTATTATAAAGTCTCGGTGCACTCTTTTCGAAGGCCCTATATCCAAATTCATGATTGCACCGTGGCTCATTCAATTGATGCAGCACGTTGCCATGTCTCAGCATCATATCAGTGCCAACATTGAAGTCTTCCAATAAGTCTCGCACATATTCCGGCTTTCCAAAGTTCAAAGCTTGATACACTATAACACACAGTTTGAATATGATCCTCGCTTTCACCGGCAGTCAATGCAGGTCAATTAATGCCGGCGTTATACTCGCACGGAATGGTAAACTCTTTATTAATCTTGCTGCTCTATTCATTATAAGTTGTAGTTTTCGTAGCAAGTAATTTGGTAGTCGATAATATAGAGAATTACAATGTCTAATTTACTAATTACATGATTGTGGATCAACATTTCGGTTGTATTAATATCCAGATATTTTCTCACAAAAGCAATATTCCTCAGATGATAGGCAGAGATTCGCACTGTTTGATTAATCTGGTTTTTAAATGACAGTTCACTATCAACCAAGACTCCCAAATCCTTCACCACACTACTCACAGTCATCACACTATCATTGATATTGAGGCTTTGCACGCCCAGTCTCTCAAGGTTCACCCGTCTGCCTACTAATAGGCATTCAGTTTTATTTCATTTAATTTCAGTTGCTTGAACTCCATCCACTTCCCAATGTCTTTTAGTAAACCACTAATCTTCTCCTCAACATTCACCACGTCACTTAGTGCCAGATAGAATTGGGTGTCATTCGCAAACAGCTTGAATTTCACTCCATGTTTCATTAATATGCTAGATAGTGCAATTGTATATATACAGAATATAATTGGTCCAAGAACACTCCCTTGAGGGACGCCCCTCTCTAGATGCTTCATCTCTGAGAATTTATTACTTTTTGCACACAATAAGTTCTGTTAGTAAGGTAACTTTGAAGGTATTCCAGCGCATTACCATCCAATACCAATAGCTTTACAGTCTTCTATTAGTAAGCTATGCACCACTGTATCGAACGCAGCACTCAAGTCCAACAAAATTAAGATTCCACACTTCGCATTGTCCATTTGCACGAGTAAATCATTAATCACAGAGCACATCGTGGTTTTCCGTAGAGTAAAGTCTTCTATATGCGGACAGGTTGTCTGGGAGAGCCTTCACTAAACTCAAGTGATCCCATAACTGACCCAGAATTACATTTTTAGTAATTTTTGATAGAAATGTTAAATTGGAAACAGGCCTAAAAGAGCTCAAGCATTGAGAATCAAGGCTCCCTTTAATAATAGGCTTCACAATCGCATTCTTTTCAGACGATGGAAATACATTATTTGCAATGCTACAGTTTATTATGTCAACATATATGTCCAGAAAACTGTTTAAAATTTTTCTGTGCACTATTTCACCTATCGGTATAGGATCATTACTACAATGGGTAAGTTTTGCTTTCGTAACTATGGATTTAACTGTATTCAGATCCGTCATAGTAAATTCTGTTAACTTAGTCACAGTAGGCTCAGCTACAACAACGTCTTGAGTCTCGACTACTCCAAAATTCCAACAATGGCATTAATTTTATCACAAACAAAATCAGAAAAATCATTCGCCAATGTCATATCCGGAATCCCTTCTGGTAACTTATTTTTCTTCTTGTTTCCCGTCAAGTTGTCAAGTACCACATACAGCTTATTCATATCAGATCCAGCTTCTTTTGCTTTATTCATATAGTATTCACGTTTTCTAAGCACAATGAGCCTGTTTTCTATATTCCGAGCTCTTTTATAGTTATCTCTTGCCTCTTCGGTTCGTAGACGTCTCCATAGCCTCTCATATTTGTTCTTGGCCTTTTTTGCTCTTTGAATATCAGCATTAAACCACGGCGCACTATCAACTATTACTATTTTCTTTTCAATAATGGGGCACATATCTTCGTATTTTTTCTCTAGCAATGCTGTTATACAGATTAGTGAAACATGACGTACAGTCATCTATTAATTCACCGTGAGCACAGTGTTCTCTTTTCTTAATTAGTATTTCATTCGCAACAGTCGATATTAGTAGTTGTGGCTCAAATTTTCTTTGTGACCTACACTTTATTGTCTTAGATTGTCTAGGTTTACTTACAAACGGCATGTTAAAAGTAACTAGTTTATGGACCGGCGAAATACAACACTCATCTTCAACATACAGCTCATTTTATCATATCGCTTTCTCTATTCGTAAAAACCAAGTCTAATGCATGACCACCTCTTGAAGTTGCAGTATGCACTTTTTATTTATCAAGTGGAAAGACGCCATCAATTCTATAAAAGATAGTCAGCATAGATAATCAGTCGGAACATCCACCCACAGGATTAAAGTCACCAAAGACGAATGTATTAGTACTAACCATATCACTTGTTTCCAAGTATAATCTACTAATCATCAATAAATGTACGGGCACTTAAAATTTGGGGGTCTATAAACAACAATAAAAGTACATTTCCAGCCATCAATCTCACAGCCCACCTGTATATGTTCAAAACTACCGAACCTTGCAGATTTACATATTTTCGTCTTCTTAAACGTGTTTGTAAGAAAAATTCCCACACCACCACAACCCTTCCCTCTTCGTGGATTGTGCAAGAAGGTATGCGGTAAAGGACGTCATTGCAAGCTTTAGCAGTATCGTATGAACTTCAGCCATGTTTCAGTTCCAGCTAGTACATCATATTTTGCCTAATTAATTAAGTCTCGAATTTCAAAGCTTTTATTTCCCACTGATTGAATGTTTATCAGTCCCCCCTTTATCGTTATTAAAGCACTAGATTCAATGATCAGTTAGGTCTCTCACCTTGCACTATCTCACTCGATAAGACCGGGCCACGGGTATCTGATGATGAATGATACACGTCTTGTTTCCCGTATCTCATACAATTGATGCACTTTCTCACAGTCACATTACAAATCCTTGGAACCTATTGTTCCAGATCATTTAAAACAAACAGGCACATCACTGTTTAGTTTAGCAGCACAATCTATTTTCTGCATGAGCCCAAATCTCTGGCAATAGAAACAAGCCACTGGCATGGTACCTGTCTCTTTATATTATATATTCCCCATTGAAGTTGCACCTTGTCTTTATATTTGGTAGAGAGCCGCACGGACGTCAGGCTCACATTTCAGGATATAATGGTATGTAAATCCAGCAGCTGGTTTATCAAAAATCATGGCAATCTTTAATTTAATATCATCAATCGAATTCAGAAAATCCTTCCTTGCAATTAATGAAAATCAATTATCTCAATCTGGGACTAGTCGGTATGAACATTGCAAATCATCACTTTTGGTTTTAATTTTTTCACACTCCTTGTAGTAACAGCCGTCACCTCTACCAACTTTTTAACTGCATCATTCAGCATATCCACAGTGCCAAAATTCATCACCATGTTCCCTTTAGGGGTAAACTTCGTATCGTGAATTTGAATCCCCTCTAGCGCCTGAGAAATTTCTCCTCTCTTGTCAGTTGCCTTTTCATTCTCATCCGTCGCCTTCAGAACGAGTAGATTCTTCTTTTCTTTCTTCTTTCTTCTCCCCGCCACCACATCCGACCACCCAGGCGAGTCAGAAACCGCTGACGTTTGCGCGGGGTCAGCGCTTATAGCATCAACAACATTTCCCATACCACTAGTGACTCCTTGCATCTCCATCTTCACTACTTTCAATTGAGTTGAAAGTTCTTGAGTTATACCGTCTAGTCCTTGGGTCATCTTATCATTTAATTCACTCCTGATGTTTTTTAGTTTATCGCTCATTACATCAAAACCTTGGGTCATCGTTTCTTTGAATTCAATCAATTCTTTCATCATTTCTTTCTTTATGTTTTCCATTTCATTCTTAAATGAAGTTAACACTCCAAGCTTTGTCTTACATGGATCACAGACATAGTTTATGTGCGCTACGTTTTCAGTCTTTATGCCAATCAAGTGTTCACATTTGATATGGGCCCAGTTTTTTGCAAGTTGAGCATCCAATCCACTTTAACTTCTCTCTCTCCCCATCAGTTTTATCGCATTTATAACACTTTACGTCAGGAGCCATCCCAATAGCAATTAAAGGTTTCGATAGAACAGTCTTTGTAACATGGGAGGCAGAGCTCAGGCGGCACACGTCTACTCTGCTACTCTGCTACTCACACACACTCAATACTAGGTTAGGTTAGGTTTTTTAGTTAGGATAAGTATTTATAGATGATTTATGTTGTATGTCGGTAGTGGTACGCCCGATAACACAACTCTTACCATTTTATGTGCACTATAATTATAATGTACTGTAAAAACAAAAGAAAATCTTCCTAGAAGTCTCCCTATTGATGGCAGTGAAACTCAAGATTATTAAGCCCCCTACTGTTAAAATAGATGCTGATTTCAATAAGTCATGGGAGGGTGAGGGGGGGCAAAGCCCCCCCTCAACCCCGCCTGTATCCAAAGGCAAAAAAATTGTACAATTACTCTGAAAATGACTTGGGCTACTTCTAAGTGTTTTAAGACCGTTGAATAATGGGAGAAATGACGTTTTCCAGGGATTGTAATTAATTTCAACTACTGTATAATGATGAAAACTACCAAAAACCAAAAAGAAAAACCATGGGAAAGTTAGTGGTACTTTCGGTTATATTTTCCGTCTAGGCCAATGATTTTATCATAATTAATATGCCTGTACTGTAGTATTTTTTATTGATTTTGCATACAAATTGCCTAGTCTACTCTGTATACCGTACCAGTACCGATTCATGTAATGATTAATTCATATATATTTTTGGGCAGATGCAAAGTTTTCATGGAAGTGACCATCAGAATAGTGCACAGGCAATCTCCGCAACTTGCTTCGTTCGTGGAAATCCAGGGTCATCACAATCACTCCACAGAATCAGCAGATGCTCTAAATGAGCTAAGAGTGCTTAAAAGTACAAAAGAGACATTCCAAAAGTACTTTGAACAAGGTATAGTAACATATTGTATCCCCCTGTATGTTGTGTTAGCCTGCAATAACATGTGTATGACAATGAATCTTGA
>CM064535.1:21381042-21621042 GCA_032716605.1 Paralithodes platypus
CCTTGACAATCTCTTCTCTTTCTCTACATAATACCTGTACGTTTTTTTTTTTTTTTTTTTTTTAAAGCGGACAGAAATGATACGGAGGAGGAAGGAAAAAAACACAGATATAAAACAAACGTCCATGTGCCGAATGGCATCCTCCATTCATACAAATGTTTGTAACAACTGGATTTAAACATTTGTAGATGGTAAGTTTGTTGGAAAGGCAAATTCGAGGGAGTGAATTACCAAAGAGTAGTAGTCCTAGGGATAATATGAATTTTGGATAACAGAAGTTCTGCATTGTGTGAGGAGAAATGTGTAAATTCATGGCACTCTACAGCTGCCCTGGTTCTACGGGGAAAGATGTGGAGAGTCACGGCACAATTGAAGCAAGTTCCTCGTACACAATTGCTGTAGAAAATATCTGTAGAATAATGCAAGGGCATGCAACGTTTCTTCGATATGGCATATGTTTGAAGGTCCTGTGTGATATGGCCAGTGTTATTGATTAAATCTAATAAGCTTTAATTTTGAATGTTGTCCAAACTGCCTCAGGCCAACCACTCCACTTTCCACTCCACAGAGGTGAACAGTAATCCATCTGAGAACGCCACATGACTTTTATATATTAACGGCCAACTGCTCGTCAGTGAAGAATTCTCGAACTCTGTACAGGAGTCCCAGGTTTTTAGAGGCATTCTTAGCAATGCTTCTAACATAATGTGTCCAGCTCAAGTTCGTAGTTAATGTTACACCGAGAATGTCAATACTAGGGGAAGTGGGAATATTTACATCATTAAAAAATATATGGGAGTCAGTGAGATTCTGTCGGTTAGAAAATCGTATGAACTTGTTTTTCTGTGTTTAAACGAAACTAGATTATTCTGTCCCCATTCTTAAATTTTAGAAAGGTCCAGGTTCAGAGACATTGCAGTGCTTATTTTTTAATTTATAAGATCGGGTTGGGTGAAAGAATTGGTAAATGTGAAGGAACTGTGGAGTGTTGAGTCATCTGCATAGGAATGTATTGGATAATGAGTGGTAGATATGAGATCATTGATAATATGAATGAGTAACAGAGTTGGGGCCAAAACTGATCCCTGGGGAACACCAGCATTTATTGAGTGAAATTGAGAATAAAGGCCATCTACCATTAAACGTATTTTTCTGTTATGAAGATAAGAAGAAATTAGTGGAACTAATGATGCTAGGCCGTAGTGTGACATCTTCGACAATAAGGATTGGTGCCAGACTCTATCAAATGCCTTTGATATATCCAGTGCTATTGTATGTGTTTCACCATGTTGGTCTGTAGCTTGGGTTGATTTGATGCGTAAGAAGGCAAAGAATGTCTGCAGTTGATCGACATCGTCTAAAACCATATTGCCTATCACTGATTAATTTATTATTCTCAAGATGCTTAATTATGTGATTATTTAATATAATTTCAAAGACTTTACCAAGAGTGGAAGTTATAGCTATTGGTCTGTAGTTTGATGGATCTGAAGTGGCACCTTTTTTAGGAACTGGATGGATGTTTGCTTCTTTCCAGGGTACTGGGAAGCATGAGGTATGAGTACATAGACGGACATTTTTTGCTAATACAGGAGCGAGCACCAAGGAGCAATTCTTAAATTCATCTCTCTCTCTCTCTCTCTCTCTCTCTCTTTAACCCCTTCCCAACCCTTCTCTCAATTTCTCCATTACATACCACTCCTATCTCTCTTGCTCTCTTACCGGAGTGTCTGCCCCTTGAGAGCTTGAAGGCGGGTGCGGTGGCATCGGGGTGTCGGAGGAGGTGTGGTAGGTAACTGTAGATGGAGGGTAGATGCAAACCCGGGGTGGCGCGGCTCAGGTTCACCAGTAGATCCCGGGCCTCCAAGGACAGGGACCCGTAGTACGCTAGTGTGCCGTTGTTCAGATCTTGGGAGGGAGAGCAACACGTCATTTAATTGTGTACTTATTACAAAAAAAAAAAAAAAAAAAAAACACATGCTAGACCCCCTCTCAAGATTATTTTGTACCACTTTTTGGTAGACAAATGTTGCAGGGTTACTCATAAATTTTCAGGCTCGCTATTGCTCGCCAGAAAAAAATCGACACCTAAATGGCACGAAAGGTCTTAATATTAACAAAGAAATTAAAAAAATATCTTAAAATTGCCAAACTAATGGGCCAAACATCATAAAATCTGAAAACTACTGGGGTGTCGGAGGGGGTGGGGGAGGTATTAACTACTGGGGTGTCGGAGGGGGTGGGGGAGGTATTAACTGGGGTGTCGGAGGGGGTGGGGGAGGGTAACTACTGGGGTGTCGGAGGGGGTGGGGGAGGTATTAACTACTGGGGTGTCGGAGGGGGTGGGGGAGGTATTAACTACTGGTGTGTCGGAGGGGGTGGGGAAGGTATTAACTCCTGGGGTGTCGGAGGGGGTGGGGGAGGTATTAACTATAGATACATTTCCAGGGTGGCACGGCTCAGGTTCACCAATAGCTCCCCGGCCTCCAAGGACAGGGGAGGCAGACCGTTTGTTTGGTCTATTAATTCATGTATTCATATATTTTTTTTAGTTTCCTCGCTAGACCTCCATCAAGCTTAGAAAAAAAAAACTAAACCCCCCCCCCCCCTTCAAGATAAATTTGTACATTTTTCGGTAGAAAAATTTCCCGGTTTCGGTTCCTCTTAAAATTGCAGGCTCGCTATCGCTCGCCAGGAAAACATCGACACCTAAATGGCACGAAAGGTCTTAACATTGTCAACGAAATGGGGTGAAAGGTCTTAAAATCGACTAACTAATGGGGCAAACATCTATAGATCCACTGGTCAGATCTGAGGAGGGGAAGCAGCAGGAAATTATATTGTGTATTTGTATTTTCGTAAACACACCGGGAACTGCATTAACCCATTTAGTACCAATGACATCGTATTCATTATATTCTGGCAACTATTAGATAATTGTTCAGCTTAGGAAAGACATCTACCCAATAATAGGTTACAGACTACTTCAATTAATCCTTTTAGCTATCCACATATCCTTTCTAAGCTTCATATGGTCGTCTTAATGTAGCTGAAATAAAATATAAAAAACGTCTCTGATACTGAAAGGGCATAATAGCATGGATATAAATTGAGTTCACTATAAATAGTAGCATTGACTACAGTAGATCTGGACTGGACACGAAAATGGAACTTCGCAGTAAGGGACCCAAAATCGGAGAACGAATCCTCAAGTTCGAACCTCGAAACCGCGAAAATGTGATATTGTTGCGGTTTCGAGGTTCAAACTTGGGGGTTTGTTCTCCGATTTTGGGTCCCTTACTGCAAAGTTCCATTTTCATGTCCAGTCCAGATCTACTGTAGTCTATGATAGTAGTTATCATGTCTTAAGAGAAAGGGAACCATATGCTAGGGTCCCATTGGTTAGATTTGGAGTGGGACATAATGAAAAGGAAATGGGATGATAAACACAACTAATAGGTTGCAACGATATTAAATAGTGAACAGAGAATGCTAATAGGAGAACATACAACTATAGTTTGTTTCTTTGCAACTGACGGTAAATTGCAAAGTTGCCATAAAGATTCCTCAGTTGCTATTAAGATTATTTAGTGAAATATGGTGCTAATTATATACACTTGGTCTTAATATGATGCAGAGGACATAGTAGTTTAATATGTGTCCACTAAATAACGAGGAATTAGCTGCTAGGGAATTCTTGTTATCGTCAGTTGAAAATAAACCGACTATAGCTGTAGCTGTCATTGTTTATATTCTCATTGTATGGAAGAAAGTTGCAGGTTTAATATAGAAATACTAATCAACAGCAATAATATGTATTGGTATAATTTAATTAGCATTTCTTGCACCTCTAGAAATAGGGACCCAATATCTATTGCTTAGATCTGAGCTCGGAGATTAGGAAGCGAGGAAACTCAAACACAAATTAATAGATAAATATATAGACAAAAAACCAAGCACTACCCCCTTAACTACATATTGCGGTATATATATATATATATATATATATATATATATATATATATATATATATATACTATATATATACTATATAATATATATATATATATATATATATATATATATATATATATATATATATATATATATATATATATATAATTATATATATATATTCATTTATTTTTTAGTTTACTCGCTAGACAATCATCAATCTTAAAATAACACCCCTAGATTTGTACATTTTACGGTAGAAAAATGGCCCGGCCAAAAGCCAGTTTCTCTTAAAATTACAGGCTCGCTATCGCTTGCCAGGAAAAAATAGACACCTAAATGGCACGAAAGGTCTTGATATTGGTATAGAAATGAGACAAAATTAAAGGTTTTAAAATCGACAAACTAAATGGGCGAACGTCTTAGAGTTTCCACCATATGTATAAAGGTCGTTGCACACTGACACGACAGCCCCTTCAAGACAGGCACGAACACCCACGACAAATACAAACCCTGTGTCTTGCCGAATTTACTAGAGATCGCGGTGAAAATGGCTGGCATCGTTAGAGTCGTATCTCTACCGTATCTCTTCCGCACTACTTGATAAGACTCTAGCGATGCCAATACGCTGGAGAAACGAACGCTACAAAGAAGATAGGAAAAGTCGTGCGAAGGGTACACGACTAGTCCACGGAAAAGATACGATCCAAAAGACTGCGATAAAATTCAGAAGAATCGTATCGACGCCGTATCGACTCCATGAGACATGCAACCTGATTGAGGCTAAATTATATATATTTGTTTTTAACTCGACCGTTGCTGATTTTCCGCACGGAATGCTTACGCACCAGACGACGTTGATACGAACCATACGGCTTTGAAACGGACCATACATCTTTTATACGGACCACACAGTTGTGATACGGCGAGTTCGTGATGGAGACCAGACTGAGATGATTTTTTACAGTTGCCGGGGGATTTGCACAAACTTTTCAAAAGCTGAAAATCTCGTATCGACCCCCGATACGTCGCTTGGACCGTGAGAGTCACCGACGGCTAATTTCCGATATCCACGATTATGTTGCCGATTCGCCGTATCAGGCTGAAATTTCGAGTCGGGAACTCGGCTGGAGGGGCTTTTGTGTCAGTGTGCAACGACCTTAAGTAACACCCCGTTCTTAACATTCAGGGGGGGGGGGGGTTTGGGGCTATTAATTTATGTATTCATTTATATTTTAGTTTCCTCGCTAGACCTCCATCAAGCTTAGAAATACACCCCCTAGACCCCCCTTCAAAATAAATTTGTACATTTTTCGGTAGAACAACTTCCCGGACAAAGGCCGGTTTCTCTTAAAATTACAGGCTCACTATCGCTCGCCAGGAAAAAGTCGACACCTACATGGCACGAAATGTCTTAATATTGACAAAGAAATGGGTTGAAAGGTCTTAAAATCGACAAACTAATGGAAGGAACGTCTTAAAATCTCAAAACTAATATGCTAAACACGAGGAAGAAGGAGGTCGAGAAAAAGCGAGTAGTACCCCCTTAATCATCTATTACAAACCCCAATGTACTTGAATAAAGTAATGAAAGCATACGGCCCTCCCGGTATTCGAACTCGGGACATCACACCCAGGATATAAGCATCTAAAGTTCTAAACCATTACACCACCAACACAGTTATACCAAAGCTTTACATTTTTAGGTTGGCCAGATAAAGCAGTAAAGAGAGATATTGTATAATTAAAGTCCCATTCTTACAGGCTGTTAATTTTACCATTGTACTATATCTACTAAACACATCCCCACAGTTCCAAAGAAGAGGATACTACTACTACTACTATTTTTATTTTATTTTTTTCAACCACTCAGTCTGTGCATCCCCTCTTTGGACCCTAGACTAGGTCAGAATAGTCATCAAAGCGCCTGACATCGTTGTCATTCAGCTACTTCCTATTCCGGGGTAAGCACTCAGACTCATCATCGTGGATTACTACTACTACATTGATTTTTATTTAATATTTTTCATACATTTCATGTTACTACTACTACCATCACCACCTCCACCATCACCACCACCACTACCTTATATTTAATATTGTACACATACTAAATTTCACAAGCATCAGATACTACAATTCTACACCATGCAACTTCAATCCAGTCTCCTTCCTATGCGACCCTCTGCCACTGCTGCCTCGTAGTCTACTTCTGCCACCGTCACTGGTTGTGGTGCAGACCTTCTTGTTCCCCGCAGGCATAGTAGTGCTGATCTGAGCAATGAGAAAGATAGACGGCATCTCATCCAGGCTACGACGTGGCTCCTAGGCTGTTGCTTCTTCTCTGCGATGATCTCTGCTAGCCTTGAATAGAAGCACTGGGCCCTGGGTCCCATTCCTCCTGATGTGGTGAAGACTAGTGGGGTAAAGCTGCCATGTTCGACTTGTAAGATCCTTTCTCCATATGTCCTGACCTTCTCTCGTTCGTTCCTCTTGTGTGCAGCCTCCAGAGACAGCTCGCTGTAGCTGTGGGCCATTGGGTCAAATACTCTTATGTCAAAGAACGCTCGCTGTGCATTTGTCCAAAAGCCTCTTGCACTAACGTCCAATCTTGCTTCAGTGGATGTGTTGGCCGTCCTGTGCTGCATGGTCTCTCCACCCAAGGGAATGAGTGATGGTTCGCTCACCACATCTCTACACACCTCCCTGAGCATGTTCGCTGTTATATCTCTTACTTCATCGTGCCTGATGCTGATGAATCCTCCTTTCTTACATATCATGGTGTGGTCTGTATCGTTGATGGTTCCACAAACGCATCGATCGGGCAGTCCTTCAATCGGCCAATCATACCTCAGTGCAATAGCATCATTAAATTCTTGTTTGTTGAGATTGAAGCTTTTTGCCTTGATTGGTAGTGTTGTCAGCCAATTTGAAGCGCCCGTTTCTTGTGCTATTTGTAGTTTTCTTGTTTGTCTCGGGTGAAGTTGTCCAATCAATTGTGCCAGGTCATTTTTCTGTGAGTTTTGCCTCTCTGACGTGATGGTCTTTCTGATGTTGTAGATGTCTGCCTGGTCTACTTCACCGTCAGCATCTTGTGCTATGATACGGTCAGTGAGAGATCCTGTTATCTTTACCGAGTTCTGGTATTCCGTTACCGCCCTCTTCACTGGGTCGATGATTACCATCCCTCCCAACCTAGGAGGCAGTGCGAGCAGCTCCCTCTCTGTATCATTCGGGGTGTGCGACTTTATCCACGCTGGGATGAGTTTGTCTCTGATGGCATCTTCCAGCGGTTGAAGTAATGCGCTCACATTTGGAACGGTTCTCATCAAGTAGGTCCAGCGATGTATGACCCCATATGTGAATGCCGAATACGCGGCCTGTGGTTCCATCTTTGCAATATTGGCCAGTTTCTCAATTTCTTTTACCCATTCTCTGACCTTCTCCTCTATGTATTTGTTCTTGAACTCTTCCGTGCCGATCACTGCCCCAAGGTGACGCTGTCCGTCCTTTGTTACTACCACTTCACTACCGCTGAAAGCTTCTACCGCCCTTTCATAATGTTCTGTTTTTACTATTATTATTGACTTTCTGGCATTTGGATGGTACCCTATTTTTGGTCCTACCTCTGATATTTGCTCCCACCAGTGCTTGAGATTGTTGACTTTTCCCGCTCCAGTGAGATCGTCTGCATAGGCCATCTGCTTTACTTGCGTCGCCTCATGGCTTGTTAAGGTTAGCAACACTGAGAGACCTAAGGCGTACATTGCCATTGCTACTGGGTCACCTTGTGTGGTTCCTTCCATTGATTTCAGAGGTGTTCCCCTTCGTGTGTTCTGGTTGTTTACTATGAAGAGGTCCGCAGGCTTTTTGTAGGTGTTCTCTACATAGGTGGCAAAACTGGGGCATTTTACTTTGATGTTATGTATTGCCGTCTTTCTGTTGATGGTGTTAGAGGCGTTTGTTGCATCCACTAGCAGCACAGCTTCACAGTCCACTTGCTCATATATTTTTCTTATGGCATGAATTGCTGCCTCTCCCCCTGCTTGGTGGCCGGCACACACTTGGAGATTACCGGCCGCTGACCGCACATCGTCTTTCACCACTTCCATTATGCATTTTCCGATGATTCTTCTCAGCACTTCACCCACTCCTACTGGTCTGCATCCTGGATTCTTGTCTAAAGGTATTAGGCGACAAGCTGTGTAAGCCTCCAAATGTTGACAATTTTGGGTGGTCATCTTTCTTGCAAGAGCTGCCAGAGCCCTACATAAGTCTGTTGCTGCTAGTCCGAAGATTGCTCTACTCAGGATTGTCCTCCAGCCGTTTGCATCCAGCCCTAATGGGCCTGCACTGCCTTGTGTCCCTAGAGCCTTTTTCCAAATCATTTCGCCTGTGATTCGTTCGTATATGACGGTGTTCGGTGGTATATAATCACTCTCTAGCGTCTGACTCTCGTGGACACTAGGTTGTGGATGTTTCTCTTTCAACATTTGGATGGTTTCTCTTGTGATAGGCAGCAACCCACAAGCTGCCTCCTTTGTCAGGGACCTTATTGCAGGTGCCACTTTTCCTTGCCTCATCTGGTCGCCGAATCTCCTGGCCTCGTCTTCATTGTTTTTCTTTTTTGGCCGCAACCTGCCTAGTCTCCCTTGTAATGCTCTGGCTTCATTGAGTAATTCATCCATCTTGTTCTCATTCCATAATTTCATTCTTCTTGTTAGCGCAGTCACATTTTCGCCTTGATTAGATTTGTGGTGAGTTTTTTGCAAGAAGAGATGTGGAATGCTGAAAATTATCTTGAGAACATACGGGGCTAAAGATGTGTCATAGACATAGTTACAAATGAGCTTTGTCATATCGTTCAGCATGTTGGTGGTGGCACCACATTTTGGAGGGTTGAAAAAGTTGTTTGCAGACCAATATACTATTTCTGAGTACGTTGCATCAATCCAAATTCTAACTTCCTACTACTACTACTACTACTACTACTACTACTACTACTACTACTTTTTTTTTTTTTTTTTTTATATATAATAAAACCACTCAGCCTGTGCATCCCCTCTTTGGACCCTAAACCAGGTCAGAACAGTCATCAAAGCACCCGACTTGGTAGTCATTCAGCTACATCCTATTCCAGGGTAAGCATTCAGACTCATCATCGTGGATTACTACTACTACTTTTAGTTTTATTTAATATTGTATATACATTATATTTTACAAGCATCAGATAATACTATTCTACACCATGCAACTTCAATCCAGTCGCCTCCCTATGCGACCCTCTGCCACTGCTGCCTCGTAGTCCACTTCTGCCACCATCGCTGGTTGTGGTGCAGACAGTCTTGTTCCCCGCAGGCATAGTATTGCTGATCTGAGCAATGAGAAAGATAGACGGCACCTCATCCAGGCTACGACGTGGCTCCTGGGCTGTTGCTTCTTCTCTGCGATGATCTCTGCAAACCTTGAATAGAAGCACTGGGCCCTGGGTCCCATCCCTCCAGATGTGGTGAAGACTAGTGGGGTAAAGCTGTCTTGTTTCATATTTAAGATCCTTTCCCCATATGCCCTGACCTTCTCTTGTTCGTTCCTCTTGTGTGCAGCATCCAGACACAGCTCGCTGTAGCTATGGGCCATTGGGTCAAATACTCTTATGTCAAAGAACGCTTGCTGTGCACTTGTCCAAAAACCTCTTGCACTAACGTCCACTCATGCTTCATTGGATGTGTTGGCCGTCCTGTGCTGCAAGATCTCTCCATCCAAGGGAATGAGTGGTGGTTCGCGCACCACATCTCGACACACCTCCCTGAGCATGTTCGCCGTTACATCTCTTACTTCATCGTGACTGATGCTGATGAATCCTCCTTTCTTACATATTATGGAGTGGTCTGCATCGTTGTTGGTTCCACAAACGCATCGATCGGGCAGTCCTTCAATTGGCCAACCATACCTCAGTGCAATAGTATCATTAAATTCTTGTTTGTTGAGATTGAAGCCTTTTGCCTTGATTGGTAGTGTTGTCAGCCAATTTGAAGCACCCGTTTCTTGTGGTATTTGTATTTTTCTTGTTATAGTCTCTAGGAAAGTTGTCCCATCTACTACTACTGCTACTACTACTACTACTACTATTATGTTGTACTACTACATATAGAAGGTCCCATGGCCTCACCCTTCCTATTCTTAAAAAAAAAATATATATATTTACAGAAGAGCGATCCTTAACTTACACATTACTGTATGTCCACAAACATTTCAGTAATGTAAACATGTTTCCTTCTATTTCTTAACTTGTTTTACTACAACAAATAATATTACAACTGTAACTACAATAACAACTACTACAACAACTATTACTATAACTGATATAAATTATATTAAAGATATTGAAATTCAGATACTAAATGAATTGGATTATATTAGTTTTACGAATGCAATTGTGTGTGATTGTATAGGATGTTGCAACGTAGATCATCTTAAACAAATAGATAATATATATAAAAACGTTTTATATTCTGTTGATAAAGTAATATCGAAGTATTCGGTTGTTAGCAGGACTCACAATAAATACACGATAATACCGGGATGGAACCGTAATGTTAAAGAGGTTCACTCAATTGCCAGGGAAGATTATCTAAACTGGATAAGAAGTGGAAAAACACGCGATTCTATACAATATGATTGAATGACACAGAGTAGGAAGAATGTTAAGAATGCTTTAAATCTGTGTAAGCTAAATGAAAATAATGAAAGATCTACGGCTATTGAACAAAATTATAGGAGGAAAGATTTTAGTGAATTCTGGAAAGAGGTTCGAGATACAAATAATAGAGTTGGTAATTCTAGCGTTATTGATGGTTATAGTAATGTTGGGAACATTACTCAAGTATTTGCGAATACATTTTGTATTGAAACTGTAGACGACGATAATTGCATCTCAGAGGAAGAAGTTGTCAAAACTTTATATGATAAATGGAATACCACCTGTAAATTTAATCTTAGATTATCTGTCGAGTCATTAAATAAAATGATCACCAGATTAAGTTTTGGTGTTGGTTATGACGGCATCCACTCTCTGCTCCTCAGTACATCGTCTGACAAGTTTTTGACAAATTTAGTATATTTGATGAATGCAATGTATTGTCACTGTTATATACCGCACAACCTGTTGAGAGTAGAAATACGCCCTATTATAAAAAAGCATAATGGTAATGTAACAGACTCATCCAATTATCGTCCTGTCATGCAGTCGTCATGCTTACTTAAATTAATAGAAATTCATTTACTGGATGTTTTGGAAGATAAATTAAGTTTCAATAACATGCAATTTGGCTTCAGGAAGGGTTTTTCTACGTCAGATGCTTGTATTATCCTAAAAGAAACTGGTAATTCATACATATCTGATGGAGACAGAGTCTATGCAGCGTTCGTGGACCTATCCAAGGCTTTTGATACCGTAAATAATTTTGTCTTGGGTAATCTTTTAATATCAAGAGGTGTATGTCCAGATATTGTCCTCATTATCATGCACTATCTGAGGAATCAATCAGCTAAGATTTCATGGAATGGCCATAAGGGCAGATTTTCATTAATTAACCAAGGTGTTAGGCAGGGTGGAATTCTATCACCATTATTGTTTAAATTATATATAGACAATGTGTTAAATAAATTATAAACAAGGAGAAAGGATGTCGTTTAGGATTATCTAGAGTGAATGTGTTGGCTTATGCTGGACTTGGTAATTTTGGCAAATCAATACGAACATTTTCAGTTCATATTTAGAACCTTAAAGCAAGAAAGAGTAAAGTTAAATCTTAAAATCAATGCTGATAAAACTAAATGTATGGTATTCGCTAAGATGGCAAAATATGAAGCCAAAACTATACAAGTAAATGAAGATGAAAGTGAGATTGAAGTTGTTAACAGTTACAAGTACTTAGGTCATATAATACAGGATAATCTAAGTGACGCACAGGACGTCGAGTTTAGGCTAAGCTCATTTAATTCTAGATTTTATTCGACTTGCAGAAAGTTTAATGGCATATCCATGAACAAATTTGTATTTGTTTTGAATTATTTTTGTATGCCTGATTATGGATTATGTACTGTATATGGAACGCCAAGGAATTTTTTAATAAACACATTTTTAAGGCATTCGAGGTAGCATTTAACAAAGCTTTAATAAAGATTTTAAGGTTGGCCATATCCTCAAGTAGCCATGAAGCAGCTGAGCGATGTAACCTTTTATTACTAAAACACCATATAGCTCTCATTCAAGCTAGGCAGTATAAGAGGATAACACATAAGAATATATCGTTTAGATGCTCATTTGCCAATCTTAGAAATCATTCTTATCTTCAAAACATAAGTCTTTATTTAGAAATATATACGACATAAGTATTGAAAACAATGTCTTAGATATTGTTGGAGCAGGGATAAGTTGGTTACAAAAGCATGAGCCAAGACGTGGCATTGATTAGATGTGGGCACACTTCTGAGTCTACTAGTACATCATTATTTACTAGATTGATAAATTATGTATTACTATATCATACCCTGTTATAATTATGTATTACTATATCATACCCTGTTATAATTATGTATTACTATATCATACCCTGTTATAATTATGTATTACTATATCATACCCTGTTATAATTATGTATTACTATATCATACCCTGTTATAATTATGTATTACTATATCATACCCTGTTATAATTATGTATTACTATATCATACCCTGTTATAATTATGTATTACTATATCATACCCTGTTATAATTATGTATTACTATATCATACCCTGTTATAATTATGTATTACTATATCATACCCTGTTATAATTATGTATTACTATATCATACCCTGTTATAATTTGTCTTTTAATGAGATGTACATTACTTTTGTAATTTTTGTATTTATGTATATACTATATGAAATAAAGAACTGAACTGAACTGAAATAACTACAACTACTACTTCTACAACAACTACAATAACAGCAACAACAACTCTTACTATAACTACAACTACTACTTTCACAACTACAATAACAGCAACAACAACTACAACAACTATTACTATAACTACAACTACTACTTTTACAACTACAATAACAGCAACAACTACAACTATTACTATAACTACAACTACTACTTTTACAACTACAATAACAGAAACAACAGCTACAATAACTATTACTACAACTACTACGTTTACAACTACAATAACAACTAAACTATAACTATAACTACTACTTCTACAGCATCAATAAAAACAACTACAACTACATTACTATAACCACAACTACTACTTCTACAACAACTAAAACGATTACTATAACACAACTACAACAATTACTACTACAACAAATATTACTGCAGCTAAAACTAAAACGACTACTACAACAAATACTATAACTACAAATACTACTTTCTACAAAAACTACAATAACAACAACAACTACTATAACAACTATTTCTATAACTACAACTACTACTTCTACAACAACTACAATAATAACAACAACACCAACTACTACAACAAATATACCACAGCAATTACTATTTTCTTGGAAATATTATATTACAACTCTTGCTAAAACAGCTTCCCAGAAGTTAGGTGTGCTCAACTGTCTCCGTGGGTTCTTCACCCTCGCTCAGCTTCTTGCTCTGTACTGTTGCACTGTGCGCCCATGTATCGAGTATTGTTAGCACTTCTCAAAAGGGAAAGAGTCAAAAGAATTTCATCTCATCAATTCACCTCCTCTTATTAATTTTCTACAATCTCTCTCTACACGCAGCAATGTTACATATATTTCACTCTTCTACTGCTATTACAATAATCAGTGTTCTTCAGAGCTTCTTCAGTGTGTACCTCCTCCCTTACGGAGAGTAGGGGTCACCCGACTTTCAATATATTCCTACCCCTATTCTGTCCAACTCTGTGACCCAAGATTGAGCTGAGTTTCCCAATCTGTCTTCTACTCAACATGTAAGCTCTGGAACTCTCTCCCTTAAACTGCTTCAAGTCACTCTTTCAACTTTGGGGGGGGGGGGACACTTGTTACTGGCAGCTTCGCCTTTTTGAATCATTCATACACATAGAAACAAATACTGTAGCAACTACTACTACAACTATTGCTACAATTACTATAACAACAACCACAACAACAACTGACTAGGCTGGAGTAGCGCGGTTAACTTTTGGGAGAATAGTATGACGTCATGTAGCCTCTCCTGGTTGACCATCTCGGTTTGGTGTAGCCTCTCGCGCAGCTCCGCCACCCGCTCCACCAATACCTGCTCCCCACTCAGGTCTGGAAGAGTAAAGGTCGTTCAAATAATAATAATAATAATAATAATAATAGTACTAATAATAATAATAATAATACTAATGACCACGACAATAACAGCAACAACACACTAATAATAATAATAATAATAATAATAATAATAATAATAATAATAATAACAATAATAATTAAAGTTGCAAGCAACGTTGTCCGGGGTTCGACGGTTTTGCAAGCAGGGTATTGTGTTTGATACAAATGCTGTGTCACAGATATCAAAAGATCATTTAACTTATTGGGCATGGAGAAACTACAGAAGGAGCAGATTGTGCAAACAAACAAGAGCGAGAGAGGGAGAGATTGGCTGTAAAAGGGATCTGCCTCTATCCGTTTAGTAACAGAGTTGCAGATATGTGGAATAGGCTACCGAGTGCTATAATGGGATCAAGAACAATAGAGCTTCAACTTGAAATTAGATAGAACGAGATGGGTTGGGTGTGAAAGGGATCTGCCTTGTGTAGGTCAATTGGCTCTGGAGACTCCCGTTTTCTTATTTTTTTATTTTCTCATTTGTGAAGGAGAGAGGGAGTATGGCGAGAGAATAGGATGTCGTAAACGTAAGGAAGATAGCGATAAATATGAGAGAGAGAGAGAGCGCGGGATGGGTTGGGTGTGAAAGGGATCTGACATGTGTGGGCCAATCGACTCTCTGCAGACTCCGGTTTTCTTATGTTCTCATTTGTGAGAGAGAGAGAGACTAGGATGTCATAAATGTAGGAAGACAGAGATAAATGAGAGAAAGTTTTTATGAGATGGGTTGGGTGTGAAAAGGATCTGTCTTGTGTGGGCCAATTGGCTCTCTACAGACTCCCATTTTCTTATGTTGCTATTTCTTACAATTGTGTTTTGGTTGCAGGTATATGATAACATGGGTGCATACTTAGTAAGTAGTGTAAATAACAGGTAACGTTTATGAGTTGGGTTGAGTGTGAAAGGGACCTGCCTTATGTGGGCCACTCGGCTCTCTGCAGACTCCCATTTTCATCTTGGTTGCATGTGTAAGGGATCTGCCTCATTTGTACCGGTGTGCAAACAAACAAGAGCGAGAGAGAAAGAGATTGGCTGTGTAAGGGATCTGCCTCTATTCGCTTGGTAAAAGAGTTGTAGATATGTGGAATAGGCTACCAAGTGCTATAGTGGGATCAATAACAATAGAGCTTCAACATAAAATTTGATAAGACGAGATGGATTGGGTGAGAAAGGGATCTGCCGAGTGTGGGCCAACCGGCTCTCTGCAGCCTCCCATTTTCATCTTGGTAGCATGTGTAAGGATCTGCCTCCTTTGTACCAGTGTGCAAATAAGAGAGAGAGATTGGCTGTGCAAGGGATCTGCCTCTCTCGTAAGTCGTAGATATGTGAAATAGGCTACCTAGTGCTATAGTGGGATCAAGAACAATAGAGAATTTCAAGATAAAATCAGATAGTCATATGGATGAAATGGGTTGGATGTGAAAGGGATCTGCCTTTTGTGGGCCACTTGTCTCTCTGCAGATTCCCATGTTCATCGTGTAAGGGATCTGCCTCATTTGTACCGGTGTGCAAACAAACGAGCGACAGAGAGAGACTGGGTGTGTAAGGGATCTGCCTCTATTCGTTTAGTAACAGAGTTGTAGATATGTGGAATAGGCTACCGAGTCTTATAGCCAATCGGCTCTCTGCAAACTCCTGTTTACTTATGTTCTCATTTGTGAGAGAGAGAGCGAGGCTCCCTATTTCCTGTTCTCATGCACTAGTACAGTATGTTGTAATCGTAAGGAAGACAGCGATAAATAAGAGAGAGAGAGAGATAACTAATGCGTAGCCTATAGCAACACTCAAACAAGCACAAACATAGCTACACAAGACCATCACACAAGCACACACACGCCTAACTAGCGACGAACTGTCCTGTTTACATAATTATCATACACACTCCCCCCATCCCCATTCCATCACTTCGTATGTACGATATTATTTCCGTCTTTTTTACTGTGTATGGATTAAGTTATTGGTGTTCACTCTTGACATATGTGTCCTGCTACTTCTGTATGCATATATAATAGCATGAAAGTGATCAATACGCGCATATGAAGCTATGTATCTCGTATATCGTATATCGGGTTCTCTTCCCTTCCATCGGTCCACCCCTTATACCTCCCTCCCTCCTCCCTATCCCATATGTGTAAACATTATATTTTAGCTTTCCGAAGGTAAATACGTACTTCCGATAAATATCTAGCATTGTATTTAAATCATGAATCCTGTTTAATGTCATTATTTAATAGAAACATGTGTAAGGGTTACATTTATACACAGGATAAGATAAGCAAATACAAACCTCAGCATAATCATTGGCGATGAGAGGGAGTACAAAGGAGTACAAAGGAAATCAAGCAACAACAGATCTAGTGACCCTTCTAGGTTGCTTGTCCTCCAAAACACTGAGGATCAAGAGTCCAAACAGTGGTTTAGAGTGGGTAAGGGAACATTGGAAAGGGAATTACTGCCCTGGAACTAATGTCCGTGGCAGGATTAGGAAGTTAGTAGGGGACAGATGGGTTAGTAACTGAGGGGGGGGATAAAATAAAGTTATTCATTTACAAACGCAGTCAGTCGCGAGTTTGATGCGAGATATTTGTCTAGGCGGAGTTTAAATGAATCAACGGTGATGCAGTCTATAACGTTTCGGGGAAGCCCATTCCACAAGTTGACAACTCGATTGAAGAAGAAATTCTTAGATTCGTGTGAGTTAAAAGATTTACCAATAATTTTGCAACCGTTTCCCCGCGTGTAATTAGATTGGTCGATAGTGAAGTACTTACTACAGTTCATATTGTCGATGCCTTTGATGATTTTGAACACTTGAATTAAGTCACCTCTTAATCTGCGCTGGGTTAAAGGAAATAGATTTAATTCTCTAAGACGCTCTTCGTATGGTTTGTTCTTTAGGCTAGGTATCATTTTGGTAACTCTACGTTGAACTCGTTCTAGCTTGTTTATATCTTTTTGGTAATAAGGGCACCAGGATTGAACGCAGTATTCCAGAAGAGGGCGGACTAAGGAATTGTAAAGGGTTAGGAGAACTTCTTTGGATTTATGCTCAAATGACCTGCCGTACTGTAGGTGCGAGTCTCTGGGGTGGGCGAGGGGGGGGGGGGGGGGAAGGTGGTGGTTGTAGGCAGTGTTGCCAGTTGTACCGCTACATATTTCCGCTAGATGTAGAGCTATTTACTTCAGTTTAGCAGCCATTTTTTCATATCTAGAGACATTTACTCGGGATAAATTAAAAATTTCAGACATTCTAGTCATATTACATTGTAAAATTTGCAAATCAAACAAACCAAAACTCTTTAGAAATTGCAGCATTATTCTAACATTGTTTGACTATGTAGCAACATGCTAGCAACTTTTGAGAAAGGATCTAGCGGTATTTTGTGGAGACATACTGGGAGGGTGGGAGGGAGGTGGTGGTTGCAGTGTTGCCAGTTGTAAAGCTACATATTACCGCTAAATGTAGAGCTATTTACTTCAATCTAGCAGCCATTTCTTTTATATCTAGAGACATTTACTAGGGATAATTTGAACATTTCAGACATTCTAGTCATACTATATTGTAAAATTTGCAAAACAAACAAACCAAAACTCTTTAGAAATTGCAGCATTATCCTAACATTGTTTGGCTATGTAGCAACATGCTAGCGACTTTTGAGAAAGGATCTAGCAGTATTCTGTGGTAACACTTTAGAAGGGTTAAAATACGAGTCACACGGGCAATTGCCAAAACTTTAAAGGTCCATATCATTGTTATTAAACTAAGCATTTGGCAAAGGGAGGAATTGTTAAAAACCTTAGCCAATACTCTGTCATTCACCAAAAATAAATTTGAATTTATCATTATTATTTGGTAGGGTAGGTATGTATAGGTAGGTTGGCTCAATAATTGCTGGAATTCGTAGGGACTCGAACTGTTTTGAGAGAGTTAAATAAAAAAAATATATATAGATCTGAATAATAAAGAGATTAAATTATTAAGCAAAACTGGGGGATGCGTGGAAGCCTATAGACTGTAGACGGTAAACTTTGTGTGGGTAGCGAATGCGGTTTTAAAGTAATTTAAGAATAGACAGTTTTCAATGCTGCGGTCAAACTATTCCACCATTTTTTTTTTTTTAGTATCAAAACGTTCGGAATCGCGAGCCTCACCCAACTACACAAGCATGGCTTTGATCATCGGCGTAGTTTTCAAGATGTGGAATTTTAAGTGGAATTAGAGTTTTTTTCAAGATTGCCGGAAAAAACCCCAAGTGCAAAAGCAAAACCTTCTCTATAAAATTTGCGGAGCATTAGTAGGAGAGTGCGTATGCCAAAGCCCAGTCGTTTCCTGTGAGTGGGAGAGACGGTATTTAGGCGTCAAGTTTTTCGGGAAATCGGCTGCCACGGACCTGTTTGGCCGCCATGCCGAATCTTTAGCATATCAAAAGTTGCCCAATACAAAAACGCACCTCTTGTGAAAGTTTGATCCCGATCCAAAAAGCGGTTCTGGAGTTATTGCGTCGAAACCGGCGCGTAAGAAGAATTTGGATGAAAACCCAGGGTTAATGATTACAATAGGGGTTCCCCGTAGGGGACGAACCCCTAATTAAAGTTGCAAGCAACGTTGTCCGGGGTTCGAGCAGGGTTGCACGGAGGGTATTATGTTGGATACAAGGGCTGTGTCACATATATCAAAATACCATGTATCTTATCGGGCATGGAGAAAGTACAGGCAGAATATAGTGTAGCCATTTTGGCTGTGGCCACTTAGGCCATTAACCCTTCCTCCCCGGGCTGTCTTACCAAATGACGGTCGCCCCTACCCGGGCGATATGGCTGAAAAACGTCTAGGCCTAGGCTACCGTATTTATGTTGATTTTCACTGCTAGAACTTTCCCACTCATCTATAATCGTAGTGCGGTTTTCAATCTGTATTTTGGCATTGAGTAGAGCTCTGTAAGTCAACTGGTTCAGTTGTGATGACGATTTCAGTGGAGCCAATATTGCATAGATGTTGCCAATATGGGGGCCTTTTAGACACTAATTTCGTCATGACGTCAGAACAATAACATTGAGGAGTCTTCTCCTTCTTGTTTTCGGAGGTGCGGTGACTAACGCTTGGGTTTGTTGACATATGTCGTACGCACAGCGTTCGGACCAAGCTTAATTAGGCTATTAAGCTCATGCCTTAGATAAGGCATACCGGGTAGCGGCCCTTCTTTCGTGCTGTCCTTACCTAAGGCAGACCGGGTAGGAAGGGTTAAGGAGTGTGGCCATTTTAGTTAAAGTTATTAACCCCGTACAAGTAGGCATAATTGCCCGGAAATACTTTAATTCCCTGCTCATTTTAACACTCCACGAGCGGCTAGGTCGGTAACTTCTACTACCTGGCAAGCGGGTGGTTTTACCCTAAACGACCTTGTTTCCGTGCTCTTTTTCATGCATAAACAAGAGCCAGAGCGTAATACAATTATATATCCCTGAAAGGGTGATAATTGAGCTTTCCAATGACACCAGAACCATCCTTCTCCGACCATGCGTTCTCTTGCAATGATCGTGCAAGACGAGTGCAAAATCCCTAAAATACGGTAATATCCTTACATAATTCCCTGTGTAGCGAGGCAGTGAGTGTGGATGTGTGTGGAGGGAACGTCAGTAGTCGCGCTGGACCCGTGCCGAGCGGTCATGAGCTGACCTACACTCCTCCCATCGCTCGTATCTCTCTCAGAGCCATTATTGCTCAAAAATTGCACACAGACTTATGTCGGGCCCCGCCACATAGTCCTTGGTTCTCTAGGCTGACTTAAGTCGGGCCCCGCAAAACAAGGGTTAAATAATTTTTGCAAACTTTATGAAGCAATACTATGGAAATTTGTGAATCACTTTGAAAGACTAAAGAAAATGTGGTATATGAGATGATTTTTTTAATACCATTAGACACTTTTATGTAACTTATAATCTAACTCTATGACTCAAAGGGGTAAATACAATCTCAATAAAACCTCTGTCTAACATAAGTCCTATATATATATATAAAATCGTCTGGCAGTAACTAGAAAAGGAACACAAATATTGAAGAGACACCTGTAGCCAATTCAGTACCAGGGAGGTGTTTTTCATCCTATTCTGGCGACTATTTGAAAAGATTATTCAGCTTAGGAAGGACGTCTATCAATAACAATAGGCTTCAAACAATCTCGACCAATCCTTTTTAACGCCCTATGAGCGGGCCCGTCAGTAACTTCTACTACCCGCCCAGCGGGTGGTTTTACCCTAAACGACCTTATTTCCGTGCTCTTTTTCATGCATAAACAACAGCCAGAGTGTAATACAATTATGTATCTCTGAAAGGGCGATAATTGAGCTCTCCAATGACACCAGAACCATCCTTCTACGACCACGCGTTCTCCTGCAACGATCATGCAACACGAAGGAAAAATCCCTAAAATATGGTAATTTCCTTACATAACTTCCTGTGTAGCAAGGTAGTGAGTGTGGATGTGTGTGGAGGGGAGAGCAGTTGCCGCGTGGGTACCGTGCCGAACGGTCAGAGCCTCCCACCGCTCGTCTCTCTCTCAGAGCCAATTATTGCTCAAAATTGCACACCGCCTCAAGTCGGTCCCCGCCACATAGTCCTTGGTTCTCTAGACCGACTTAAGGCGGGCCCCGCTAAAGAGGGGTTAACTACCGTACCACAGATCCTTAATTCCTAAGCTGCATAATATCGTCTAAAAAGCCAGCATAAAATACAAAACACGTCGCTGGTACCGTGGCGCTAATAAGTCATGTCTCAGCTGTCATTATGTTTGGCTTGCTCTGTGCTGTAATAATGTCTGTCAGATGTTGAATAGGGTGGGTAAGTGTAGGAACATGGTTGTATATCTCACTCAAAAAAAATCATGTGTTAATATTGCCGATACCAATTATTGATCAAAATATAATTGGTGCCGAGACATCACTTATTAGCGTGACTGTGCTCAAAGGGTTAAGCTGCGTGGTGTACAGAGAGACACAGATGACAACAAACCCCCGCACTCTTTCTCACGAGCGTCTTTAAAGGGGAGGTAGTCGCTTTTTCTGGACCTCCTTGTCCCTCATGTTTAGCATATTAGATTTGAAATGTTTAGACGTTCGTTCTGTTAGTTTAGCGATTTTGAGACCTTTCACCCATTTTTTTCAAAATTTAGACCTTTCGTGCCATTTAGGTGTTGATTTTTACCTGGCGAGCGATAGCGAGCCTGTAATTTTAGAAGGAACCGGCCTTCAGCCGAAAAATGTACAAATTTATCTTGAAAGGAGGTCTAGGGGTGTATTTACAAAGTTTGACGGAGGTCCTGCGAGGAAACTCAGAAATAAAATAATATATAGATACATAATACCATAAAATAAGCACCACCCCCTTAACTCCTTGAAGATTATGACGCGTTGTGGCAGTATATTCTGGCTATCATTAGACGATTATTCTTATACCAGGTTTTTACTGGGGCTAATTGGATAAATTAGGTAGGATCTTGCTTAACTGGAGAAGATGAATCCACTTAAACACATGCACAAAGGTAATAGAAGATAAATATAACACAGCGTACATTCGTATAATATATTCAAGGCACATAGATATTGCATATTAATAGATAATGAATTTTATAAACATAGACGCACGAGCGAGGGTCCACAATACTTTCTCATGAGTAAGACTTGGCCTGTGAATATTATTTTAGTACTCCATTTAATTGAGGTGTGACACTAGTACTTTTGAGCTCACACGATACAGGTATATTTCCTTTATATAAGGTATATCACTAGTACTTTTGAGATTTCACTTGTATAGATATATAGGAATTTCAATTAAGTACTTTCCCAAATTAAAGCATATCACTAGTACTTCTTTTAAGGTTAAAATAGCATATTAATACTATTGAATAATTCACTTAAGGGGGGATGGGCCGGTTTTCTGGACCACTTTCTCCCTCATGTTTAGCCCCATTAGTTTTCAGATGTTAAGATGTTTGCCCATTTAGTTTGTCGATTTTAAGACCTTTCGCCCCATTTCGTCGTCGATATTTAGACCTTTCGTGCTATTTAGGTGTCGATTGTTTTCCCTGGCGAACGATAGTGAACCTGTAATGTTGGAAGAAACGGCCTTCGGCTGGGACATTTTTCTACCGAAAAATGTACAAATTATTCTAGAAGGGGGATCTAATGGATGTTTTTTTAAATTTGATGGAGGTCTAGGGAGGAAACTAGAAAAATAATGAATACATGCAAAAATCGCCCAAAAAGTGAACCATTTTATATAAGGTGCATCACTAGTACTTTAAGGTTGCACTTGTATAAATATATAGGATTTTCAATTAAGTACTTACCTTAAATAAGGGACATCACTAGTACTTCTTTTATGGTTAAAATAGCATAATAATATTATTGGATAATTCACTTCAGTACTTCCTTTTATGTAAGGCGCGTCACTAGCACCTTTGTTGCAGTACTTGTCATATGACAATTGCTTGGTCACCACTGTAAACCTACCATACGGGGGTTTTGGACTAAAAGTAACCTTCATTCCCTGCACATTGTCATGTATAAACAAGAGCTAGAACGTATTTCAATGATATATCCTTCAAAGCAGAGGAATAGACCTTTCCAATGACACCTGAATCATGTATGTACGACCACTGGTTGCCATGCAACGATATTACACAGGTGACGCTAAATCGGTAAAAAAATAGCAGGTTTTCGCGGTTTTCGCTATTCCCGAGTTTGTAAGGGAGATGGAGATGTCTCCCACTGCCACTAGTGATGGCCTAGACATGGTAGGCGGTGGATGGGATGGTCCCGCATTGCTTATACTCACTCGCCTGCCTCTCAGTCCTTGTTCAAGGCAAAAATTCGGCAATTGTCATATGACAAGTGCCGCAATGATAACCGTATTTTTTATATAACAGCCTGCAGGCATTGAGCAAGTACTTTTGAAAGGGTTTCACCAGGTATTATATTATTAGGCATTCTGTAGTCTTCTGGTGAGGGTCTTGGCCGTGGTGGTGATCCTGACGTGGCTGGTGGACAGTGGATGGAGACTCAAACTCTTGGTTTTTAGGTCTTAAATAATATGTACAATATGCCAGTGCATTTGTAAAATATTATCGAGTGAACGTAGAGAGAAGCTCTCTAACTACTCTGACCGTTATAAGAGTTTTGATGCAGAACCTTCCTGTACTCTTGGGTGATGGGCCTTAAATGTCATGTACAATATGCCAGTGCATCTGTAACACATCATCGAACTAACGTAAGAGGGTTGTTTTTAACGCAACGCCGCTTTACTGGTCTCAGCGTTATAAGAGTCTTTCAGGGACTGAGTGGATGAGGTAATTTTGGTCCTTTTCCGATAAACGTACCCCAGAACCAGTGCCTGGAATTCCGTACCGGGTAGACTCTATTTGCAAAGTGCCGTTATGCATTGTTGCTACGGTATCTCGCAGAGCCCTGCCTTTCAAGATTTCAGCCAGTGCGTTAACTTCTAGTAAGATGAGAGGTGGTTTACTACCAATAAAGAGCTTGACAAATCAGCATTCTTTATTGACAGTAACACCAGATATCAAGGCAGAGGATCGGATATTAGGTGGCCTCCAGTGAGATCTAATAACAAATTCCTTTGATGAGCCAAGATCTTAAATATGATTAAAGTAGAGCTTTACAACCAGTAATGTCAGGGATCTACTTCAATATTAAACCCAAATCTTCCAGTTTTTATCTAACTTCCAGTGAGGGTAGTTAATAGCTTTCTAACTGAAAATATCTTAACCTTGCCCGTCATAGTCATACCTCTTTCTGCATTCATCCTGGTGTTCCTTCTCCGGCTAATAAGGGCACATGTGCGGGGGGGAGATCCTGGTGTGTTTGGGGTAGTCCCTCCTGTCCTCTTGGTCATGGTGGTGATGCGGCTTGGAGGAAGAAGGGCGCGTGGAGGTTTGATGTTTATAGAGTCTTTTTGTGGTCTTTCTTTCCTTTGTGGCTTTCCTTTTCTTTTGGGCATCAGGGTTATTCACTGTAACTTTTAAACTCTTGTCGGGTGTTGGAGGGAGTGCGAAGGCTATCGCAGCGACTCTGGTACATCTTGGTGATGTGATGGTTACAGCTTCCTTTGTCGGGGGTGTTGTGGGAAGCACGGGAAAACTGCTTGGCGGTGGTGGCGTGGTGTTTAATTTCATCGTTATTTTAATCATATTTAGATTAGGAAGGATTTGTGGAAGTCAGAAGGTTCATTGAGACAGTCTTAACCCTTGTAATTCCCACAGATTCTTCGTAAACTGTATAAAATCATCTAATGATAACCAGAATAAACTGTCTTATCCCTGTTAATTCCCACAGATTCTTCCTAAACTGTATAAACTCGTCTAATGATAGCCAGAATAAAGAGTCGTTCACATAAATTCGCTTCCTGAGAAATACTTCCAAAATCATAAATAGGTGAGATACACGATATAGTATGAGTGACTGTACAGTTGGCCAAATAAGTCCTAATGCCGCTGTCATTACGTTTTGCTCTCTGTGTGCTGTATTCATTTCTGTCAGATGTTGAATAGGGCATGTAAAGATAGGAAAATGCTTGTGTATCTCACTCGAAACTTTGAATTAGTGCTTAGATAGTGCTGATACCAATTATTTATCGAAATATACTTGGTGTAGCAACATCATTTATTTGAGCAACTGTACCTCTCAGTAGTATAATCTTTGTGGCTTAACCTTTTTGACTACCGGTGCTGTCCTTTTAAATCTATTCTGGCTACTGTCAGACAATTTTATTTGGCTTAAAAAGGGCCTCCAGCAATTAACCCGGCAAGCGCGATAGGCCTCACGGAAGGCTTCCTTTGGGAACGCGATAGGCCTCACGAAAGCAAGACCATAAAAAAAACCTTCCAAAAAAAAAAAAAGGGCCTATCAAAACAAAGGAATTTGTCTCTAGGTGAGATAATTCCCCTCCAGTACTCATCCATGTAAATCTCACCCACCCCCCTCCCCTCCTTCCCCACCTTATTCTCCCCTCCCTCCCCTCCTCAATTATCACCTATTTTTCCTCTTATTATCATCATTTATCGGTTATTTTTCTCTCCCACGATAATGTAGCACAAGTGGGTTGCAGAAAAGATCGTTATGTAACACCCAGACACCGGCCCACACCGCCCCGCTCGTCTCAGTTACCTCACAGACAGCGAGAGAGGAGGGTTGCCTGTGGCTCTCTCTCGCCTGAGATTATGACCGGGTGGCCAATATCTTCGTTTTTCACCACCCAAATGCTTTTCCCACTTATTTTAGCACTCTTGAAGGTTCATATATACATCATATATGTAAAATAAAAGCATACCGAAAACAAATAATGCTCTATATTGTAAATATAACGAATTCTGTCAGAATCCAAGGCTAGAAATGCATAAATAACTACCCTAGCCCCTAGGTCTATTTCGTGCTTGTCAGGTTAACAGGCTTCGAACTACTGTATCTCACATAACCCTTATTGCTATCACAGATCCTTCTTAACGATTTTACTTGGCTTAACACCTTACGAGCGGCCTATGTGGTTTATTTATATGTACCGCCCAGCGGGGTGTTTTTAGCCAAAATAGGGCTGTTTACGTGATCATTTTCATGCCTAAATAAGACCCAGAACGTAAAACAAGTATCTATCCCTGAAAGGGCATAAACAGAGCTTTCGAATGACACCATAACGATCCTTTTATGATGGCTAGTTTTCTTGCAATAACCGTGCAACGCGAGTGCAAAAAGCATGTAATTAGGCACTTTCCCCATACAATTCCGTATATAGCGAGTGAGAGAGGGAGGGAGGAGGTGGGATTCGTGTCAGTAGGTTCGCCGCGGTGGTCTGGAGCAGTCATACGCTCGCTACTCTCCTGCCACCACTTGTCTCTCTCTCTCAGCAACATTACGTGCTGAAATTGCCACACGATATATGTCGAGCACCGCCACATAGTCCAGCTTTATTTAACTCGACTTATGTTGCTCGCCGCTAATTAAGGGTTAAAAACGGCCTCCAGCAATTAACAGGCTTCGAACTATCTCACTTAACCCTTTTTACTACCACAGACCCTTCTTAACCTTTGTCTAGCGTTTTTTTGGGGGTTTATTTGGGCATATTCAGGCCCTCCTGAATGATAAATCAAGTATTTGCATGAACATAAATGTATTCAGCAAAAAACTAGGCGCTAAAAGCTTCAAAATGAGACCAGAACGAGCTACGTAGCACTCGTGGTTCTCATACAGTGGTATTATTATTATTATTATTATAGAAGCTGTCTAAGCCTCCCAACAGGGTGCAGATACACCTATAAAAGATGAATCCCCACAAAATACCCGTAAGTACTGGAGAGAGACTACGACAACTAAGAAAAAGGAAAAGGGCTACAGTAGTTAGAGAGCCCAGAAGAAAAGATCAGTTTGTCAATTAAAACACCATTCTAAAATGAATAAAAACAAATCATGATTAAAACAAAAATTTACTGCTGTAATAAAACATTAACTCTGGACTTAAAAGCTGAGATATTGGTTGACTGTACAACCTCGTTTGGCAAATTATTCCAAAAGGGAATCATTGAAGGAATAAAACACCGAGAAAACTGAGATGTAGAAACATTAATTGGAGTCATGGCAAGGTCATTAAGACTCCTCGTAAATCTTGTTGCGCGAATTGGAATAAAAGGTTCTGGTAAAACACTGTGCAGTGGATGCTGAGTATTGTTAACAATTTTAAATAAAAGACTAAGGGCACCAACCCGACGCCGATGATGAAGATCAAGAGATAGAGCAGGGAGAATAAATGTAATAGAATTAAGAGCTTTATCAAGCAATTTCAAATGACAGTCAGCAGCCGAGTTCCAAACAGGAGAGCAATACTCAAAATGAGGCAAAATAAAAGCATAAACAGATTTTATGACTGTGGTTTCACAAGCGAATGTTTTGTAACACTTGCGAAGTAAACCAATCTTTTGAGCAATAGTAGAAGACAAGGAACGAATATGCTTCTCAAATGTCAACTTAGGATCGAGTCACTCCAAGCAAACGCAAACCTGACACATCCTCAATTTGTTCACCAGAAACATGCAAACAAGGATGAGGAGCCAAAGTACGTGATCTACTGATTATCATGGAGTGAGTTTTCTTAGCATTAAGCTTCATACCCCAAAGTTCACACCAAGAGGTAATCTTAGCCAAGTCCCTGTTTAAAGATGCTGCAAATTCGATTCTACTCTCTGGAGATGGAATTGATGAGTATAAAGTTATGTCATCGGCATAAGAAACTAGTTTATTTTCAAGCTCAGAGCACAAGCAAGCAATACAAATAATGAAAAACAGAGGCCTAAGCACACTGCCCTGTGGAACACCCGAAACAACAGGCACAGAAACAGAAGTGTACCCATCAATGACAACATGCTGAGACCTGTCTGTCAAAAAATCTTTAAAAATAGATAAAAGACTACCACCAATACCATAAAGTTGCAGCTTATATAAAAGGGCTTTATGATTAACAAGATCAAAAGCAGAACTAAATCAATAGCCACAACACGAGATTCATATCCTTTGTCCAACGAAGACTGAAGATCATGAGATAAAGTTAAAAGCGCATCGCAAGTAACCAAACCTTTGCGAAAACCAAACTGTGAATCGGGTATTATATAAAGGCGATTACAGTATGAAGAAAGGCGTCTAGCTAAAAGCCTCTCAAAGATCTTTGAGAGAATAGGCGTTATGGATATAGGACGATAGGACGGATGGGGATGATGAAGCAGTAGCTCCCTTCGGAATTGGAGTGATGCTAGCTTTTCGCCAGCAAAGAGGAAAACTACCAGATTTCAAGAGCAACCTAAATACTATAGCCAATTTAGGTGCTAAGACAACAGCAATCTTCTTAAAGAAGAGAGGGAAAAATCCATCTGGGTCAATCCCACCATAAGTGTCAAGATCCAATAAATATTGTCTCAATTCAGCTGATTTGAATACTATCGACTTTAGATTAGGACTAGGGAAACATGTCAAGGGCAATTGCAATTCCTGATCACTCTGCTTACCTATGAAAATATTAGAAAGCATATTACCCTTAGTTAATGGATCAAAAGAGATAGATAGAACCATCAGAATCACGAAGTGGAGGCATGGTGGAGTCAATTCCAAATAGTGAGGCCTTAAGTGAGGCCCACCATTTATGTGGCTGAGTAGCACCTGCGAGAACTTTCTGCAAATGGGAATTGTAATCCCTCTCGGCTGTACTATATACTCTCTGCGCAACTGACCGAAGATGTACATAGTCATCCCAAAGCAACTGGGTTCGATTACATCTCCAGCAGTAATATGCAGCCTGCTTGTTATTATATGCACGCTTACAGTCGTCATTGAACCAAGCTTTATCTTTAATACGGGATTTGATTAACTTAGAAGGGACTCTTCTTTGCAGGATGTCTAAGAGAGAGTTATTGAGGGATGAAACAGGGTCATCACATCTTAGTATGTGATTCCAGTGGATATTGGTAACATCATCACATACATTTTCCCAATTAACTCGAGATTTAAGATAGACTTTATGAGATACAGTAGTCCCTCGTTATCGACGGCTTTTTTATAGACGGATTTGATTATAGACTGATTGCTTTATCATAGACGGATTCGACTATCGACTGACTTTAGACTGATTCGAGTATCGACTGATATATCGACAGATTAATTGTTTATTTATATTACTCTAATATACCAACCAAAAGTGGATTAAATGATGAACAATAAGACATACAATAAGAAAATACACTGTAAACGAGAGCAAAAATATTTAGCCTAAAGACTTTAGGTTTTGAGTGAATCCGGATTCACCGACGATCGGAGCGTCACTTTCGACCTCCATTTTTAATGTTATATCGACGGATTAATTGTTTATTTATATTACTCTAATATACCAACCAAAAGTGGATTAAATGATGAACAATAAGACATACAATAATAAGAAAATACACCAAAAACGAGAGCAAAAATAATTAGCCTAAAGACTAGATTTTGAGTGAATCCGGATTCACCGACGATCGGAGCGTCACTTTAGTCCTCCATTTTTAATGTTGTCAAACAATAACAATAATACCAGGCAGAAGCACTAAGTCCACCCGCCTTTTACTTGCTTATTTGTGCCTGAACCTTGTATCTCTTGCGTTTATTATGGCCTCTAATGTATTCAGTGATAGACGGTGTGCCTGTGTAAAGGAAACACTTAAAAGTACATAGCCTAGGATAGAGACCACGGATACTGTAAGTGTATGTACGGTAATGCGGTATCGACGGTTTTTGCAATCGACGGCAGTCTTAAGAACGTAACCCCCGTCGATAACGAGGGACTACTGTATAGTGATATCTGGCACAGTAAATTCAAGATTGATTTTACAGGTTGCGGCATTATGGTCAGAAGTACCTACAGGAGCAAGAACTTCAGTCTCCACAACACCAGGAGCATCTGTCAACCTAACAAGTGCGCATGGGGGTAATTGGAAACGTCCCCCTGTGCTGACGTATTTGAGGTGTTTCCGTCACTAAAATATTCATTGTACCATTAATAGCATTAATACTTATCCATATGCGCCTATTATGGGTTGATTATAAAGGTATTAACCTGAAACAACAATAAAACGAGTGAAAACAGCGTTTGGATGGTCAAAATCGGAGATATAGCCCGCGAGTTGTATAATGTATGGGTGAGGCAAGCTGCTTTCCCGCCAATTTCCCCCAAGGCCACTGAGACACAGTCGATCGATACTCTCTCTCTCTCTCTTGCATTCGCTTGCTATCAGTGATGACCACACCCTGTAACCGGATTTCTAATGTTAGCACGAAAATGTACCTCAGAATAAGGGAATAACAGGGAAAATAGGTGATAACTGAAGGAGAGGAGGAAAGTGGGGAAGGAGGGGAGGTAGAGGACTGAGATTTTGCATGGCCCAGAGGCCAAAAAAAAAAAAAAACCCAAAAAAAAAAAAAAACAATTATGTCAAAAGTTGATTTTGTTTTTCTCTGACTCTTAAGAGTCTCCCCGCAGTCCGCCGGGGGAACTCTTAAGAGTCTCCCCGCAGTTCCCGGGTTAAGACGAGACCAAGACAGTTTCCAGAAATATGTGTAGGTCCAGCACCATGTAGGTACCAGTAACATGGGAGTTTAGCGTATAGCGGTATATTTTCCCCAGCTACACTCACTACTGGCTACACTGCCGGCCTCTCGAGAACACAGGGAGGGTGAGTTAGTGGGCGGCGGTTGGCCCTGGGAGTCGGACGTGTGGCCCGCTGAGCTCCCGGCCATTTGCACTCGATTTTAACCCTTTAAAAGCCATATTAATGCTCCTAACTTGCTGCAAATTGGCGCCCGGCTATAGCCGGGCGCCGCTCTTTAAGGGTTAAACTGCACAACACCGTCTAAATATAGCGAGAATAAAAATTAAAAAGACGTCGCCGGTACAGTAGGGGTTAAGCAGATTGGCAGACTAACTTAGCCAGAGAATCATTATATTGCTTAAAGAAATACATATATATACTGTATATATATATATATGTATATATATATATTTATATTTCATAGTGGCCCCTCCATCAATTGACGAATTGCAATTAATATAATAGTCTCCCATTCAACACCCGCGTCAGCCATTTGAATCAAGCGCCGCGGGAGGAAAACGGGAGTCGTCCTCATAAGTGCAACGCGTATTCTCTTATGGAATCGTCCTTATGATTAGGTACCCTACAGAAAAAACTTTGTAGAAAATAAAAAATAAAAATATAACTTAATATCTGTTATATTATGGCTTTCCATGTGTGGATTTCTTATGGGCAGCCCCCAGGTGCAGGCTTCCCTAGCGGCCATACTTCCTTCTCCCTCCCGCGGCTGTACCATGAGGATGGGGGTCCTTGTGCTCCAGCTTCATTCGTCGTCTCGCTACTCGTAAGTCTTTGCTCATTTGTGTACATCTGAAGTGTATTGGACTGGGTTTAGATTATCTAGCACAAGGCTGCCCCATTGGTACGCCTGCAGGGAGTGTGAGTAATTCAGTATAGGGTACTTTTTGTAACAGGCGCCGTCGTGTAGGCTACCAAGTTCGACGCGTCATGTGTTTTGTTTTGTTTTTCTTGTTTGCCCCTTAGCTCTCTTATAGCTTAGTTAGGAGGCTAAATTACCGCAAGATTATGCTTCAGGCTGGCACTATGCGGCGGTTGCATTTATGTCTTTTAGCAGATGCTCTGGTTTAAGGGTGGCCGCACATGGTGCGGTGCCTTCTGAAGTCCGTTTCTGCGCTTGGGCCCCATTCCGTGGGTCCCTCTTCCCCGTGCTGTTGCTGTGGGTGCTTCGGTGCATGGGTGGCTGCTGCTGCTGCTGGTTCTTCGGAGCGTCTGGGTGCTGCTCCTTCTGCTGGTTCGTCAGAGCGTTTGGTTTCTGCCATATTGATTTTTTGGTCGAGCCTAGTGGCCAGCCTCAGTAGGGGTCTCCAGTGTAGGCTAGGAGTGTATTTATTGCTTATAAATTTACTCTATGTATTGTTATAGCCTATGCTATCCCCGTTTTTACGCATGTATGCTTCACATGTTACTAGGGGTCCTTTGGGAGACGTCCTGATGTGTGCAGGTTTTTTGTGGGTGTGTGACTTCCCGGCTAAGTCAACACTTCTGGAAATTTTTGGTTTGTTTCTCCGGCAGCTTTCTCAGCAGGGCCGCCGGCTTTTTTACTCTTGCAGACGTGAAGTTACTTTCCAAATGTCCCGGCGTGGTTTGGTGGACCATGTACCTCCCGGTGGAAATGCTAATTCCTAAGGGAGTCTTTACTCGGCCCGCCAAGAGAACTCGCCCTGAACGTTAGCCTCACGCGACAAGACGTTATCGCCCAGCGATACAGTCGATGGGGGCAGTTCTACGGTATCTAACCCGGCCCGCCTATGCAATCGCCCGGCGATACAGTCAGGGGTGTCGGACTATATGCCATAGTAAAGAAGCAAAGTTAGACTATCTCACTATTTCAAGCAGTGATAGATGGGTAACACGCTGCAAAAGTTATTTGGGCCAGTGACACTTGTCACAGGTAAGCAGTTCCACACCAAGTAAATCCCAGTTTACTGGGTCAGGTCCGGTCGGAAGTTGGAATAGTAGTGGCCTTATCTAATTTTCCGGCGGACCAAACGTAGGATGTATAATACCTCTCAGGGTATCCTTATGAGCATTGATTCCAGGAAAATTTATTTTCCAGATTTCTTCACTTCGTGAGTGACTCGGCAAAGGACGAACCCGTTTTTGCCGGTGTGGGGGGGGAGGGGGAGTTTGGTCAATCTGGCAAGTTTTTCACTTCTGATGCCACATCTACCTGTTTTTTCTCTAATTCCGACAATTGCACAATATGATTTGGGCAAGGTGTATCTAAGTTTCTCTGGGCTTCCCAGCAATGCCCGGTGGGCGTAGATCTTTATGCGGCATTATGATTTTTTTCTAGATCATCCGGGCCTAGCACCCTTGATCGATGTATTGCTAAAATTACCTCCTAGGCCAAAGAGGGGCGATTGAGTGTAGAGTAACTTTCTAGTCGCATACCTGTTGCGGCTCTTTTCTGCTCCATTCTTTCAATAAATTTTCCCCAGGGTCACAGTCATTGTTTTGTCTATGCAACCAATACTCAACACTTAGTTGTGCAATTAGCCATTAGCATAGACTAGGGACCCGCTGAGGTAAATGCGGATCTCCCCCCCTCCACGCCCCCCCCGATACAAGAACCCACCCGGTGTAGCCAGACACCGTCTAGATTGACTCCCCAGCGGCAGCTCGGACACCTTTCGGCTAGGGCCCTCGCTCTCACGAGTGACAACATAGAGCCCCTGTCGCACGAAAAGGTACGTCAGTTTTTCCTAGTTAAGTCTAAGATAAGGATGGTTCACCTAGTATCTCATTCAATGATCCCTAACAGTTGTTTTTTGCCTTGCCTCAAGGAAGAACGATTAATTACGCCGGTGATACGGCTAGTAATTGTATCATACAGATAAGCCGGCGAGACGGCTCACAATCCTTCAGCTGACCTTAAGCCGGGTAGACGGCTCGTTTTTTTATTTTATCCTAAGTAAAGTCGGTGAGCTGGCTCAACGTTTTTATCTTATTGTAGAATATCTTTCAAGGTTTCAAATATGGATATTATGGGTAATGGATATGAATTAGGATGTGTTCAGCTGTAAATTAGGGACATAAGTCTTACAAGTAAAGTTCGATTTGTACTTTCATTTGTGTGGAACAAATAACAAGGATACTCATAGACACCAATTTTATTGCATCTACAGGGTGTTTTTCTTGATACAGGTACTTGGAAGTTTCCATGCCTAGTTCTACCAACTGGAAAGGTTCAGGTTCACTACCTCACACATCCCCAGCACTACGTTTACGGTTACAACTCGGATTGGATAATCCCTGTGAGATCCTTCTCGGCGGACAACCGGGCACTGAAGGCCCGGGGGCGGCATTCAGAATAAAAATTCTTTGGTTTCAAATAGACGCTATTCGTCGCCGGTAATGGGAATTGTGCCGGGCACAGTTATGGTGTTTTTTCCTACCCTACGTCAACTTGTGACGGTGGGGTCTAGGGTTAAATTTTTGTCTACCCTCTAGGGGGTTTAGTCACCATTTGTGAACACGGTGTACCCGACGGACCTATCACGCTTCTCCGGCCAGACTCCCCTGGAGTTTCGTTGTTTAGGTGTAACGTTCCGTCCAGCGCGTTCGCTCCTGTTTTGAGAAGGAAAACAGTACGTCACGAACTCGATAAGGCTGACTTTGGCTTCAGGTCAGGGACACAGGTGTAGCACCTCAGGGACCTTGAACTTCAGTTCCTCCACTTCCCCGGCGGAGGGGAGGAATCGAAGGTTATATAAACACGTTTTTTTATTTGGGAAATATACACTCGGTAGAGTAATGGAAAGTGTTACCCATGGTAAACTCTAGGGACATAGCCCGCCGGAGTTCACTATCTTCCAGTCGGCAACCCCCGCAATGATAGGCGATCTAAGTCGCATCAGTTCCGGGGTTTTTGTAGGTCGACTCTTAGGTAATGGCTACAGTCGATCATCCGGGGCATTATCCATTTTTTTCCTATACCAATGTGTCTCTCCAATTTTGACCTACATAGGCCGCGTGTCACGGACTACATGTCAATATGCCGGGAAACATAGTCAGAGCAATTCTCGCTTTCAGGCTAGTTTTCGGGTTCATAAACAGTGTTGATGCGGGACGGCGGGAACCCTTGATTACCGCCGGAAGAGCGGTCAGGTTCGGTGCCTCCGGTATATTTTCCACCTTACCCACTCATATAGTACAAGTGCTAGTCGGGATGAGTTAAGCCTCTACTAAAACATTACTACTGCCTAGGGCTTGCCCCCCGGCGATAGTTGATTACCTGGTGCAGTCTACGTGTTTTTTCTAGCTGACCAGAGGGCAGGGTATTATACCATGGGATGGACTAAGGGTAAGCCCAGTAGAATCGGACTCTGTCTTCCTCCCCAACACAATGACAATCACGGGTCGGTTGCTCCAATCTTACTATCGAATCGTTTAGTTAGGATTCCGGTTAGTAGGTTGGTCCCAGAGTAGGGTTTAACAATGACGGCTTCCCTGGTATAGGAGAAGTCATACAACTTACTAAGCCCCCATCTCTAAATCTCAGGATTTGGCCGTAAGAGTCACCTCAGCGGAGATGTGGTGGTCCGGTTTTTTCGTGACCACTCTCATCGTCCATAACATGCTTTAGGTCCATGTCCCTGGTAGGCGGCCAAGGTCATTGAAATGTCATCCTGTCGTACGCACCCGGTCGTATAACAATACTCCCTGGGCCGGGTTCCCTGACTTAGCACGATTACCGTAAAGTAGTGAAGTCCCGTCAAGTCGACTCACACTACCAAGATACAAGAGGTAAAGACGTTATAAGACTCAGGCCACGCTTACGTATGCACCACGTAGTGGAAATCGTTTCTGTTCGGTCAAAAGTGTTGGTTTCACGTGTCTCATAATCCCTAACACTTCGGTACTTGAGGGATTTGGTTTCTCTTTGGATTACGATCACGAAAGTACAGTGATCGAATCCCTCGCCGTGGGCGCTTGCACAAGACACATCTACGAGTTTCGATACCTCATGGTAACTTGTTGATCGAAATTCACAGCCAGTGATTACCAGAGTGATAGGCTTCCCGGAGGTAGACTCTTGGAAGTAAAGGAGCGAGTTCCGCTAGTTTTAGCAGAACACGCCGGACAAGGCCTTGCCAGTTTTAGAAAGCTCTACGGTTAAACCGGCTCCACGGTTTTAGCTGTCGTGTTATTTTCCTCTGCCTATGTTAGGTTAGTTTCGAAACATTCAGCCCCAGGGTCGGAGTTTTTGTTCTACTCCACGAAGATTCACCTTACCAAGGTCTAGGGGTGAGAGGTAACACAATTTTTCACGACGCCGTCAGACTATCTGGTCTACCAAGCACCAGTCGAGCAATTCCAATCAGTCGGTTGGGATGGCTCAGTGATGCAAGTCGTCAAGGAATCGAAAGGGATTCCATGTGGATAGTTATTACCTGCTGTGATCGACCCCTCGGAGCTGGCTCGTCTTCCCCACCAGGAGAGGTGGTTCGCTTTTGTCAAAGTCCACGGTGGAAACCCGCCGGGTTTCACTATGTCCCGGTGCCTTTCCCTATGACAATAGGAAGTGATTTTTCTGCTTATGTCAAAATCCACGGTGGAAGCCCGCCGGGTTTCACTATGTCCAGGCGCCTTTTCCTATGACTGTAGGAAGGGATTTCTGGCAGTTGAACCTCACGTTCCAAAGTTTTCCCGGCGTGGCCTAAAACATGGAATTAAAAGTATCTTCTCCATCCAGTCTTATCCGACGCCCACTGTGCCACACCCTACGTTACTCCGTCCGGTGGGTGCTGGACCTCTCAGTTGGTTTTTTCTCACCCAGGGAAACTAAAATATAATAAAAAGATGAACCAATAAGCAAATAAATGCGCCCATCTCCCCTCAAGTCTTTACATTTAGATGGTGACAGTATATCGGATACACTCTTGCTAAACACACACACACACACACACACACACACAGACACACACACACACACTACATATATATTTACACACCAATCAATCAGCCGTACACACTTTTAATATTGAAGCAAATTAAAGGGGGGGGGGGAGGGGGGGGGGGGGCGGAGTGGTCTTGCCACTGGACTGGTAATGCAATGGACCCGGGTTCGAATCTCAATATGTCAATGCGAAGATATTATTGGGATGGAATTTGTGCTGTACCTAGTATCAGTGCATTACCACAGCACACCGAAATGCCAAAAAAATACCCTCGTTGTTTCCTGACTAAATAGCATTGTATGAATATTCCCATATTCAAAAATATGCTATAGAGGGGCAATGCCTAGTGAGTTAATTGCTCAATAGGTGGCGTTCTGAGAGTGAGGGTCCGAGTCTGGGGGATGAGATTGTGAAGCACAAAGGTGAGGCAGCTTCAGAGATGGGGTTGCTTCGAGCCGTGAAACTTCGCATGTCTCACTCCCTAGACTGGAGAAAGACCTCACGGGCCTCACCGTGTTCAGCGGTAGAGTGTAAAGACTATCAGTAGGCTGACTGGGGCTGAATGGATACAAGCCAGAGAAAGAGAGGAAAGGAGAGAAAACAAGAAGGACACCCCCCCTTAAGCACGCTACCATCATACAATAGTTACGTACACACACACACAGTACACACTCACATCCTCACACACACACACTAACACACACACACTATGACTTAAATTTCTTCAAACTCCGTGTGTCCAGGCATTTTGGCTCGAACGTCCCTTGGTTTTGTCCCTGCCACTCTTTCAACTTTGGGGGAGGCACTCGCTACTGATGCCTATCGCTACTGGTGCCTATTATTATAGGCACCAGTTCTGAAAACTACCACAACCATGACTATAACCCCAATTTACAACCATCGTAGCTACCACAACCCTAAATTACAACCATGATCATAACCTCAAATTAAAACCATCATAGCTACCCATAATCATGATCATAACCTCAAATTACAAACATCACAGCTACCACAATCATGATCATAACCTCAAATTACAATCATCATAGCTACAACAATCATGATCATAAACTCAAATTACGACTATCATAGCTACAACAATCATGATCATAACCTCAAATTACAACCATCATAGCTACCACAATCATGATCATAAACTCAAATTACGACTATCATAGCTACAACAATCATGATCATAACCTCAAATTACAACCATCATAGCTACAACAATCATGATCATAACCTCAAATTACAACCATCATAGCTACCACAATCATGATCATAACCTTAAATTACAATCATCATAGCTACCACAATCATGATCATAACCTCAAATTACAACCATCATAGCTACCACAATCATGATCATAACCTCAAATTACAATCATCATAGCTACCACAATCATGATCATAACCTCAAATTACAACCATCATAGCTACCACAATCATGATCATAACCTCAAATTACAATCATCATAGCTACCACAATCATGATCATAACCTCAAATTACAATCATCATAGCTACCACAATCATGATCATAACCTCAAATTACAACCATCATTGCTACAACAATCATGATCATAACCTCAAATTACAATCATCATAGCTACAACAATCATGATCATAACCTCAAATTACGACTATCATAGCTACAACAATCATGATCATAACCTCAAATTACGACTATCATAGCTACCATAATCATGATCATAACCTCATTTTACAATCATCATAGCTACCACAATCATGACAACAACCCCAAATTACAACCATAATAGCTACCACAACCCCGAATTACAACCATGACAACTATCACAACCCCAAATTACAACCATCACAACTACCACAACCCTAAATTACAACCATAATAGCTACCACAACCATGATCACAACCTCAAATTATAACCATCATAACTACCACAACCCCGAATTACAACCATGACAACTATCACAACCCCAAATTACAACCATCATAACTACCACAACCCCGAACTACAATCAGGACAACTACCACGACCCCAAATTACAACCATCATAACTACCACAATCACCACGGCAGAAATACCGAAAACCACCAAAATTACTACGACCATCATAACAACACAATCACCAAAATAATAGCTGCCATCACAACTACTGCAACCATCATAACTACTACAACTATCACAACCACTACAACATACCATTTATAGCTGCTACAACAACAACAACATCAAAAGTAGCTTTCACGATCTCCAAATTATATATATGTTCTTCAAATATTCATATTTACCGGTACATAGTGGAAGAGGTTTTAAGGGTAGAGAGTTCACATTTATAGATCCCCTTCTCCCTCATGTTTAGCCCCATATGTTTTGAGAGCATAAGACGTTCGCCCTGTTAGTTAATTATATAAATAAAACACTGACAAAAGTGTAAACCCTATCCCCTTAACCCCTTCACCACCATTACGTAATTTTCATCATATTCTGGTTATCATTCGACGATTGTCTTTAGTTTATAATCTGCCTACACGACTCAAATGGGTAATACAATTTATTTATTTATTTCCCAACAGCAAAACACCTCCCAATGAAATTAATGAAAGAATGTGATCCTACCGGGATTCGAACCTGGGTTACCACATACAGATCTTAAACACTCTAAGCATTACATCATCAATAAACCCTCTTAGTAACATAGGTCCTTCTTGAACTGCATACAATCATCAAATTATAGTTAAAATCAAAGGTAAAAAGGTGCCATGGTGCTGAAGGGTATAACATTCTGTATATTATGGGGAGAAGAGGAATAGGAAGATATTGTTGATAAAATAGAGAGAGAGAGAGAGAGAGAGAGAGAGAGAGAGAGAGAGAGAGAGAGAGAGAGAGAGAGAGAGAGAGAGAGAGAGAGAGAGAGGGGGAGAGAGAGAGAGAGAGAGGAAAAATAGGAAGAGATTGTTGATTAACCAGTAAATATGGTAAGTAAGGAGAGAGAGAGAGAGAGACAGAGAGAGAGAGAGAGAGAGAGAGAGAGGAAAAATAGGAAGATATTGTTGATAAACCAGTAAATATGGTAAGCAAGGAGAGAGAGAGAGTCATTATGTGGACGGCTGTAGGCTACGCATTTGTAACGTTTTGTGCTTCTTGGTAAACGGCACAGTAATTATACATATTTATACATAGTACCTTTTTCATCTATTTTGCATATTTATAAACTAAATCTAGACTTACTAAATAGTTTATACTGTATATATATATACCGGTATATATATATATATATATATATATATATATATATATATATATATATATATATATATATATATATATATATATATATATATATAATGCAAACTGTGCCTATTATTTTAATCTCACCGGCCTGAAAGAAAATATCCTCCCTGGCTACACTAATATATATATATATATATATATTTTTTTTTTTTTTTTTTTTTTTTTTTTTCACCTGTGACGACAATATTCCTGATATAACATAATTACAATGACAATATTCCAGTGGTGATAATAATGCAGTGGTGATAATAATACAGTGGTGACAATATTCCAGTGGTGACAATAATACAGTGGTGACAATAATACAGTGGCGACAATATTCCAGTGGTGACAATATTCCAGTGGTGACAATAATACAGTGGTGACACTAATACAGTGGTGACAATAATACAGTGGTGACAATAATACAGTGGTGACAATATGCCAGTGGCGACAGTAATACAGTGGCGACATTAATACAGTGGCGACAATAATACTGTGGCGACAATATTCCAGTGGCGACAATATTCCAGTGGCGACAATAGTATAGTGTCAACACTAATACAGTGGCGACAATAAAACAGTGACGACAATAATACAGAGGCGACAATAATACAGTTGTAACAATAATACAGTGGCAACAATAATACAGTGACGACAATTATACAGTGACGACAATAATACAGTGGTAACAATAATACAGTGGCAACAATAATACAGTGGAAACAATAATACAGTGGCGACAATATTACAGTGGTGACAATAATACAGTGGCGACAATAATACAGTGGTAACAATAATACAGTGGTAACACTAATACAGTGGTAACAATAATACAGTGGTAACAATAATACAGTGACGACAATAATACAGTGGTGACAATAATACAGTGACAACAATAATACAGTGGTGACAATAATAGAGTGACAACAATAATACAGTGGTGACAATAATACAGTGGCGACAATAATACAGTGACGACAATAATACAGTGATGACAATAATACAGTGACGACAATAATACAGTGACGACAATAATACAGTGGGAACAATAGTACAGTGACAACAATAATACAGTGGTAACAATATTACAGTGGTGACAATAATACAGTGGTAACAGTAATACAGTGACGACAATAATACAGTGGTAACAATAATACAGTGACAACAATAATACAGTGACGACAATAATACAGTGGCAACAATAATACAGTGACGACAATAATACAGTGGCAACAATAATACAGTGACGACAATAATACAGTGCCAACAATAATACAGTGACGACAATAATACAGTGGTAACAATAATACAGTGGCAACAATAATACAGTGACGACAATAATACAGTGATGACAATAATACAGTGACAACAATAATACAGTGACGACAATAATACAGTGGTAACAATAATACAGTGACGACAATAATACAGTGGCAACAATAATACAGTGACGACAATAATACAGTGGCAACAATAATACAGTGACGACAAAAATACAGTGGTAACAATAATACAGTGGCAACAATAATATAGTGACGACAATAATACAGTGACGACAATAATAGTGACAACAATAATACAGTGACGACAATAATACAGTGGCAACAATAATACGGTGACGACAATATTACTGTGACGACAATAATACAGTGGCAACAATAATACAGTGACGACAATAATACAGTGGCAACAATAATACAGTGACGACAGTAATATAGTGGCAACAATAACACAGTGACGACAATAATACAGTTGTAACAATAATACAGTGGTAACAATAATACAGTGATAACAATAATACAGTGACGACAATAATACAGTGGCAACAATAATACAGTGACGTCAATAATACAGTGGCAACAATAATACAGTGGCAACAATAATACAGTGGTGACAATAATACAGTGGTAACAATACTACAGTGGTAACAATAATACAGTGGTAACATTAAGACAGTGACGACAATAATACAGTGGCGACAATAATACAGTGGTAACAATAATACAGTGGTAACAATAATACAGTGACGACAATAATACAGTGGTAACAATAATACAGTGACGACAATAATACAGTGGCAACAGCAAAACAGTGATGACAATAATACAGTGACGACAATAATACAGTGACGACAATAATACAGTGGTAACATTAATACAGTGACGACAATAATACAGTGGTAACAATAATACAGTGGTAACAATAATACAGTGACGACAATAATACAGTGGTAACAATAATACAGTGGTAACAATAATACAGTGGCGACAATAATACAGTGACGACAATAATACAGTGACGACAATAATACAGTGACGACAAAAATACAGTGACGACAATAAGACAGTGGTAACAAAAATACAGTGACGACAATAATACAGTGGCAACAGTAATACAGTGACGACAATTATACAGTGGTAACAATTATACAGTGGCGAAAATAATACAGTGACGACAATAATACAGTGACGACAATAATACAGTGACGACAATAATACAGTGGCGACAATAATACAGTGACGACAATAATACAGTGGTAACAATAATACTGTGACGACAATAATACAGTGACGACAATAATACAGTGACGACAATAATACAGTGGTAACAATAATACAGTGGTAACAATAATACAGTGACGACAATAATACAGTGGCAACAGTAATACAGTGACGACAATAATACAGTGACGACAGTAATACAGTGGCAACAGTAATACAGTGACGACAATAATACAGTGGCAACAATAATACAGTGACGACAATAATACAGTGGCAACAGTATTACAGTAACGACAATAATACAGTGGTAACAATAATACAGTGACGACAATAATACAGTGGCAACAATAATACAGTGACGACAATAATACAGTGGTGACAATAATACAGTGGTAACAGTAATACAGTGACGACAATAATACAGTGGTAACAATAATACAGTGGCGACAATAATACAGTGACGACAATAATACAGTGGTAACAATAATACATTGGCGACAATAATACAGTGACGACAATAATACAGTGATGACAATAATACAGTGGCAACAATAATACGGTGGCGACAATAATACAGTGGTAACAATAATACAGTGACGACAATAATACAGTGGTAACAATAATACAGTGGTCACAATAATCCAGTGGCGACAGTAATACAGTGACGACAATAATACAGTGGTATCAATAATACAGTGGTAACAATAATACAGTGGTAACAATAATACAGTGACGACAATAATACAGTGGCAACAATAATACAGTGACGACTATAATACAGTGACGACAATAATACAGTGACGACATTAGTACAGTGATGACAATAATACAGTGGCAACAATAATACAGAGACGACAATAATACTGTGGCGACAATAATACAGTGTTGACAATAATACAGTGGCGACAATAATACAGTGGCGACAATAATACAGTGGCGACAATATTCCAGTGCCAACAATAATACAGTGGCGACACTAATACAGTGGCGACAATAAAACAGTGACGACAATAATACAGAGGCGACAATAATACAGTTGTAACAATAATACAGTGGCAACAATAATACAGTGACGACAATTATACAGTGACGACAATAATACAGTGGTAACAATAATACAGTGGCAACAATATTACAGTGGTGACAATAATACAGTGGCGACAATAATACAGTGGTAACAATAATACAGTGGTAACACTAATACAGTGGTAACAATAATACAGTGGTAACAATAATACAGTGACGACAATAATACAGTGGTGACAATAATACAGTGACAACAATAATACAGTGGTGACAATAATAGAGTGACAACAATAATACAGTGGTGACATTAATACAGTGGCGACAATAATACAGTGACGACAATAATACAGTGATGACAATAATACAGTGACGACAATAATACAGTGACGACAATAATACAGTGGGAACAATAATACAGTGACAACAATAATACAGTGGTAACAATATTACAGTGGTGACAATAATACAGTGGTAACAGTAATACAGTGACGACAATAATACAGTGGTAACAATAATACAGTGACAACAATAATACAGTGACGACAATAATACAGTGGCAACAATAATACAGTGACGAAAATAATACAGTGGCAACAATAATACAGTGACGACAATAATACAGTGGCAACAATAATACAGTGACGACAATAATACAGTGGTAACAATAATACAGTGGCAACAATAATACAGTGACGACAATAATACAGTGACGACAATAATACAGTGACAACAATAATACAGTGACGACAATAATACAGTGATAACAATAATACAGTGACGACAATAATACAGTGGCAACAATAATACAGTGACGACAATAATACAGTGGCAACAATAATACAGTGACGACAAAAATACAGTGGTAACAATAATGCAGTGGCAACAATAATATAGTGACGACAATAATACAGTGACGACAATAATAGTGACAACAATAATACAGTGACGACAATAATACAGTGGCAACAATAATACGGTGACGACAATATTACTGTGACGACAATAATACAGTGGCAACAATAATACAGTGACGACAATAATACAGTGGCAACAATAATACAGTGACGACAATAATACAGTGGCAACAATAATACAGTGACGACAATAATACAGTGGTAACAATAATACAGTGGCAACAATAATACAGTGACGACAATAATACAGTGACGACAATAATACAGTGACAACAATAATACAGTGACGACAATAATACAGTGATAACAATAATACAGTGACGACAATAATACAGTGGCAACAATAATACAGTGACGACAATAATACAGTGGCAACAATAATACAGTGACGACAAAAATACAGTGGTAACAATAATGCAGTGGCAACAATAATATAGTGACGACAATAATACAGTGACGACAATAATAGTGACAACAATAATACAGTGACGACAATAATACAGTGGCAACAATAATACGGTGACGACAATATTACTGTGACGACAATAATACAGTGGCAACAATAATACAGTGACGACAATAATACAGTGGCAACAATAATACAGTGACGACAATAATATAGTGGCAACAATAACACAGTGACGACAATAATACAGTTGTAACAATAATACAGTGGTAACAATAATACAGTGATAACAATAATATAGTGACGACAATAATACAGTGGCAACAATAATACAGTGACGTCAATAATACAGTGGCAACAATAATACAGTGGCAACAATAATACAGTGGTGACAATAATACAGTGGTAACAATACTACAGTAGTAACAATAATACAGTGGTAACATTAATACAGTGACGACAATAATACAGTGGCGACAATAATACAGTGGTAACAATAATACAGTGGTAACAATAATAAAGTGACGACAATAATACAGTGGTAACAATAATACAGTGACGACAATAATACAGTGGCAACAGCAAAACAGTGATGACAATAATACAGTGACGACAATAATACAGTGACGACAATAATACAGTGGTAACAATAATACAGTGGTAACAATAATACAGTGACGACAATAATACAGTGGTAACAATAATACAGTGGTAACAATAATACAGTGGCGACAATAATACAGTGACGACAATAATACAGTGACGACAATAATACAGTGACGACAATAATACAGTGACGACAAAAATACAGTGACGACAATAAGACAGTGGTAACAAAAATACAGTGACGACAATAATACAGTGGCAACAGTAATACAGTGACGACAATTATACAGTGGTAACAATAATACAGTGGCGAAAATAATACAGTGACGACAATAATACAGTGACGACAATAATACAGTGACGACAATAATACAGTGGCGACAATAATACAGTGACGACAATAATACAGTGGTAACAATAATACTGTGACGACAATAATACAGTGACGACAATAATACAGTGACGACAATAATACAGTGGTAACAATAATACAGTGGTAACAATAATACAGTGACGGCAATAATACAGTGGCAACAGTAATACAGTGACGACAATAATACAGTGACGACAGTAATACAGTGGCAACAGTAATATAGTGACGACAATAATACAGTGGCAACAATAATACAGTGACGACAATAATACAGTGGCAACAGTATTACAGTAACGACAATAATACAGTGGTAACAATAATACAGTGACGACAATAATACAGTGGCAACAATAATACAGTGACGACAATAATACAGTGGTGACAATAATACAGTGGTAACAGTAATACAGTGACGACAATAATACAGTGGTAACAATAATACAGTGGCGACAATAATACAGTGACGACAATAATACAGTGGTAACAATAATACATTGGCGACAATAATACAGTGACGACAATAATACAGTGATGACAATAATACAGTGGCAACAATAATACGGTGGCGACAATAATACAGTGGTAACAATAATACAGTGACGACAATAATACAGTGGTAACAATAATACAGTGGTAACAATAATCCAGTGGCGACAGTAATACAGTGACGACAATAATACAGTGGTATCAATAATACAGTGGTAACAATAATACAGTGGTAACAATAATACAGTGACGACAATAATACAGTGGCAACAATAATACAGTGACGACTATAATACAGTGACGACAATAATACAGTGATGACAATAATACAGTGGCAACAATAATACAGAGACGACAATAATACTGTGGCGACAATAATACAGTGTTGACAATAATACAGTGGCGACAATAATACAGTGGCGACAATAATACAGTGGCGACAATATTCCAGTGCCAACAATAATACAGTGGCGACAATAATACAGTGGCGACAATAAAACAGTGGTGACAACAAAGCAGTGGCGACAATATTCCAGCGGCGACAATAATAAGGTGGCGACAATAATAGAGTGCCAACAATATTCCAGTGACAACATTCATACTGGCGACAATAATACAGTGGTGACAATATTCCAGTGGCGACAATAATAGGGTGGCGACAATATTCCAGTGACGATATTAATACTGCCGACCATAATACAGTGGAGACAATAATACAGTGGCGACAATATTCCAGTGGCGACAATATTCCAGTGGCGACAATAATACAGCGGCGACAATAATACAGTGGTGACAATAATACAGTGGCGACATATTCCAGTGGCGACAATAATACAGTGGCGACAATAATACAGTGGCGACATTACCTGGGCCGGCGAGGAAGAGGAGAACGAAGGCTGGTGTTAATAGAACCGCGGTGAACAGAACACCCACGCGCCGTCGAAGCATCCTCGAATGCCTGAGAAAATAATTGAAAAAGTAGTTAGCTATATATAAATAAAGCTATATAATTTACCCTTATACATAAAGCTATATAATTTACCCATATAAATAAAGCTATATAATTTACTCATATACATAAAGCTATATAATTTACTCATATACATAAAGCTATGTAATTTACCCATATACAAAAAGCTATATAATTTACTCATATACATAAAGCTATGTAATTTACGCATTTACATAAAGCTATATAATTTACCCATATATATAAAGCTATATAGTTTGCCCATATACATAAAGCTATATAATTTACTCCTGGACATAAACCTATATAATTTACTCATATACATAACGCTATATAATTTACCCGTATAGCCTAAATAATAAAACATAATAAAACGGGAGTCTGCAGAGAACCGATTGGCCCACGTATGGCAGATCCCTCTCATAACCAACCCATCTCGTTGTTTAGAATTGATAATAGTGTATTAGCTAAACCTTTCGATAGTTAACTCTCTTAAAAGGCACCTGATGTTGCAATGCCTTTAAAGCTCCTTGCATATTCCATAACCTTACAAAAACAAATGCTATACCCTGTTCCAAGTAGGTAGGCCAGAAATCCTGAACCCTAACCTTTGTAAAACTAGAACAAATGGGCTGTAAATGTCCGCAACTATTTCTGGCTGACCCTTCCCAAATGGTAGAAGATTTAGCTTGATTACTCTAGTCGTTTGTGAGCTATAGAGGTAAATTGTTCAGACTTTTGGACTACTTATTTGGAACAGAGCATAGTATACACATTTTACATTATATTTTAATAAGTCATGTCTCAGCTGTCATTATGTTTGGCTCACCCTGTGCTGTATTAATGTCTGTCAGATGTTGAGTAGGGTGGGTAAGTGTAGGAACATGTTTGTATATCCCACTCGAAATGAAGCAATCACGTTTAGATAATCCCGATACCAATAGTTGAAGAAAATATACTTGGTGCCGAGACATCACAAATTTGGCCAACTGTACTTTGGAGATTGGAAGAGTGTGCCATAGTGAACAGCAGCAGAAACTATACACTGTTTATTTTCATCTGACAGTAAATTGAAACCCTTAGCAGCTAATTTCTCGATACTTAATGGAATAATATAAAACCACTGCGTCTCTGCATCACATTAAGACCAAGTTTATATAATTAACACCCTATTTCACTACAAAATCTTCAAAATAACCACGCAATCCTGATATGAACTTTGCAATTTACCGTCAGATGAAAAGAAACAGACACTACACTCTGTTCCAAGTAAGTAGGCCAATACTCGCAAACATAAAGGGGAGATGGGCCGGTTTTCTGGTCCCCTTTCTCCCTCGTGTTTAATCCCATTAGTGTTCACATTTTAAGAATTTCGACGGATTAGTTTGGCGATTTTAAGACCATTCACCCCATTTCTTCGTCAAAATTAGGACCTTTCGTGCCATTTAGATGTCGATTTTTTTTCTGGCGAGCGATAGTGAGCCTATGATTGAAGGAGGGGAATTTTTTCTTTAGCTTGTATTCTACCTCTAGGACACAAATTATCCAGCAATGTATTTTAGATTGTCCCCAAGGCTAACAAAAACGCCTTCCCAAACTTCCTTCAATCCTTAAGGGGGATCACCGGCTTTGTTTTTATCTTTCTCTCCGTTTTTCTTTTTATCTGGCTTGTATCCTTTCGGCCCCATTCAGCCAACTGTTTTAAGACGTTTGTCCCCATCCAGGTGTCGATTTCTTCCTGGCGAGCGATAGCGAGCCAGCATTGTATGGAGAAATACGGCTTCGCTGGAGACATTTTTCTATCGAAAAATGTACAAATTTAGCTTACTGTCAAAACAAAAACATATATATGTTGGCTCGCTATCGCTTGCCAGGAAAATATTGACACCTGGATGGGTGTAAACGTCTTAAAATAGTAGGCTGAATGGGGCCGAATGGATACAAGCCAAAGAGAGAGGGAGAGAAATATAAATAAACCGAGGTGGGCTCCCTTAAGTGGGAATGAGCGTATATATTTGTTCCTTTATGTATCTTTTTATCATGTTTTATTTTCTTCCCTAGACCTCCATCAAGCTTAAATACCCCCCCCCCCCCCTCCCCGGGGGGGGGGGGGGGGGGGGACACACCTTCAAGATATGTTTGTACAATTTTCGATTGATAAATCTCCCCTGATTACAAGCTCGCTATCGCTCGCCAGGAAAACTGTATTGTATTATATTTTGTTGTATTTTGTTAGATATTTTATTTTATTGTATACATTGTATTACGCCGTATTGAATATATTTATACATTGTATTTAGAGGAGACCCATTAATTTAGAGATTGTACAAAGTACAAAGAAAATCAAGCAACAACATATATAGTGACCTTTCTAGGCTGCTTGTCCTCCAAAACACTGAGGATCAAGTGTCCAAAGAGTGGTTTAGAGTGGGTAAGGGAACATTGGAAAGGGAACTACTGCCCTGGAACTAATGTCCGTGGCAGGACTAGGAAGTTCGTAGGGGACATTTGGGTTAGTAACTGAGGGGAGGATAAAATACAGTTATTCATTTACAAACGCAGTCAGTCGCGGGTTTGATGCGAGATATTTGTCTAGGCGGAGTTTAAATGAATCAACGGTGTTGCAGTCTAAAACGTCTCGGGGAAGCCCATTCCACAAGTTGACAACTCGATTGAAGAAGAAATTCTTAGATTTGTGTGAGTTAAAAGATTTACCAATAATTTTGCAACCGTTTCCCCGCGTGTAATTAGATTGGTCGATAGTGAAGTGGTCATTGTATTCACACATGTTTGATAAAAGTTAAATCTATGCTGGCGATGTCTTTTAGTTTTATTCTAGCTATATTTAGACGATTTTGTGTAGTTTAAGAAGGATCTGTGGTAGTAAAAAGGGTTAAGCGAGATAGTTCAAAGCCTGTTAATTGATGAAGGCCCATTTTAAAAGGAATCAAATCGTCCAATAGTGTCCAAAATAAAGTAAAAATACGTCGCAGGTATAGAAGGGGTTAATAGTAGATTCTCAGAACATATTTAAATAATCGCGAGGATAAATTAGAGATCCTGAATTAAGAGAGAGTGGCCTCAATAATATGATCACACGTAGAGCTCGCTCTGTGCTGTATTAATGTCTGTCAGATGTTGAAAAGGGTGGGTAAGTGTAGGAACATGTTTGTACATTTCACTCGATATGAAGAAATGAAGCTTAGATATTGCTTATACCAATTATTAGTAAAAACATACTTGGTGCCAAGACATCACTTATTAGCGCGATTGTACAGTCGCGCTAACAAGTGATGTCTTGGCACCAAGTATATGTTTTAATCAATAATTATATAATTGGTATCAGCAATGTCTAAAACTTGATTTATTCGTTTCGAGTGAGATATACAAACATGTTTCTACACCACCCTATCCAACATCTGACAGACATTAATACAGCACAGAGCGAGCCAAACGTAATGATAGCCAGGACATGACTTATTAACACCACCATCAAGACTCCGATACTATAGTCTATTCGCTGTAAGTAGGCGATAAATCATGACCTCTATCCTCTGTAACTCGAAAAGGGCTTGAGCAAAGTGACTGTAAATTTCCACATATATTCCTTGACTGACTCTTCCCAAATGGTACACATATTAGGTCGATTACTGCAGTCGTTTTGGAGTTACAGTGGCTTGAGGTCATGATTTCTCTCCTACTTACAGAGAATAGACTATAGCTGTCATTACGTTTGGCTTTCGCTGTGCTGTATTTATAAGAACATAAGAACATAAGAACATAAGAAAATGGGAGTCTGCAGAAAGCCGATTGGCCTAAGCAAGGCAGATCCCTGTCCCACACAACCCCAATTACAAAGCCCAATTATAGGCTCAACACTCTAATACCCTGAGGATCATCTTACCAAAACGGTTAGAGATTAACGCAGGATTACGGGGGTCTGCAGAGCGCTGATTGGCCCAACCCTGCTGATCCCCCTTCACACCCAACCCTTCTCGTCCATATGCTTATCCAATTTTATCTTAAAGCTCCCTATCGTTTTTAATCCCACTATAGCACTTGGTAGTCCATTCCACCCATCTACAACTCTGTTACCAAACTAATATTTGCCTATATCTTTTCTGAAACGAAATTTATCTAATTTGAAACCATTGGTACGAGTTCTTTCGCTATCACTGAGCTTCAGTACATTTGTCATATCCCCTTTGTTAATCCCACTAACCCACTTGAACACCTCTATCATATCCCCTCTAACTCTGCGTCTCTCTAACGAATGTAAGCCTAATTTCTTCAACCTTTCTTTATACGGAAGATTTCTAATATTATGGATCATTTTTGTCATTCTACGTTGTACTCTCTCCAATGAATCTATGTCCATTCTGTAATAAGGACACCAAAATTGAACAGCATAATGCAGCATTGAACAGCATTTATGTCTGTCAGATGTTGAATAGGGTGGGTAAGTGTAGAAACATATTTGTATATTTCACTTAATATGAAGAAATGAAGCTTAGATATTGCTGATACCAATTATTGCTCAGCACATACTTGGTACCGAGACATCACTTATTAGCGTGACTGTACCCGATCAAACTCGTGTGCACTGGTAAAATCAAAGCTATAAAAAAAGAGTATGACAAATATATATAACATCATTGGGTATATTGATAGTGACTTAAGGCAGCCCACCTCGCTTTTTTTATCTTTCTCTCCCTCTCTCTTTGGCTTGTATTCATTTGGCCCCATGCAGCCAACTGTTTTAAGACGTTTACCCCCATCCAGGTGTCAATATTCTCCTGGCGAGTGGTAGCGAGCCAGCATATATAATTTTTGTTTTGACAGCAAGCTAAATTTGTACATTTTTCGATAGAACAATTTCTCCGGCGAATCTGGATTTCTGCATACAATGCAGGCTCGCTATCGCTCGCCAGGAAGAAATCGACACCTGGATGGGGATAAACGTCTTAAAACAGTTGGCTGAATGGGGCCGAATGGATATAAGCCAGAGAAAGAGAGAAATGAGAGAAAGGGAAAAACAAGCAGGTGACCCCCCTTAAATTGCTATGCTATATTTACCCCTTTCAGTACCGGTGACTTCCTTTATAATATGTACCCCTTTCAGTACCGGTGACTTCCTTTATAATATGTACCCCTTTCAGTACCGGTGACTTCCTTTATAATATGTACCCCTTTCAGTACCGGTGACTTCCTTTATAATATGTACCCCTTTCAGTACCGGTGACTTCCTTTATAATATGTACCCCTTTCAGTACCAGTGACTTCCTTTATAATATTTACCCCTTTCAGTACCGGTGACTTCCTTTATAATATGTACCCCTTTCAGTACCGGTGACTTCCTTTATAATATGTACCCCTTTCAGTACCGGTGACTTCCTTTATAATATGTACCCCTTTCAGTACCGGTGACTTCCTTTATAATATGTACCCCTTTCAGTACCGGTGACTTCCTTTATAATATGTACCCCTTTCAGTACCAGTGACTTCCTTTATAATATTTACCCCTTTCAGTACCGGTGACTTCCTTTATAATATGTACCCCTTTCAGTACCGGTGACTTCCTTTATAATATTTACCCCTTTCAGTACCGGTGACTTCCTTTATAATATGTACCCCTTTCAGTACTGGTGACTTCCTTTATAATATGTACCCCTTTCAGTACCAGTGACTTCCTTTATAATATATACCCCTTTCAGTACCGGTGACTTCCTTTATAATATGTACCCCTTTCAGTACCGGTGACTTCCTTTATAATATGTACCCCTTTCAGTACCGGTGACTTCCTTTATAATATGTACCCCTTTCAGTACCGGTGACTTCCTTTATAATATGTACCCCTTTCAGTACCGGTGACTTCCTTTATAATATGTACCCCTTTCAGTACCGGTGACTTCCTTTATAATATGTACCCCTTTCAGTACCGGTGACTTCCTTTATAATATGTACCCCTTTCAGTACCGGTGACTTCCTTTATAATATGTACCCCTTTCAGTACCGGTGACTTCCTTTATAATATGTACCCCTTTCAGTACCAGTGACTTCCTTTATAATATGTACCCCTTTCAGTACCGGTGACTTCCTTTTTAATATGTACCCCTTTCAGTACCGGTGACTTCCTTTATAATATTTACCCCTTTCAGTACCGGTGACTTCCTTTATAATATGTACCCCGTTCAGTACCGGTGACTTCCTTTATAATATGTACCCCTTTCAGTACCGGTGACTTCCTTTATAATATGCACCCCTTTCAGTACCGGTGACTTCCTTTATAATATGTACCCCTTTCAGTACAGGTGACTTCCTTTATAATATGTACCCCTTTCAGTACCGGTGACTTCCTTTATAATATGTACCCCTTTCAGTACCGGTGACTTCCTTTATAATATGTACCCCTTTCAGTACCGGTGACTTCCTTTATAATATGCACCCCTTTCAGTACCGGTGACTTCCTTTATAATATGTACCCCTTTCAGTACCGGTGACTTCCTTTATAATATGTAACCCTTTCAGTACCGGTGACTTCCTTTATAATATGTAACCCTTTCAGTACCAGTGACTTCCTTTATAATATGTAACCCTTTCAGTACCAGTGACTTCCTTTATAATATGTACCCTTTTCAGTACCGGTGACTTCCTTTATAATATGTACCCCTTTCAGTACCGGTGACTTCCTTTATAATATGTAACCCTTTCAGTACCGGTGACTTCCTTTATAATATGTAACCCTTTCAGTACCGGTGACTTCCTTTATAACATGTACCCCTTTCAGTACCGGTGACTTCCTTTATAATATGTACCCCTTTCAGTACCGGTGACTTCCTTTATAATATGTAGCCCTTTCAGTACTGGTGACTTCCTTTATAATATGTAACCCTTTCAGTACCGGTGACTTCCTTTATAATATGTACCCCTTTCAGTACCGGTGACTTCCTTTATAAGATGTACCCCTTTCAGTAAGTACCGGTGACTTCCTTTATAATATGTACCCCTTTCAGTACCGGTGACTTCCTTTATAATATGTACCCCTTTCAGTACCGGTGACTTCCTTTATAATATGTACCCCCTTTCAGCACCGGTGACTTCCTTTATTATATGTACCTCTTTCAGTACCGGTGACTTCCTTTATAATATGTACCCCTTTCAGTACCGGTGACTTCCTTTATAATATGTACCCCTTTCAGTATCGGTGACTTCCTTTATAAGATGTACCCCTTTCAGTAAGTACCGGTGACTTCCTTTATAATATGTACCCCTTTCAGTACCGGTGACTTCTTTTATAATATGTACCCCTTTCAGTACCGGTGACTTCCTTTATAATATGTACCCCCTTTCAGCACCGGTGACTTCCTTTATAATATGCATCCCTTTCAGTACCGGTGACTTCCTTTATAATATTTACCCCTTTCAGTACCGTGACTTCCTCTATAATATGTACCCCTTTCAGTACAGGTGACTTCCTTTATAATATGTACCCCTTTCAGTACCGGTGACTTCCTTTATAATATGTACCCCTTTCAGTACCGGTGACTTCCTTTATAGTATGTACCCCTTTCAGTACCGGTGACTTCCTTTATAATATGTACCCATTTCAGTACCGGTGACTTCCTTTATAATATGCACCCCTTTCAGTACCGGTGACTTCCTTTATAATATGTACCCCTTTCAGTACTGGTGACCTCCTTTATAATATGTACCCCTTTCAGTACCGGTGTCTTCCTTTATAATATGTAACCCTTTCAGTACGGTGACTTCCTTTATAATATGTACCCCTTTCAGTACCGGTGACTTCCTTTATAACATGCAGTTATGCACCCCTTTCAGTACCGGTGACTTCCTTTATAATATGTACCCCTTTCAGTACCGGTGACTTCCTTTATAATATGTACCCATTTCAGTACCGGTGACTTCCTTTATAATATGTACCCCTTTCAGTACCGGTGACTTCCTTTATAATATGCACCCCTTTCAGTACCGGTGACTTCCTTTATAATATGTACCCCTATCAGTACCGGTGACTTCCTTTATAATATGTACCCCTTTCAGTACCGGTGACTTCCTTTATAATATGTACCGCTTTCAGTACCGGTGACTTCCTTTATAATATGTACCCCTTTCAGCACCGGTGACTTCCTTTATAATATGTAACCCTTTCAGTACCGGTGACTTCCTTTATAATATGTAACCCTTTCAGTACCGGTGACTTCCTTTCAGTACCGGTGACTTCCTTTCAGTACCGGTGACTTCCTTTCAGTACCGGTGATTTCCTTTCAGTACCGGTGACTTCCTTTCAGTACCGGTGACTTCCTTTTAACTTGACTCTGGTTATTTGTCGACGATTTTATTCAGTTTTAGAAGGGCCTCAGCCATTTATAAGCTTCTCTCTTTGTCCCTCTCTCTCTGGGTTGTATCCATTCGGCCCCATTCAGCCTACTGTTTTAAGACGTTTATCCCCATCCAGGTGTCGATTTTTTCGTGGCGAGCGGTAGCAACCCAGCATATTTTTAAAAATTATTTTGACAGAAGGTTAAATTTGTATATTTATTAGTGGCCCCTCCATCATTGACGAACATGCCTATTACATAAGGCATCCTCTTCAAACACTACTCCGCCGTAGTTTGAATCTACCGCGCAGAGCATTTAAAAACTGAGGAGCCTTCATCATGAGCGCACGCGACCTCACTCATGGCTTCAGTCATTATGAATTGGGTTCTCACTACGAAAAAACTTCGTAAAAAATAAAAACAAAAAGAAAATAAGAATAACTATCCAATAAGCTTTCCATCATATCGTGGATGTACTTGTGTGGATTTCTGACCAGACGCTGAAACAGGCGTCATTCCTCCTTCTTTGCTCTGCGCTCAGCCTGCCCGGACGTTCCTTTCAGGCTCCGCTGGTTCCGCATTCGTGGCGTCCCTAGTGAGTTTTTTCTCATTTGTTTACTCTGGGATGTATCGAGTAAGGTTAGGATAGGCGTAGCAGGAGTGTCCTGGGCTGGTTGCCCGCAGTGCAATGTATTTTGGGTCGTATGTATGGGGCATCTATTTCGGATGTACCCTCGTGGTCCTGTTGTGGACACGTGAACTTTTCACAGTTTGGTTTAGTTGGTGATGCAGGCGGCTTTCATTACGCGTTAATAATTGCTGCCTTTTATCCTTCTGATGAGGTAAGCTGTGTGTTTGCTGACGTTCCCAGCGTATTTTTCTTCACTTAGTGAAGTTTTTTCTGGGTCCGTGTCAGGCTTCCCGGGGTTGGGAAGTTATCGCTTCGGTGGTGTGTTGGCGGTGGTTCCTGTTGTGATATTCCAGTGTGTGTTTATATTTCAACTATTTTCATGCCGTCTTCCTAGGCCTAGCCAGCCGCTCGTAGCTTTGCCACATGTCTAGTGTTATTATTTATTTTATAAATATGCCCTACTGTGTCATGTGTATCCGGGTTTTAGTTGTGTATTGGCTAATTCCTCGGACTATATTTGTTTCCTGGTTTAGTTGTGTATTGGCTAATTCCACGGATTATGTTGTGACCTTGGTTAGTCGTGCGTGTCTCTCCTCGTGTCGTATTGTTCAGATGGTGTCTGTTCAGGGTGGGGTTTGCCTTCCGGCGGGTTTTTCTCGGTTTCACCGTGAAAAATCCTGACCGATGAGCAGTGTTAGGCCACACGTGGTTTTTAACACTGGCTGGTTCCCCGGCGAGGGGAGGTGTCTGTGGCTCTCCAGGACTGCGTATCTGTGGGTGCCTGGTTTCAGGCCTCCTTTATAATTCCCGGCGGGATGGCTGTACCCATCCTTACATATATATTTAGTTATATATAAAGAAACGACGTTCGTGAGAACACTCGTTTTTTATAGGTTTTTCTACCTGGTTTACGACAACCACGGGGAAAACCTAGCTGTTGTTTAGGCGTTCCTCCCCGGCGATCTTTTACAAAGTAGTGGGGTCAGGAACTTGTGGGGTTAACTTTTAGACTTCTCACCCGGCGGGTGCACCTGAGCAGGGTGGGATAAAATGACTTAGGTCTCTTTTAGTTAACCAATCCATGTGAGTGATACTCTGTGTATCGCTGCCTTTACTCTTACGGCATTTGAAGGATCAGTGAGGTTTAACCAAATCGATTTCCACACCCGGCGGGTGCCCCTAAGTAAAGGAACTAAGGAATTTATAAACAAATTCAATTTCGATTAACCTTAATTGGGTGATACTTTCAGTATCGCCGCCTTCTATTTTTACGACGATCGTTTGGGACAATTCGTTAAAAAATCAGATCTCGTATATTCCTGCCCTGGGCTATTCTACTAAAATATTTCAAGGGCCGGCGTCTTTATGAGGGGGGGCTTTGTTACAAAATTGAATCTTGAGACAGTCACCACCTCCTACAGACTATTAGTGCCATACTGGACCATTATATCAGAGGGTATTCTTCATGTTCTTAACTAAGAAGACTTGTTTAGCCTCTTTATACCCAGCCGCGTGGCGAGATGTGTTAGCTGTGTCTTTGCATCCCGTTACCCGGCGGGTTATTAACACTTGTATGCGAACACTTGGGTTAACCTTATGAGCATTAATTCCTGGAAATTTTTCTTTATTTTTCCAGAGCTGAGCTCCGGCGGACCAATACAGACCCGGCAGTAGTTCCTCACACCAGTCTCTGTCATGGCTAATGTGACCCCAGTTTTTGCCCTGTGCATTACCCCTACTTGCGCGGGTATCCCAATTTTTGCACATACCCTTTGCATAAGGTGTGTTAGATGTCTAGACCGTTCAAGGGGTCTCTGGGTTACACGTAATTGTTCTTTTTGCTCCCAATTAACCAATAAAGTCCTGTGTGACAATGACAAGACCGCGGCGGTAGCGTTGAGAGAGGTCAGACAACAAATGTCGGCCTACACTACCATTGTCGCACATAAGTCACTTCAATGTGACAACGTCCCACTTTGGGATAAGTTGCTGTCAGAGCACCCTCCCCCTAAACGTACCTCTAGAGTAAGGGGTTTTAAGCCGACAGAGACTAGCCAGGATTCTGTATCGTCTGTGGAGACGTTTAAACGCCCGAGAGAGCCTACTCCCCCGGCAGCCACCTCCTCGTCGCAGGCGAGATCGAGGTCAAGGTCACCCCTCAGACAACGGTCTTCAAGTCGGGCCTCTTCCCCGGCTAGTAAGAAGTGCAAGACTGAAGCTTCCCCCAGGAGCCATGGTGGTGATTCTTCCAAACCTAGGTCCAGTTCGCGGTCACACCGTAGCCACAAATCCTCCAAAAAGGATTCCCATAAGAAGCCCTCTCGACATTCTACTAAGTCTAGTGCATCTCATCGTACCTCTACACCTGACAATGTTTCTGTTACAGCCTCAGAGTATAGTGAAGCGCCTGTCCCTAAACAAGATTTACCTATTGATATTTTAACCCTAGAAATGGAGAGTTCAGGATATTCAATAATTGAGAATGTTTCAGACTCTCAAGAGAGCGTAGGCCAGAGCCTCGGTGTTTGGCGGTTTGCTCAGCCAGGGTCTGACCATCCACGTCCGACTCATACGAGTCACACAGTAGCCGATGTCCACAGGGACGCGGCGACCCCATCCTCTATCCCTGATTTATCTTGGAAACAAGGTGCCCCTGCCTCGGCGGGGTCTTCTCAGGAGGATCGGGAGGAACAAGATGAAGTGTCATTAATTTCAGATAGGGAAGGACAAGGGTCAGGCTCAGGCCTGGACGCCGCCCATGATAATACTAATTCACCTGAAAGTTCTGCACCTAACCAGTTTGTTACAGCACAAGAAATTGATGGGTTACTTACTCATGCTCTATCAAAATTCTTTAATCAACAACGAGAAAACCCCACAATGGACTTGGGGGCTCCCTTGACAGGTTCTGCGGTACGGCCTCTGATAACGTCAATCGATTTATCTAAGATTCCTAACCCTCCTACTCTGTCACCGGCAGGGAGCTCTAAGCCAGCTACGGCGGCATTCACTACGTCAAATGTCAGGGTCATTACGGATGTTAATCCACCCCCTCTAGACAAAGCGCCTCTTAGAAAGGTAGCTATGCCCCTGCTTTATGGGCCAGACGAGTCATGGGTCCCTTTGAACCCCTCTAAGCCAGAACTTGCCCAGCCTACCTTGTCAGGGGAACTCCCGGTACCACGTGAGTGGTTTATCCAGGGAAATAAGTCTAAGAAATTAAGGGCATTGGATGCCTTGGGTAATGTTTTGGACGTAAATATCAAGGCTATACCTAGTTATTATCATCAGGATTATTTTGTTTATGCATCTAAGCCTGCTTTACCCCCTGCCTCAGCTTCAAAACTTTTTTCAGACTGGTCTAAGCTGGATGGGTTTAATGATATTAAGGCTCTGTTGGCTATTACTCCTGAACTAGATTTACAGACCGTCACAGACGAGACAGCTAATCCAGTGTTGAAGGTGGGACAGTTAGGACCAGGACCTTGGGTGGATTGGGAGGTAGAGGCTCAAAACTTTGCAACCACTTTCACTTCTAAATCTTCCCACCAGATCCCTCAGGATACACATTCATGGTTCTCAATGCCGGTAGGTTCTGCCGGCGGAGTTCCGTCAGCTTTATTTTCCTTTTTAGCTGCCCCTAAGATTAATCTTTGTGAACTAAAGGAACCATTCATTACCCCTACCCCTTCTCACCTAGACAGAGAATTTAGGCTAAGGGGAAAAGCTTTCCGCCTGTTTTCACAGTACATAGTTTCTCAACAGGTGGCTAAGTCTTTACTCAGGTCTACTCAGGCTATCGCAGACGCGGATGCTCGAAGATCAGTTGAATTATCCCGGCGTCTGATTCTTCAGTCGTCAATTCAATCCTTAGGTGACATACGCACAGCCTTACTTGAGGCGGTGCGAGCACGACAGGATCTTAGGATGTCATTAGTTCGCAAGCTGCCTGATCGCATTGCTAACCAGGTGGTAATGTCCCCAGTACTTACACCTTCTTTAATGTCCCCTGATGTATGGCGAACAGTGTTTAACATGGCACAGGCCGTGAAGCACAGTCCCGCACAGGCTAAGAAACCCGCATTTAACTTCCCCAAACCTAAGCCTCCTACTAAAGCTCAGCCAGGGGGTTCTAAGCCGTTTCTTCCGCCTAAGTCCTCCCAATCCCCCCTGGGTCAGTTCAGGCATAGACAGAGAGGGTTTTCAGGACAGAGGGGACGCGGCCAGTATAAGCCGGGGCAGGGCCAGTCTTCGGCCCACACCAGCCAGCCGGCGAAGCGTCCAACACCACCAAACCCACCATCAAAAAACTAAAGTCTTTCTCACTCCCAGTGCCTACTTTAGAGCCGGAGGAACCGAGGGAAGTACAGCCGGCGAACCCTTGTCTGCTAACTGGGTCGTTCCGAACGTGTCACCAAGCATGGCCGTTAAAAACCTGGGCACGGATGGTGGCACGCAAAGGCATCACTTGGCAGTGGCTCCGGCGACCTCGCTTACGTCAGCCGACAACGGCAAATTGTGTTTCATTAGAGGTGGAGTTGCTGGTCCAGGAGATGATTGCCAAGAATGTCATCATCCCGGTACCCCCAGATTACCCTGTATTCACGTCAAAACTGTTTTTGGTTCCCAAACGGGACAGTGTTCAGATGAGGCCGGTCGTAGACCTGTCGTATCTGAATCTTCACATTTACAACGAGTCTTTCAGAATGTTAACAGTTCATCAAATCAGGCTAACACTTCCGCCGGGGGGCTGGATGTGTTCCCTAGACCTGACAGACGCCTATTGGCACGTGTCGGTCAACAAAAGATTTCAAAGGTTTCTGGCCTTGAGGATCAGGCACCAAAATTTTGTTTTTCAGAGGATGCCGTTCGGTTTGAACCTAGCACCTCGATTATTCACGAAACTAGTCCGGCAAGCCCTGATGCCATTGTTAAAACAGGGAATCAGAGTGTTGTGGTATCTAGACGACTGGCTGGTGGTGGCAGAGACACAACAATTATGCATAAAACATGTCAATATCATTTTAAATCATGTCAAAACTCTAGGCTTCAAGGTAAATCTGGTAAAGTCAAACCTTGTTCCCTCAAGAGTAATTCAGTGGATAGGGCTGGTCTGGGACACCGCCGCTCTCACTCTGAGTCAGAGTGTGGACAATCGCAACAGGTTTCGCAGGAAACTGTTCAGGTTTCTTCACAGTCTGACTACGACACGAAGAGTCTGGGAGTCTCTGGTCGGCTCTCTCAACTGGATTCAGCTAACTGTCAAGTTGGGCCGGTTGAAAGTAAAACGATTAATATTGGAGGGCAACAAATATTTCCCACTCTTACCGGCGGGAAAATTATGGCCCATACCAAAATTAATCCACACCTTACTAGCGGTCTGGGCGAAGAGGGAAACATTGCACTCAATCATGTCATGGACCTCTCCTCCTCCAACGGTATGGGTAGACACGGATGCGTCAGGCACCATAGGGTGGGGATTTCAGTCAAATCAGGGGCACCAGGGTCAGGGACTTTGGTCCCACTTAGAAATCTCTCACATAAATGTCAAAGAGTTACTAGTCCCATTGTATTTCCTTCAGGCTCACGGCCCGGCGTTACGGGGCAAGTCAGTGGCCTTCAGAATGGACAATCTGAATGCAGTTCACTGTATTCAGAAACAAGGGTCAACGAGGTCAAGGAAGTTGCTACTCGTGTCGGAAGAGATTTTTGTTCTAGCCACCAGTCTAGATATTTATCTTTACGCATCTTATCTCCCAGGCGTAGCGAACGTCTGGGCAGACGCTCTGTCCCGGAGACAGAGCACGACAGTAGAATGGGAGCTCAAGCAACCCATTTTCGACCTAATGATTGCGGAGCTCTCCCATCCACAAGTGGATCTTTTTGCGTCCGAGGAGACTCACAAGATCCCTCTATGCCTCACCCGCCGGACGATAACGCCGGCAGGGGGGCCAGACGCCCTAGTGACAGACTGGAACAGATGGAGCTCCATCTATCTGTTTCCGCCGCCAGATGCGTCACTAATGTGCCACGTAGTGAACAAACTACGAGTTTATCGAGGCTTAGTCTCGCTAATCGCGCCCCTGTGGCCAGCGCAGGTGTGGTGCCAGCAGTTAATAATGTGGTGCCCGGACCCGGTATCGCTCCCGGTCGGGTACTTCCACTTAGACACGATTGGCAACCTAGAGACCTCGCTGACTTTTGCATTATGGACATTCAGGAGGCCAAGTGGCTAGCACCATACGGTAGGGATGTGACCAATAAATTGCTCAATCAATATACTCAGTCTACTAAGCGACAATATCAATCTCATTGGAAAGCTTTTACTTCTTGGATTGTTAGAACGGAACAAACTGTACCCTCAGTGGCATTGGTTTTTAATTACTTGAACTATCTGTTTGAGCAGAAACGTTTATCTGTGGTTACTTTGAAGAATCACTTAACTGCGATTAGAGTGCCCTTTTTCGACCTTACAGGTCTATCCATACCGGTGGCGGAGGAAACAGGATTTATGAGAGCGTGTTTTAAACTCCGCCCACCTCCCCGTCAGCTCATGCCTACTTGGTCTCTGGACAAAGCTTTGTCTTTACTTCATTCTCGTCGGTATCAAAATACTGCAGACTTTGCTTTAATCTTAAAGAAGGCAGTTTTCCTTTTGGCTTTGGCCACCGGAAACAGAGTGTCTGAGCTGGCGGCGATGAGCAACACACCTAATTGTCTTAGGTTTGGTAGACTTAATGATTCAATTTCCATTGCACCCTCCCCGGCGTTTGTAGCCAAGAATGAGCATAGTGCACACGTGTTTTCTGAATTCACGGTGCCGGCGTTAAAAAGGGGAAAGGTGCATCATAATTTATGTCCAGTGCAAGCTCTAACCAAATATTTAAGAATAGCTCCTCATAACCCCCAAGGTGCTTTATGGGTAGCGAGTACGGGTAAACGCTTACTTAAACGGCGATTAGCCTCTCTTCTAGTAGAAGTCATTAAAGAGAGTAATCCCGGCGTTGTGGGTAGGGCCCACGATTTACGCAAGTGGGCGGCCTCTTTACGTTTCCTGAAAAACTTTTCAGTTGAAGATATTGCGTCCACACAGTTGTGGGCGTCTAATCATACGTTTCTCTCTAGATACTTGTCAGTTGCTCTAGACAAACCTTCCTTACCATGTATAGCTTTAAGGCAGAGGGTCTAGGTGGCCCTGCAGTCACTTATGTTTATTTTCAAGGAAGGGGGGGGGTGCAGTCAGTTGACATAGGACACCCTAGACCCCGCCGGAGTATAAGAGCTGTGATACAATTTAAGGTTGAAATGTGATATGAAAATTTCTCTGAGAGAATTTGTGCTAGTACAAAGTTTAGTACAAAACAACGGTGTTGTTATAGTAGTTTTAGCTGCGAAAGCAATGTAACATTAGTTCAATGGAGTTCATTAGCAATTGATCTCCACATGTATTTTGGGGTTTATGATGTGCACATATAAACTTATAACTTATTATTTGTCACCACTCGTTGAGTGGGGTGCCTTTTGTAACTACAGATCTGTGTTCAGAATCTTCAGGGTTACCTATTTTTGTCAGGCAGGCTTCTTTGAAGCACGCACCTGCCTGAACCCCCTTTTTCTTGTATATTTCCGGTCTACGCCGTATTAAATACATTTTTCAAAAGTAAGAATACTATGTGGTTGTTTTTATTATCTGCTTTTCTAGAGTTATGATATGATTACGAATGTCCCCCTCCAGTCTTAGATATCAGGCATGTTCGTCAATGATGGAGGGGCCACTAATAAATTATAGGTTTGACTCCTGTAAGGAGATAAAGAAAACCTAATATTTAGTAGTGGCCCCGTAATCATTGACGACTGGGGCCCTCCCGACCGTCCCCTTCCCATTCGTTGATGTATTAAGGATTTTGGTTTACTTGATATGTCAGTGAAGGAGGAATGACGCCTGTTTCAGCGTCTGGTCAGAAATCCACACAAGTACATCCACGATATGATGGAAAGCTTATTGGATAGTTATTCTTATTTTGTTTTTGTTTTTATTTTTTACGAAGTTTTTTCGTAGTGAGAACCCAATTCATAATGACTGAAGCCATGAGTGAGGTCGCGTGCGCTCATGATGAAGGCTCCTCAGTTTTTAAATGCTCTGTGCGGTAGATTCAAACTACGGCGGATTAGTGTTTGAAGAGGATGCCTTATGTAATAGGCATGTTCGTCAATGATTACGGGGCCACTACTAAATATTAGGTTTTCTTTATCTCCTTACAGGAGTCAAACCTATAATTTTTCAATAGAAAGATGTCTCCGGTGAAGCCGGATTTCTCCATACAATGCTGGCTTGCTATCGCTCGCCAGGAAGAAATCGACACCTGGATGGGGATAAACATCTTAAAATAGTAGGCTGAATGGATACAAGCCAGAGAAAGAGAAAAATGGAGAGAAAAGAAGAAGGTGACCCCCTTAACTGGGTTCGCTACCACTGCTTTTACAAGTAGCCTCGTATGGGTCAATATATCTGTTGTTCCTTGCTTTTCCTTTGTGTACACCTTTATAACGGTAGATTATTACGAACTCTTTAACCCCTTTATACTCTGGTTACCATTAGACGATTGATTGTCTTACGATGTACCACTAGGATTTAAGGGAAGGTTTTTTGTTTGTTCCCTAGACCTCCATCAAGCTTAACATTACACCCCCTTGACCCACTTTCAAGATAAATTTGTACATTTTTGGGATAGAAAAATGTCCTGACCGAAGGCCGTCTCTTAAATTTCAGGTTCGCTTTCGCTCGCCAGGAAAAAGTTGACACCTAAATTGCATGCAAGCTCTTAATATTGGCAAAGGATGGGGTGAAAGATTATAAATTCGCCAAACTAATGGGGTAAACGTCTTAAAATCTCAAAACTAATGTGGTGAAACATGAGGGAGAAGGGGGGCCAACAAACAAACGACCATCCCCCCTTAAACTGCATAAAATCGTAACACTCTCAAACAAGATGGGTATGAAAGGGGTATTTAAGGTGTCCATAATAATCTACCCACCTTGCTTTTTTTCTCTTTCTCTTCCTCTCTCTTTGGCTTGTATTCATTCGGCCCCATTCAGCCTACTGTTTTAAGACGTTTACCCCCATCCAGGCGTCAATATCAGCATATAGATATTTTTGTTTTACAGCAAGCTAAATTTGTAAATTTTTCGATAGAAAAATTTCTCCGGCGAAGCCGGATTTCTCCTTACAATGCTGGCTCGCTATCGCTCGCCAGGAAGAAATCGACACCTGGATGGGAATAAACGTCTTAAAACAGTTGGCTGAATGGGGCCAAATGGATACAAGCCAAAGAGAGAAGGAAAAGGAGAGAAAAAAAAGCATGTGACCCCCCCTTAAATTGTCCATAATATTATACCCCCTTAAAGGTATATTGGTGGTAATAAACCCATCTTATACCAGTTAAGGGGGGTCACCTGTTATTTTTCTCTCCCTCTCTCTCTCTCAGGGTTGTATCCATTCGGGCCCATTCAGCCTACTGTTTTAAGACGTTTATCCCCTTCCAAGTGCCAGCATTGTATGAAGAAATCCGGCTTCGCTGGACATTTTTTATCGAATTTAAAAATTTAGATTTGTCAAAATTTTATCTGTCAAAAACATATTTAAACATATGCTGGCTCGCTACCGCTTGCCAGGAAACACATCGACACCTGGATGGGGATAAACGTCTTAAAACAGTAGGCTGAATGGAACCGAATGGATACAAGCCAGAGAGAGAGAGAGAGAGAGAGAGAAAAGGAGATACAATAAAGCAGGTGACCCCCCTTAGGCAGGTAAATCACTATCAATATACCCAATGATCTTATATACCTTTATAATATCCATTTTAATTTGTATTATATTTTTCACCAACCAACTTCACTTCTAAACTCAAATAATGAAATTAACTAATGCAAGTGGCTCTCCAAGGACTCGAACCTAGGACACTCGCACCGAAATTCCGCGCACTTTTGCATTACGCTATTAAGACAGTTATAGCATAGAGCTAATTATATACGTTTATTTATGTATAATATTAGGGGAGGGGGACCTCTCTATTTCTCTCTCTCTCTCTCTCTCCTCTCTCTCTCTCTCTCTCTCTCTCTCTCTCTCTCTCTCTCTCTCTCTCTCTCTCTCTCTCTCTCTCTCATACACACACACACACATATCTATCTATCTATCTGTTTGTCTATATCTATCTATCTATCTCTTCAATAATATATTTTTCCTAGCATTAGATTATTTTACTCGATAATTTTTATCTTTAATGAAAAGGGTTAGCCTATCCACATAAAATAGTTAGAAATATGAAATGAGAAGATTTATACAAAACAAAAAATAATGGAATGGTAGAGCTATAGGTACAAAGGAAATCAAGCAACAACAGATCCAGTGACCCTTCTAGGTTGCTTGTCCTCCAAAACACTGAGGATCAAGTGTCCAAACAGTGGTTTAGAGTGGGTAAGGGAACATTGGAAAGGGAATTACTGCCCTGGAACTAATGTCCGTGGCAGGATTAGGAAGTTAGTAGGGGACAGATGGGTTAGTAACTGAGGGGGGGATAAAATAAAGTTATTCATTTACAAACGCAGTCAGTCGCGGGTTTGATGCGAGATATTTGTCTAGGCGGAGTTTAAATGAATCAACGGTGATGCAGTCTATAACGTTTCGGGGAAGCCCATTCCACAAGTTGACAACTCGATTGAAGAAGAAATTCTTAGATTCGTGCGAGTTAAAAGATTTACCAATAATTTTGCAACCGTTTCCCCGCGTGTAATTAGATTGGTCGATAGTGAAGTACTTACTACAGTTCATATTGTCGATGCCTTTGATGATTTTGAACACTTGAATTAAGTCACCTCTTAATCTGCGCTGGGTTAAAGGAAATATAGATTTAATTCTCTAAGACGCTCTTCGTATGGTTTGTTCTTTAGGCTAGGTATCATTTTGGTAACTCTACATTGAACTCGTTCTAGGTTATCTTTTTGGTAATAAGGGCACCAGGATTGAACGCAGTATTCCAGAAGAGGGCGGACTAAGGAATTGTAAAGGGTTAGGATAACTTCTTTGGATTTATGCTCAAATGACCTGCCTATAAAGCCAATTATTTTGTTTGCCTTCTTAACAACTTCTGAACATTGTTGACTCGGTTTTAGGTTACTCGATATTGTTACTCCCAGATCGGTTTCTCTGTTTACATTCTTAAGCTGAGTGCCATTCATCGAATAGTTTGCTTTCTCATTTAGGTATCCGATATGTAGTACTTTACATTTATCCGCATTGAAACTCATTTGCCAAATTTGGGCCCAACATGACAATTTATCTAGATTGTGTTGCATATCGTCAACTTGTTCTTTCGAGAGTACGCTATTTGCAATTTTTGTATCGTCAGCAAATTTTGAGATTGTACAGGTGAGACCCTCATCTATGTCGTTGATGTAAATTAGAAAGAGAATTGTCCTAGTACCGATCCCTGGGGTACCCCTACTTACATTGGTCCATTTTGATGCCTTACCGTTTATGACTACTCTTTGCTTTCTGTCGCTGAGCAATTTCTATCCATTTCAACACACCGTCTTGTATTCCATGCGCTTTTAGTTTTAGCAGTAAACGTTTGTGGGGAACTTTGTCAAAGGCCTTTTGAAAATCAAGGTATATAATATCTACAGCTTTACTCTCATCGTAGAGGTTGAGGATATCGTGGAAGAAGTCTAAGAGGTTTGTTAAACAGGAACGTTTTTACGAAAGCCGTGTTGAGTATCTTTAAGTATGTTATTTTCCTCTAAGTGATTTACGAGTCTGTCTCGTATGACAGTTTCTAGCATTTTACATACAACTGAGGTTAAGCTAATTGGACGATAGTTACTGGATAGGGATTTGCTGCCTTTTTTGAATATCGGTGTTACGTTGGCTAGCTTCCACTGATCGGGCATAGTTCCAGACTGCAAGGATTTATTGAATAGTAATGTCAGTGGTTTAGAGAGCTCATCCTTAGCTTCCTTTAGAACTCTAGGTGAAGAGTCTCTCTCTCTCTCTCTCTATGTATCTGATCGATCATCTCTCTCTCTCTCTCTCTCTCTCTCTCTCTCTCTCTCTCTCTCTCTCTCTCTCTCTCTCTCTCTCTCTCGGCAAAGTCCAAATAATATAATATATCCCATGATAGATTAGATTTATAAATTAATGACCAATATAATCTCTCTCTATTCAGGATTTACTGAGAATCTATTTAATGTTATCAATATTTTGATTTTGGTCTAGAATATTGGCTGGGGCAATTAATTAGTAAACTTGCACATGTTCAACCTCTCTCTCACTCACTCTAACTATTTCTAACTCACTCACTCACTCTCACTCTCACTCTCTCTCTCTCTCTTTCTCACTCACTCACTCATTCACTCTCACTCACTCACTCTCTCTCACTCACTCACTCACTCACTCTCTCTTTCTCTCTCTCTCACTCACTCACTCTCTCACGCACTCTCTCTCTCACTCTCTCTCTGCGTATTTATTTGCTCATTTATTTATCATTGTATTATTGTTTATTAGTGTCCCCCCTAGACCTCCATCACTCACTCACTCACTCTCTCTCTCTCTCTTTCTCACTCACTCACTCACTCACTCACTCACTCTCTCTCTTTCTCACTCTCTCTGCGTATTTATTTGCTCATTTATTTATCATTTTATTATTGTTTATTAGTGTCCCCCTTAGACCTCCATCACTCACTCACTCACTCTCTCTCTCTCTCTGCGTATTTATTTGCTCATTTATTTATCATTTTATTATTGTTGATTAGTTTCCCCCCTAGACCTCCATCACTCACTCACTCACTCTCTCACTCACTATCTCTCTCTTTCTCTCTCTCTCACTCACTCTCTCTCTTTCTCTCTCTCTCTGCGTATTTATTTGCTCATTTATTTATCATTTTATTATTGTTTATTAGTGTCCCACCTAGACCTCCATCAAGCGTAAAGAAACACCCACCAAAACCCTCTTTCAAGATAAATTTGTACGGTTTTCGATAGAAAAATGTCCCGGCGGAGGTCGGTTTCTCATAAAAAATACAGGCTTGCTATCGCTCGCCGGGAATAAATCGAGTAAATGAAACTAAAAGTCTTAATAATTATGGACAAATAAATGGGTCAAAAAGTCTTAAAATCGCCAAAGTAATGGGCCGAACGTCATAAAACCTCAAAACTAAAGGGGCTAAACATGAGGAAGAAGGGGGACCACAGAAAAACGACCCAACTCCCCTTAATTAAAAGGACGTCATCGGTACAGAAAGGGTTAAGTGCCAAGGAGATTACATATTGGGGGCATTAGGGGGGGTCACCTGATTTTGTTCTTGCTCTCCTTTTATCCCTTTCTCTTGGTTGTATCCATTTAGCCCCATTCAGCCAACTGTTTTAAGACGTTTATCTCCATCCAGGTGTCGATATCTTCCAGGCGAGCGATAGCGAGCCAGCATTGTATGGAGAAATCCGGCTTCGCCGGAGACATTTTTCTATTGAAAAATGTACAAATTTAGCTTGCTCTCAAAACAAAAAATATATGTGCTGGATCGCTACCGCTCGACAATATATGTGCTGGATCGCTACCGCTCGACAATATATGTGCTGGATCGCTACCGCTCGACAATATATGTGCTGGATCGCTACCGCTCGACAATATATGTGCTGGATCGCTACCGCTCGACAATATATGTGCTGGATCGCTACCGCTCGACAATATATGTGCTGGATCGCTACCGCTCGACAATATATGTGCTGGATCGCTACCGTCGCTCGACAATATATGTGCTGGACATATATGTGCTGGATCGCTACCGCTCGACAATATATGTGCTGGATCGCTACCGCTCGACAATATATGTGCTGGATCGCTACCGCTCGACAATATGTGCTGGATCGCTACCGCTCGACAATATATGTGCTGGATCGCTACCGCTCGACAATATATGTGCTGGATCGCTACCGCTCGACAATATATGTGCTGGATCGCTACCGCTCGACAATATATGTGCTGGATCGCTACCGCTCGACAATATATGTGCTGGATCGCTACCGCTCGACAATATATGTGCTGGATCGCTACCGCTCGACAATATATGTGCTGGATCGCTACCGCTCGACAATATATGTGCTGGATCGCTACCGCTCGACAATATATGTGCTGGATCGCTACCGCTCGACAATATATGTGCTGGATCGCTACCGCTCGACAATATATGTGCTGGATCGCTACCGCTCGACAATATATGTGCTGGATCGCTACCGCTCGACAATATGTGCTGGATCGCTACCGCTCGACAATATATGTGCTGGATCGCTACCGCTCGACAATATATGTGCTGGATCGCTACCGCTCGACAATATATGTGCTGGCTCGCTACCGCTCGACAATATATGTGCTGGCTCGCTACCGCTCGACAATATATGTGCTGGCTCGCTACCGCTCGACAATATATGTGCTGGCTCGCTACCGCTCGACAATATATGTGCTGGCTCGCTACCGCTCGACAATATATGTGCTGGCTCGCTACCGCTCGACAATATATGTGCTGGATCGCTACCGCTCGACAATATATGTGTTGGATCGCTACCGCTCGACAATATATGTGCTGGATCGCTACCGCTCGACAAGGAATTCGCTACCGCTCGACAAGGAAAATATTGACACCTGGATGGAGGTAAATGTCTTAAAACAGTAGGCGGAATGTGTTGGAATGGATACAAGCCAAAGAGAGAGGGAGAGAAAGACAAAAAAGGAGTCATGGTGCTGAAGAGGTTAACATTGTACACATCTGTGACCTAAATTCTAAATATTATGGAATTATATATATTTTTGTGTTAATTTATTTATTTATTCATTATTTATTATTATTTATTATTTATTATTGTTTATTATTATTTGTGTTGTTATTTATTTATTATTTAGTATTAATTAGTACACAGTATATTATTAATTATTGTTTATTATTATTTGTGTTGTTATTTATTTATTATTTAGTATTAATTAGTACACAGTATATTATTTATTATTGGTTATTTATTTACTTTTTCATTTACTTATTTATTTATTTATTATTTATTATTTATTATTATTTATTATAATTAATTAGTTTTATACATTATTTAGCATTTATTATATATATATATTTATTTATTTATTTTCTTATTCATTATTATCTTTAGCTTCCTCCCAAGTAGTAGGGTCATTTGCTTGGAATCAGTGACCATTTTGTTCCTACCTTTTTCTCTCAATGGATTTGATAACCTGAACCATTTTAAAGGAAAATTAGCTCCTATGCCCCTCTGAAAAATGACGGCTAACTCTGCTAGAGCCCAATATTCAAAATGGCCGCCAACGCCATCTTGAAAAACATGAAATGTAATATCTCTGGCATCAGATGAGCTACAAGGACGAATGAGGTGTCCTTTTTCACTAATTCTGGCATTACAAATCCACTGGAATGGTTATTGTATTGTATTGTATTGTATATTGTATTGTTATTGTATTGTACTATACTAATTGTACATACTAATCTGCCACTTCACTGATACTACATGATTCACTGTATGAGCCACTATCTGAATCACTGTCCTCACTTTCGCTGCTATCATCACTGTTGTTCTCTGCCTGCGGTGTATATCTAATATTACTTTTTTACTGTTTCAGATTGATCGCATGCTCATCTGATGAAAATCGCCGACTTGTGAAGTGACCGAAATAATGGATAATAGAAGAGAGAGTGAAGAGTTACCAGAGAAGACATTAAATGAATACGAGTGCATTTTACTCTGTGGTAAGCGATGTACCGCAGATGATCGTTTGGAAAACATTACACTGAGAAGTGGGAATCCATCCGGGAAAAGTCTTTACAATGGAAAGAACTTGATAAGTTTCAACATATACATGAAAATGTGGATTGGGAGAAGGGACCAAAGGGTCACCACATGCATAGCACTTGTTACGCATCATTATGCAGCAAGCGCAAGCTCTCTCAAGCCGAAAAACACAAACACAAATCCGAGGAACGTCTTGAAAGAGATGAAGCATCAGATCAACAAGACACTTCCCCAGAGGCCAGTGCACCTAAAAGGAATTCGCTCCAGTATGGGTGTCCTTCACGATAAGATTCTATGTGTGTGGTGCATGAAAGGGGCATGCATACAAGAGTAGTGATCGTGACAAGCAGATTTTACTCCTATCAACTCCTATGACCTATCCCAACCCACCCAGTAAGACAATTCTCAATGATGTGATGTGTAAGCTTGCAAAATCAATCGAAGAAACAAAGATGCCTTTTGCAATAATTGTTGGTGATAATCCTGTCTACGTGCTCATGCTAGAGTTGAAAAGTGAGAATGCTGAGCTGTTCACCAAAATCTTACCATTCATGGCACCCTTCCACATCCAAATGTCGTTCATCTACACTATATACAAGAGGTTTAAGGGATCTGGCATCTCAGATGTGTTGGTGGGAGCTGGTGTTAATTCAGATGGGTCTGTTGATCAGGCCCTTCGTGGAAAACATGTTAAGCGTGGGGTTCGCTGCTTGCGACTATTCTACGAGACTCTGGTCCACCATGTCATAGACAAACGTTTGGAAGATTCTCCTCTATCTGAATAAGTAAAGGCATCCCTTGCCAAGCTTCGACATCCGGTTGATGCACAGGAACTTGCAGATGAACATGCAGAGCTAGAGAGAAATGCTGAGCTGAAGGACCTCGTTGATGCTCTCTTCAAGGACTTTGAGGGTGCCCCACAAGCAGAATACTGGATGTCATTCATGGAAATGGTTGAGGTTCTAACTCAATATGTCCATGCAATCAGAACAAGCAACTGGACTGAGTTCAAGTCCTCACTCAAGCTCATGCTTCCTTTTATGCAAATCTATGATAATGACAAGTATGGTCGGCATCTCCCCGATTTCACCGCAGTGCTTGATACCCTTCCTGTCGATCAGGCTGCATTCATGGAGAGTGGTATGTTTGCTCAGTCAATGACAGGAAAACCATATTCGTGTGTCGCCCTCGACATATGGATAGAGTCAACAATGAATAAGGGCTCTAAGCTGAAGTCTGGTTGGTTGGCCATTCTGAACAATGAAAAGCAGCTCCTTTCAAACACTCGGAATGTGAATAACATCAATCGGGTGAGAACAAAGGTCCATCGCCATGCTAATCGCAAGAAACAAGGAAAATGGAAGCATGCTGAATGCTCGTCGAGTAAAATGAAGAAGGATGAACAAGCTGTACAGGATATAAGTGCATGTCTCACTGAATTCAAGTGTGATCCATTTGACCATACAAACAAGACACTTCGATCCCTACAGTCAGGAATCCCAGCCTCAGACGCTCTCGCTGCCGACTTGAAATCGGCAAAGGAGGATGGCACAAGCAAACTGAAGCAGTTCTTGAATGAGAGAGTGTATTCGAAGACCAAGTCTCTCAACTACAGAGTTCCCCATAGCAAGCGTTTGAACTTTTCAACTCAGGAATTGAAGAAAGCAGATGGTGAGAACCTGAAGGGAAAGACTGAGGAAATGGAGCGTAATGCCTTGGCCTCTGTTTTCGGACTGGTTGAAACGAGTGGTGCCCTCAAACTTCAAGAAGTCCTGCAGCATCGTGTTACAGCCGAGTGCCTTTCCATCTTCAACGTCAATGGAACCATCCGTAAGGCCCAGAAAAGCAAGCTTCAACAAAAACTAACTATGACTGTCATTCCAGAGCCTGATGTATACACGTCTATTATTGATATGGGCCTCATCTGGCGCCTAACAACTCCTACCATTGAAGACAGAGAGAAGGGAGACGGTACCAAGTATACCTGGGGAGATTGTGCAGAGAAGTTGGTGCACTTCGTTCTAACGAGACACAAGCATGCTGAGCGCATCATTTGCGTCAATGATTCATATGATCAGAATTACACGATGAAGGACAGTGAGAGAATACTGCGCCAAAAAACTGCCAATCAGCAATGTCTTCATGAAGACAGAAGATAAATTTCCTTCTAGTAAAGTTTTCCAGGCTCTCCTGGGTAAACCTGAGAACAAAATCCGCCTTCAGACATTTCTTCAAACGGAATTCCAGAGAACAGCAGCAACAACTAGCACCGAGATCATCTACTGTCTAGGTGGCAGCACTGCAAAGAATCTCACCACAGGCAAGCTTTTACCAGAGCTCACATGCTCCCATGCAGAGGCAGATACGGCAATGCTCACCATATATAGTGTGCTCCGGTCAGACAGCTACACAGCAGCTGTCGTTCTTGACACAGAGGACACAGACAACTACGTGCAAGCGGCATATGTTGCTCAGAAGACAACAGGAATTCTGTGTGTGAAACGCAAACGTCAGCTTATCGATGCCCGATGTTTGTGCAGTGAGGCAATGGCTGCATCCATCATATCAATTCATGTCCTCACTGGGTGTGACCACAACTCTGGCTTCTATGGAGCAAGCAAGAAGCTCATCGCAGATCGTCTGGAGAAGTCTAAAGAGGCACACGACCTGCTAGCAGCATGTGGTACACAGCTCCTCGTCACAGAACAGGTCATCAGTGATTTGGAGCGGTTTGTCATTCGATATGTCTATGGTGATACCAAAAGCAAGACCCTGGGAAATGCGAGGGCAGCGAAGTGGAGAGCTCATAAGAAAAAAAGCACTATCCGACTTGTGCCTGACTTGGACAGTCTCCGTCCACACTTGGAGCTTGCAAACTATCTTGCATATTTGCAAATGCATTACCATCTCCAAAGTCACCCCTCACCGATCGGCCATGGATGGCATCTTGTAAATGGCCTATGTCTGCCTGTCCGTTCAACCCAGCCCCCACTTCCCCCATCCATACCACTACCTACAAATCCGCAGGCAGAGAACAACAGTGATGATAGCAGCGAAAGTGAGGACAGTGATTCTGATAGTGGCTCATACAGTGAATCATGTAGTGACAGTGAAGTGGCAGATTAGTATGTACAATTAGTATAATACAATACAATAACAATACAATATACAATACAATACAATACAATAACCATTCCAGTGTATTTGTAATGCCAGAATTAGAGAAAAAGGACACCTCATTCGTCCTTGTAACTCATCTGATGCCAGAGATATTACATTTCATGTTTTTCAAGATGGCATTGGCGGCCATTTTGAATATTGGGCTCTAGCAGAGTTAGCCGTCATTTTTCATAGGAGCAAATTTTCCATTAAAATGGTTCAGGTTGTCAAATCCATCGAGAGAAAAGGGTAGGAACAAAATGGTCACGGATTCCAAGCAAATGACCCTACTAAAGGGGAGTTTTGGAGTTTTGGAGTTTTTTTTCTAAGTTTGTTAGAGATCTATGGAAAAAACCTAACACAACGTATAACAATATATACAATAGAAATAAAAAAAAAAAAAATGGAACTAATATTTTTCCAAACTGCCAGACTACAATTGCCCGTAAATATTGCCGGTAAATTGCTCGTGTGACACCGCCTTATTATAGCATGAAAGTCGCAAATGGTTAGTTGGTCCTATTAATTAACTTCTGGTCCGGAAAATGCGCTTTTAACACTAGATTAGCGGGCTAGCGGTTTATTTATATGTACCGCCCAGCGGGGTGTTTTTAGCCAAAATAGGGCTGTTTACGTGATCATTTTCATGCCTAAATAAGACCCAGAGCGTAAAACAAGTATCTATCCCTGAAAGGGCATAAACAGAGCTTTCCAATGACACCATAACGATCCTTTTATGATGGCTAGTTTTCTTGCAACAACGGCGCAACGCGAGTGCAAAAAGCATGTAATTCGGCACTTTCCCCATACAATTCCGTATGTAGCGAGTGAGAGAGGGAGGGAGGAGGTGGGATTCGTGTCAGTAGGTTCGCCGCGGTGGTCTGGAGCAGTCATACGCTCGCTACTCTCCTGCCACCACTTGTCTCTCTCTCTCAGCAACATTACGTGCTGAAATTGCCACACGACCTATGTCGAGCGCCGCCAGATAGTCCAGATTTATTATACTCGACTTATGTTGCGCGCCGACACTTAGGGGTTAAGGGGGAAGGGTTTATTTTTTAGTCGGTTATTTCATATATTTATTTATTTACTTATTTTTTCTCCCTAGACCTCCATCAAGCTTAAAAAAAACATAGATTTTCCTCCCTAGACCTCTATCAAGCTTAAACATAAAACAAATAAAACATCCATTAGATCCCCCTTCTAAGTTCATTTGTAAAAAATTTCGGGAGAAAAAATTTCCGGCCGAAAACCGGTTCTTCGAACATTACAGGCTCACTTTCGTTCGCCTGGAAAAAGATCGACACCTAAATAGCACGAAAGGTCCTAAAATTGACAACGAAATGGGTTGAACGGTCTTGGAATCGGCTATCTAATATGGCAAACATCCTTAAATCTGAAAACTAATGAGGCTAAACAGCAAGAAGGGGGATCTAGAAATAAGACCCATCTCCCCTTAATTTGTTCCATCAAGCTAATTTTCCTAACCCCTATACCAAATTATATGGAGTGTGTTGGAATGCTTGTATACCGTTGCCCACATAAGGGAGGGGGGAGGTAGTCGCTTTTGCAATTCTCCCTTCTCCCTCGACAATATGAACTGTAGTGTCCAGGCATTTTGGCTCGAACGTCCCTTGATTTTGGCCCTGTCACTCTTTCAACTATGGGGGAGGCACTCGCTATAGGCAGTTATGCCTTTTGCCTCCCTCAATCACATAGAAAAAAAAAAAAAAAAAAAAAAAAAGTACTTCACTATCGACCAATCTAATTACACGCGGGGGAAACGGGTGCAAAATTATTGGTAAATCTTTTAACTCACACTAAGCTAAAAATGTCTTCTTCAATCGAGTTGTCAACTTGTGGAATGGGCTTCCCCGAGAAGTTAAAGAGTGCAGCACCGTTGATCCATTTAAACTTCGCCTAGACAAATATCTCGCATCAAACCCGCGACTGACTGCGTTTGTAAATGAATAACTTAATTTTATCCTCCCTTCAGTTACTAACCCATCTGTCCCCTACTAACTTCCTAATACTGCCACGGACATTAGTTCCAGGGCAGTAGTTCCCTTTCCAATGTTCCCTTACCCACTCTAAAACACTGTTTGGACACTTGATCCTCAGTGTTTTGGAGGACAAGCAGCCTAGAGGGGTCACTAGATCTGTTGTTGCTTGATTTCCTTTGTACTCCTTTGTACTCATGTTTAGCCTATTTGTTTTGAGATTTTAAGACGTTGGTTCCATTAGTTTGTCGATTTTAAGGCGTTCGTTCTATTAGTTTGTTGATTTTAAGACCTTTCGCCCCATTTTTGTGTCAATATCAAGACCCTTCATGCCATTTAGGTGTCGATTTTTTTCCTGGCGAGCGATAGCGAGCATGTAATTTTAGAGGGAAACGGCCTTCGGCCGAGACATTTTTCTACCGAAAAATGTACAAATTCATCTTGAAGGGGGGTCTAGGTGGTGCTATTTATAACTTGATGGAGGTCCTAGCAAGGAAACTAAAAAAAAAAAAAAAAAAAAAAAAAAAATATATATATATATATATATATATATATATATATATAATAATACTAATAATAATGAATACATAAACAACAACACAATATAATAATAATGATAAATACATAGGCAAAAAAAAACATAATAATAATAATAATAATAATAATAATAATAATAATAATATTAATAATAATAATAAAACAAGCACTATCCCCTTAAGTTCTCTTTCTCTCCATGATCTTATGCAAGAGAGTAAAGGAAAAGACAAATATATTAATTTATTAGTTTTCATAGACATACTTCCATATTGTTAGAAATAAGTGCTTTCCTTTATGCAATTATAAATATCTGGATTGATTTTTGGAAATAACTTGTTTCTCAATAAATAGTATATACAGATTAATTTTGATTTATCGAGAACAAAAATCTTATATTCGTTTTCAGAGATATACTTCCATATTGTTAGAAATAGTTGAAGTCCACGAATATTTATGAGTGGGCTACAGACTATGGTATCCGAGTGTACAGTCGCGCTAATAAGTGATGTCTCGGCACCATGTATGTTTTGATCAATAATTTGGTATCGGCAATATCTAAAACTTGATTTTTCGTTTCGAGTGAGATATACCAACATGATCCTACCCATACCCACCCTATTCAACATCTGACAGACATTAATACAGCGCAGAGAGAGCCAAACGTAATGACAGCTGGAACATGATTTATTAGGCCGACTGTACGTATGTAATGTGTTCTTCCTACATAATAAATATACAATCAACTCTCTCTCTCTCCCTCCCTCTGTCTGTCTCTCTATCTCTCTCTCTCTCTCTCTCTCTCTCTCTCTCTCTCTCTCTCTCTCTCTCTCTGATCCAAATGAGTTAATATCACTGGTATATACTTATGTTGGCAACTCTACCCTCTCTCTCTCTCTCTCTCTGATCCAAATGAGTTAATATCACTGGTATATACTTATGTTGGCAACTCTACACTCTCTCTCTCTCTCTCTGATACAAATGAGTTAATATCACTGGTATATACTTATGTTGGCAACTCTACACTCTCTCTCTCTCTCTCTCTCTGATCCAAATGAGTTAATATCACTGGTATATACTTATGTTGGCAACTCTACACTCTCTCTCTCTCTCTCTCTCTGATACAAATGAGTTAATATCGCTGGTATATACTTATGTTGGCAACTCTACACTCTCTCTCTCTCTCTGATACAAATGAGTTAATATCACTCGTATATACTTATGTTGGCAACTCTACACTCTCTCTCTCTCTCTCTGATACAAATGAGTTAATATCACTGGTATATACTTATGTTGGCAACTCTACACTCTCTCTCTCTCTCTCTCTCTCTCTCTCTGATACAAATGAGTTAATATCACTCGTATATACTTATGTTGGCAACTCTACACTCGCGCTACATATGTGTCTGTCTGTCTCTCTGTCTCTCTCTCTCTCTGATCCAAATGAGTTAATATCACTGGTATATACTTATGTTGGCAACTCTACACTCTCTATCTGATACAAATGAGTTAATATCACTGGTATATACTTATGTTGGCAACTCTACACTCGCGCTACATATGTTTCTACAGTTTCACTAAGTGTTTATCTTGGGTTAAGGGGGGTGAGCGTATTTATTTGCTCATTTATGTATATTTTTGCTATTTTGTTAACCCGTTCTGTACCGGCGACGTCTTTTAAGTTAGATTTCAGCTACATTTAGACGATTTGATCAAGCTTAGCAAGGATATGTGACAGCTATAATTATACATTGAGATCGTCTGTAGCTATTTTATGAGTAGATGTCCTTCCTAAGCCAAATATAATCGTCTAATCATTGCCAGAATAGGATATAAGGGACACCGCCGGTACAGTAAGGGTTAAGGGGAGGCAGACCGTTTTTCTGGACCCCCTCCTCCCTAATGTTTAGCCCCACTAGTTTTGAGATTATTAGACGTTCGGCCCATTAGTTTGGCGATTTTAACACCTTTCACCCCATTTCGTTGTCAATTTTAAGACCTTTCGTGCCATTTAGGTGTCGATTATTTCCTGGCGAGCGATAGCGAGCCTGCAATTTTAAGAGGAACTGGCCTTCGGCCGGGATATTTTTCTACCGAAATATTTACAAATTTATCTTGAAGGGGAGTCCAGGGGGTGTTTTTCTAAGCTTGATGGAGGTCTAGGGAGGAAACTAAAAAAAATATATGAATAAATTAATTAATAGACCAAACAAACGGTCAGTCCCATTCTAATTTCCTCCTTAGGCTTCCGTCAAGCTTATAAAATATCCGCCCAAGATAAATTTGTACTTTTTTCGATAGAAAAATTTCCCGGCCAAAGGCCGGTTCCTCTTGAATTACAGGCTCTCTATCGCTCGCCAGGAAAAAGTCGACACTTAATTGACACGAAAAGTCTTAATATTAATAAAGAAATGGGACGAAAGGTCATAAAATCGCCAAACCAATGGACCGAACGTCATATAGTCTGAAAACTAATGGGGCTAAACATGAAAGAGAAGGGGGACCATAAAAACGAGAGTGAGACCCTCACCCCCACCACCCCCATCCCTCTTACCTTTAAGGGGAGATAGTTCACTGTTGTTCATGTATATATTAGTTTTCTAGTTTCCTACCTAGATCTCCATCAAACTTTAAAAATAACATCCATTAGATCCCCCTTCTAGGTTAATTAGAAAAATGTCCCTGCCAAAGGCCGGTTCTTCTAAAATTACAGGTTCCCTATCGTTCGCCAGGAAAAACATCGACACCCAAATGATACGAAACGTCTTAAAACTGAAAACAAAAAATGGGGTGAAAGGTCTTAAAATAGGCAAACTAATTGGGCGAACGTCTTATAATATGAAAATATATGGGGCTAAATAAGAGGGAGAAGGGGGTCCATAAACAACACCCCTTTAAATAGGTACATTGTGGACACTTTAAATACCCTTTTCATACCTATTAGTTTTAGAGTATAGAGAAGTATACGCCCTTTATTATTTACCCGCCCAACAGTACAAGCTGCAACACTCTGGGACATGTTGCTGCTGAAGGCGTGAGAGAGAGAGAGAGAGAGAGAGAGAGAGAGAGAGAGAGAGAGAGAGCAGGGGGGGGGGGGGGGAGGACGAGTGAGGATGTTGCATATGTGTGTGTGTGTGTGACCTATAGTTTTATCACCACTCTCCCTGTGCTGCAGTAACCCCCCCTCAGCTCGTTTTCTTACATAGTACTAGGCTAGTGGGAATTAAGAGAAAATTTAGTATTCTGGGATAACTAAATACATTTTGGCTCCAGTTAAGTGCTTCAGAACAAACTGAATCAATGACTGAACCCCATCCTCAATCGAAACACCGGATCCTGAAATATTATTATGTTACCTCCACCAACCGACTTTACTCCTAAACTCAATTAATGAAATCAACAAATATAGGCCTAATAGGAATCGGTACACTCGGATACCATAATCTCTAGCCCACTCGTAAAAATACGAGGACTTTACCTATTTATAATTATGGAAATAGCCTATATCTCGGGTAGCGATTTTATGAATATATTTTTTCTATAAATCAACTACAATACCATACTTGCTTCATAATAAATATATGTAGTATATATAATATATGTAGTATATATAATATACACTATTTATTTATAAACAAAATCAGCTGTTTAAATAGTTATAATTGCATAAAGTAAAACATAGGGGCTCCCGAGTATCTAAAGTGTAATTTTGTTAAAGCTTTTGAAAGGAATGGACAACATACACGGAATAGGAAGCCTAATTTTAATGTTCCGAGAATTCAAGGGCAGGGAAAACGAACATTCTTCTTCACTGCCCTCAAAGACTGGAACAACCTACCACAGACAGTCCGTGAAAAGAGAACATTGTATTCCTTCAGACGTAGCTTGAAGGAGCACCTGAAACAGACAGCCGTAAGAAGGGAGCAACAAACTTATGTCTACTATTAAATACATCATAAGTGATAGGTAAAAATAACACAAAATATGATTACTTAAGTATAGCTTTAGAATGTAAGTTAGCAAAATAATAGTCTAGCCCCCGGGTGCAGAAAGGTATAATACATCATGGTAAATTGAAGAAGTAATATACAGTATTTATATATATTTAGATAACACTTTTTTTGTACATATGCTAGTACACTCTAGGACATAAATCATTGCTTTAAGTTTTCGAAGCTTTCCCGAAATGAATCGAATCTTCTTAATCCCTTCTGTACGCGAGGGGGTGCTTTGCCCTCCCTCACCCCTCCATGACTTATTGAAATCATCATCTATGTTGCCAGTAAGGGGTAAATATCGATTATACTCCATAACGAAGGCTTTAGTAAACAGCGAGCAACATAGTGGTAAGTATTTGCACTATGTTTTTTGCAGCTTCTTTTGTTTCTGCAGTGATTAATTTTGCAGAAAGGGATTTGTAGATGTTCTTTTCTTTCTTGCTAATCCCAAGTTTTCCTATGTGACTGAGCACAGCACAGTCTCAGCTTAACCACACTATCTATCTATCTATATGCTCAGGCCCAATCCCCATTTTGGGGGTAGCCGACTCAAGACACTGATAAAAAACACAAACTCACACACATCCAGGTCACCCAGGAGAAGACCCAGAGACCAGGGTTACCAAGGTCGCTCCAGCACTCCCCCGGCCCCTGACCACCCGGAGAGGTTCCGATCTCGGCAGGCAGACATGCAGCGGAGCCAAAGCCACAAGCCCTCCCACCACACTTCCAGGCACACCCTTCATATTAATCGTCTCCCCGGGCCAGGCGCCTGATGGACTATTATCTAGTCGAACTTGCACCCGACCCCTTACTCCAAATGACCACGTGTTCACTCAACTATTCACAAGCATTCTCCATTCACTCCTGTCCACCACCACTTCCCCTGCCTGATCTATAGTCATTCCTCTATCATCCAAAGCCTTTCTTACACAGTCTCTCCATCTCAATGGGGGTCTTCCTGCCCTTCTATCTCCCCTTGTACCTGACTCACATATTATCTTTGTAAGCCTTTCATCTCCCATTCGTTCAACATGACCATACCAGCTCAGCGCCCTTCTGTCCACTCTGGCTGACAAATGTTCCTGCTGCCCCACTCTCCTACGTATCTCTTCATTCCTCAATCTGTCTCTACGAGTAACTCCACACATACTCCTCAAGCAGCTCATCTCTATCACATCCAGCCCTCTTTTCTCCACACTACCTTCCTCAATCCAAAGTGCATTAAGATATTCTTTAAGATCAGCTCTACAAAAGGATTTTGTTACAGCATGAATCATAGCCCATGAATAGTCAGTGACAATCAAAGCTGGACTAAAAACTTGACCAGTGATCTTATTGTTCATTGAAGCTACTTTGCCAATGAAATAAGTTATTTCAACAGTGGTGTGCAAATCGGATAACATTTCTGCAAGAGGGAGAGGAGGTTCACCTATTTTAGGATGTTTCATAACTAAAGCATAGTAACAAAATATGCTTCTCAGAGTTCACTGGTCTACATATACTTCCAGTTGCGTCTAAGTATAGAGCTGATATGTTGTGCTCTTTGTAGAGTAACAACTGTGAAGAAGAACAAAGTACAACTCTGAATGGAGCAACAGAAGTGTCTTGAATACATCCAGGTAAGACTGATGATGTGTCTGTGATGGCCATGCTCTCCTGTGTGTAAATTTCATTAATCGATTTTAGGAGTATAGTTGGTTGTTGGAAGGAACATAATAATTATTAAAATATCTTTAAGCAAATCAGGACTGTATTTCTCATCTTTCCTTGCTTCAGATAATGCTTTATGCAAAACATCTTTGTTAGGTTTTTCAGTATAGTTTCCATATTGCCAGTTCTCACTTGAAATATTTACATTGTCATCATAGACATTTGTTGTTCCATAATCTGCCAATTTATTCTTTGCTTCCATACGCCGCCCAGCACTGAGAGGTCTTGCAAAACTCTGACCTTTTGGATGATTGAATGTTCCTCTGCGCTTGACCGTAATGATAACAGATTCACCTTTCTGTGGTTTCTGAAAGATGTAGAAGTGAAAAGTAGAGCAGTTACCACTATTAAACTTGCATAATCCCTTGGCATGCCAGTAGGGCATCCTCTTTTTCCGTGAGTGTTTAGTTTTGATGTGACTATATTTGCAAGTAATAACACATGGAATGAATTCAGCCAATTTTTCACTAATGAGATTCATCCATCCTGTTTTGAACGTGTTCCTTGTTGGTTTGACCGATTTCCACTCCCCTTTTGACAAGTTTAATTCAAATGAACTAGAAAACGTTTGTTCTTCAGACATGGGTTTTTCAAAAGTATCACTTGCTTCACCTATGCTTGAATTTGTCTTTGAAGGAACCCCTGAATGAATATTAGGTTGAGATATGTCATACTCCTCATTCTCGGAAATGTGATGCTCAAGATCAGGCAGACCATCATAATGTTCATGATCAGAACCACCTTCACAAGGTTCATGATCAGAACCACCCACAGACTGTTCATGATCAGGTACATGTTCATACTGCTCATGATTAGAACCCCCCTCAGACTGTTCATGATCAGAACCACTCATATGCTGTTCATGATCAGAACCACTCATATGCTGTTCATGATCAGAACCCCCCTCAGACTGTTCATGATCAGAACCCCCCTCAGACTGTTCATGATCAGAACTACCCTCAGACTGTTCATGATCAGAACTACCCTCAGACTGTTCATGATCAGAACTACCCTCAAACTGTTCATGATCAGAACCCCCCAAGTGCTGTTCATGATCAGAACCCCCCATGTGCTGTTCATGATACGAACCCCCCAAGTGTTGTTCAAGATTAGAACCCCCCAAGTGCTGTTCATGATCAGAACCCCCCATGTGCTGTTCATGATCAGAACCCCCCAAGTGCTGTTCATGATCAGAACCCCCCAAGTGCTGTTCATGATACGAACCCCCCAAGTGCTGTTCAAGATGAGAACCCCCCCCCATGTGCTGTTCATGATCAGAACCCCCCATGTGCTGTTCATGATCAGAACCCCCCAAGTGCTGTTCATGATCAGAACCCCCCAAGTGCTGTTCATGATTAGAACCCCCCCCCCATGTGCTGTTCATGATCAGAACCCCCCATATGCTGTTCATGATCAGAACCCCCCAAGTGCTGTTCATGATCAGAACCCCCCCCATGTGCTGTTCATGATCAGAACCCCCCATATGCTGTTCATGATCAGAACCCCCCCCCATGTGCTGTTCATGATCAGAACCCCCCATATGCTGTTCATGATCAGAACACCCCAAGTGCTGTTCATGAACACTGTGCACCTGCTACAGTGACCACACAGACTCGAAGGGCGACGCGCTCCCCGGTGCCTTCCAAATAGGAAGATCATAAATCGTAACTCCTATCCTCTTAGGTCAGGTCAGGTCAGGTGAAGGTATTGAGGGATAAACCTTTACAACAGCACCTCGTATAGCTACTTTCTACATTTCCTATTTGCTAAAGAGTGTAGAGAGGGGAGAAGGGGTGTTGAAGAGAGAGGAAGCTGTTGCAGTGGCTTTGTTTTGGTGTTATTAGTCTGTCCTCTGTATCTCATAAAGTGCTAGAACATAATATGAGCTGATGGGGTTAACGATCACAGGCATACCAAACCATCAATATTACTATACCATGTTCCAAAATGGTAGACCAGAAGTCGTGATCCCTAACCTCTATAACTCAAAAGGGGCTAGAGCAAATGGGCTGTCAATCTCCACACCTATTCCCTGGCAGACCCTTCCCAAATGTTAGAAATATTAGCTTGGACTACACTAGTCGTTTGTGAGTTATAGAGGTTAATTTTCAGGAATTTTGGCCTACTGATTCGAAACAAGGCATAGCAGAGCAGCTAACACAATATATATATATTTTTTTTTGGGGGGGACATTAGGTGACTCACATGATACAAAACGTTTTCATAGTAATAATGACACGACTCACATGATACAAAACGTTTTCATAGTAATAATGACACGACTCACATGATACAAAACGTTTTCATAGTAATAATGACACGACTCACATGATACAAAACGTTTTCATAGTAATAATGACACGACTCACATGACACAACACGTTTTCATAGTAATAATGACACGACTCACATGATACAAAACGTTTTCATAGTAATAATGACACGACTCACATGATACAACACGTTTTCATAGTAATAATGACACGACTCACATGACACAAAACGTTTTCATAGTAATAATGACACGACTCACATGATACAAAACGTTTTCATAGTAATAATGACACGACTCACATGACACAACACTTTTGTATAGTAATAATGACACGACTCACATGACACAAGACGTTTGTATAGTATTAATGACACGACAAGTATCGACACTCTCTTCAGTCCGCTTCAGGTGTGACGGATTCGAGTACCGGGGGTAGTTTAAATACGGCTCGGAGAAAATGGGGGGAGGGGGGAGTGGGGCAGAGGGATAGTGTGTGAGGGGGAGGACAACGAAAAGGAAGAGGAGGTGGGGGACGGGAGTTGGGGAGGGGCAACGAAACGGAGGAGGAGGCGGAGGAAGGGAGTGGTGGAGGGGAAGGGTGTGTTGGGAAGGAGGCGGGGCGAAGGGATGGGCGGGTAGGGGGTGGGGGAGGAGGCAAGGGAAGGCGGGGGAAGGGAATGGGGGAGGGTGAGTGTGGTAGAAGGAAAGGGTGTGCTGGGGAGGAAGCGGGGGGAAGGGAAGGGGTGGAGAGGTGAAGGGTGTGATGGGGGGGAAGGGAAGTGGGGGGAGAGGAGTGTGAAGAGTACAAAGGAGTACAAAGGAAATCAAGCAACAACAGATCTAGTGACCCTTCTAGGTTGCTTGTCCTCCAAAACACTGAGGATCAAGTGTCCAAACAGTGGTTTAGAGTGGGTAAGGGAACATTGGAAAGGGAATTACTGCCCTGGAACTAATGTCCGTTGCAGGATTAGGAAGTTAGTAGGGGACAGATGGGTTAGTAACTGAGGGGGGGATAAAATAAAGTTATTCATTTACAAACGCAGTCAGTCGCGGGTTTGAAGCGAGATATTTGTCTAGGCGGAGTTTAAATGAATCAACGGTGATGCAGTCTATAACGTTTCGGGGAAGCCCATTCCACAAGTTGACAACTCGATTGAAGAAGAAATTCTTAGATTCGTGTGAGTTAAAAGATTTACCAATAATTTTGCAACCGTTTCCCCGCGTGTAATTAGATTGGTCGATAGTGAAGTACTTACTACAGTTCATATTGTCGATGCCTTTGATGATTTTGAACACTTGAATTAAGTCACCTCTTAATCTGCACTGGGTTAAAGGAAATATATTTAATTCTCTAAGACGTTCTTCGTATGGTTTGTTCTTTAGGCTAGGTATCATTTTGGTAACTCTACGTTGAACTCGTTCTAGCTTGTTTATATCTTTTTGGTAATAAGGGCACCAGGATTGAACGCAGTATTCCAGAAGAGGGCGGACTAAGGAATTGTAAAGAGTTAGGATAACTTCTTTGGATTTATGCTCAAATGACCTGCCTGAAGGGGTGAAGAGTGTGATGGGGAGGAAGAGGGGGGAAAGGAAGGGGGGAGGGGGAGTGTGTTGGCAGAAGCAACCTGAAGTTAGTTCGATATTCGATATTCAAAATTTCGGTAATTTTCATATTTTCATGATATTGTTACTAACAGTACATTTTCGATATGTCCGTGTCACATACCAATTTCTATGAGGAAGATCGATATAAATATTAATTATATTTTAAATACACAAAATATTATGGAAAAATCGAAGTCCTGAACTTTGGCTATTCATATCAATACCACAAGATACTGGGCCTATTTCACATATCTTGTACTAATATGGTTGTGTTACATACCAATTTTAAGGAGGAAGATCGATATCAATATTGATTATAATATAAATACACAATTATTATGGAAAAATCGAAGTCCTGAACTTTGGATATTCATATCAATACCACAAGATACTGGGCCTATATCACATATGGTGTACTGATATGGTCGTGTTACATATCAATCTTAAAGAGGAAGATCGATATCAATATTTATTCTTTTATAATAGGACAAATACTATGGAAACATCGAAGTCCTGAACTTTGGATATGCATATCAATACCACAAGATACTGGGCCAATATCACATAAATTGTACTAATATGGTTGTTTTACATACCAATTTTAAGGAGGAAGATCGATAGCAATATTGATTATAATATAAATACAAAAATATTATGGAAAATATTGCTGGTAAAGAATTGACGGAAAATCGTTCGTGTGATTCCAAGTTTATAGTGGGAAACATTGGTGTGCGTGTTTTTGTTTTGTTGTGTGTCTGTGTGTGTGTGTGTGTTTTTGTGTGTCTGGGTGTGTGTTGTGTGCTTGTGTTGTGTGTGTGTGTGTGTGTTTGTTTGTATGTGTGTGTGTGTGTGTGTGTGTATGTATGTGTCTGTGTGTGTGTGTGTGTGTGATGTGTATGTAATAATATGAAAATGTTTACCTTTAATGATTTGATGTTATAGATAAATAACGATATTAATCTTATGTTGGACTACAGTTGTAATTCAACATTCTAAATGTTTGATATTCGAACTTTGTAAAGTGTTTTTATTATAGACTAATGTAAAAATGTAAGCTGTGGTCAATAAACTGTCTATCTATCTATCTATCTATCTATATGTATGTGCGTGTGTGTGTGTGTGTGTGTGTAATAATCATAATAATAATAATAATCGGTTTATTTCAAGCCGGCAGCCAATGGGGCTGAAAATACACAGACTTAACCTAGATCTTATCCTAAGGGATCAATAGACTGATCCTGGCTGCTAACGAGAGCGCCTACATACTCCCGAAGGAGTAGGACGTGGGCAGGAGACTTTGTGGGCCCCCCGAGGCGGTCCGTCCAAACCTTGCCTTCACGGCCAGGGAAAGTTTTTGAGAGAACTTCCCCTGCCGGCGCGTGGGATTGAACCCCCGACACCAGAGCTAGCGCTCCCAATACAGAGTACTAAGCGAGCTCGGCCACCGTGACCGTGTATGTGTGTGTTTGTCCGGAAAGTTGGTAATGCTTGGTTTCATGTGGAGAGTTAATTTGTCATATATCCTTGGTGTGTGTGTGTGAGAGAGAGAGAGAGAGAGAGAGAGAGAGAGAGAGAGAGAGAGAGAGAGAGAGAGAGAGAGAGAGAGAGAGTATGTGTGTATAAGTATACAAACACACAGGTGGCATATATTTATCCCCATTTATCATTACACAGTTTTATATATATATATATATATATATATATATATATATATATATATTTACTTTGCACAACCACACACACATATGTAAAGGCAAGCTAATTAAGGGTAGATGGGTCGTTTTTCTGGTCCCCTTTCTCCCTCGTGTTTAGCTCCATTGCCTTTGAGATTTGAAGATGTTCGGCCCATCTGTTTGACGATTTTAAGAACTTTCGCCCTATTTCGGTAAATTTTAGACCTATCTTGCCATTTAGGTGTCGATTGTTTTCTGGCAGGAGATAAGGAGCCTGTAATTTAGGACGAACCGGCATTTTTCTGCCGTAAAATGTACACATTTGTCTTGAGGGGGGTCTATGGGGTGTTTTTCTAAGTTTGAGGGAGGTCTAGCGACGAAAATCAAAATATATATAAATACCGTACATTACTTAATAGAAAAAAAAATACAAAAATAATAAATAAATAAATAAATAAAAAGCCACTACCCCTTCAAAGATATCCAAACCCATAACTAGTTCGCTAGTCAAGGATAGTCCGCCATTCATTGAGAGATATCCAAACCCATAACTATTTCGCTAGTCAAGGATAGTCCGCCATTCATTGAGAGATATCCAAACCCATAACTATTTCGCTAGTCAAGGATAGTCCGCCATTCATTGAGAGATATCCAAACCCATAACTATTTCGCAAGTCAAGGATAGTCCGCCATTCATTGAGAGATATCCAAACCCATAACTATTTCGCTAGTCAAGGATAGTCCGCCATTCATTGAGAGATATCCAAACCCATAACTATTTCGCTAGTCAAGGATAGTCCACCATTCATTGAGAGATATCCAAACCCATAACTATTTCGCTAGTCAAGGATAGTCCACCATTCATTGAGAGATATCCAAACCCATAACTATTTCGCTAGTCAAGGATAGTCCACCATTCATTGAGAGATATCCAAACCCATAACTATTTCGCTAGTCAAGGATAGTCCACCATTCATTGAGAGATATCCAAACCCATAACTATTTCGCTAGTCAAGGATAGTCCACCATTCATTGAGAGATATCCAAACCCATAACTATTTCGCTAGTCAAGGATAGTCCACCATTCATTGAGAGATATCCAAACCCATAACTATTTCGCTAGTCAAGGATAGTCCACCATTCATTGAGAGATATCCAAACCCATAACTATTTCGCTAGTCAAGGATAGTCCACCATTCATTGAGAGATATCCAAACCCATAACTATTTCGCTAGTCAAGGATAGTCCACCATTCATTGAGAGATATCCAAACCCATAACTATTTCGCTAGTCAAGGATAGTCCACCATTCATTGAGAGATATCCAAACCCATAACTATTTCGCTAGTCAAGGATAGTCCACCATTCATTGAGAGATATCCAAACCCATAACTATTTCGCTAGTCAAGGATAGTCCACCATTCATTGAGAGATATCCAAACCCATAACTATTTCGCTAGTCAAGGATAGTCCACCATTCATTGAGAGATTGGAGGCACAGCTGTTTGCTTTAGGGGGTCACCGTTTTTTTTATTTTTTATCTTTCTCTCCTTTTCTCTTTTTCCCTGGCTTGTATCCATTCGGCCTCATTCAGCCAAATGTTTTAAGACGTTTATCCACATCCAATTGTCGATTTCTTCCTGGCGAGCGATAGCGAGCCAGCATTGTATGGAGAAATCCGGCTTCGCCGGATAAATTTGTCTATCAAAAAATGTACAAATTTAGCTTGCTGTCAGAATAAAAATATATATATGCTGGCTCGCTACCGCTCGCCAGGAAAATATTGACACCTGGATGGGGGTAAACGTTTTAAAACAGTAGGCTGAATGGGGCCGAATGGATACAAGACAAAGAGAGAGAGAGAGAAAGAGAAAAAAGTGAAGTAGGCTCCCTTAACTCCTTCAGCATAATACAGTAATTGTCATTATATTCTGGTTACCACTAGACGACTTTCTTTAGCTTGTATTCTACCTCTAGGACACAAATTATCCAGCAATGTATTTTAGATTGTTCCCAAGGCTAACAAAAACGCCTTCCCAAACTTCCTTCAATCCTTAAGGGGGGTCACCGGCTTTGTTTTTATCTTTCTCTCCTTTTTTCTTTTTCCCTGGCTTGTATCCTTTCGGCCCCATTCAGCCAACTGTTTTAAGACGTTTATCCCCATCCAGGTGTCGATTTCTTCCTGGCGAGCGATAGCGAGCCAGCATTGTATGGAGAAATACGGCTTCGCCGGAGACATTTTTTATCGAAAAATGTACAAATTTAGCTTACTGTCAAAACAAAAACATATATATGTTGGCTCGCTATCGCTTGCCAGGAAAATATTGACACCTGGATGGGTGTAAACGTCTTAAAATAGTAGGCTGAATGGGGCCGAATGGATACAAGCCAAAGAGAGAGGGAGAGAAATATAAATAAACCGAGGTGGGCTCCCTTAAGTGGGAATGAGCGTATATATTTGTTCCTTTATGTATCTTTTTATCATGTTTTATTTTCTTCCCTAGACCTCCATCAAGCTTAAATACCCCCACCCCCCCTCCCGGGGGGGGGGGGGGGGGGGGGGGGGGGGGGACACACCTTCAAGATATGTTTGTACAATTTTCGATTGAAAAATCTCCCCTGATTACAAGCTCGCTATCGCTCGCCAGGAAAACTGTATTGTATTATATTTTGTTGTATTTTGTTAGATATTTTATTTTATTGTATACATTGTATTACGCCGTATCGAATATATTTATACATTGTATTTAGAGGAGACCCATTAATTTAGAGATTGTATTCACACATGTTTGATAAAAGTTAAATCTATGCCGGCGATGTCTTTTAGTTTGATTCTAGCTATATTTAGACGATTGTGTGTAGTTTAAGAAGGATCTGTGGTAGTAAAAAGGGTTAAGCGAGATAGTTCAAAGCCTGTTAATTGATGAAGGCCCATTTTAAAAGGAATCAAATCGTCCAATAGTGTCCAAAATAAAGTAAAAATACGTCGCAGGTATAGAAGGGGTTAATAGTAGATTCTCAGAACATATTTAAATAATCGCGAGGATAAATTAGAGATCCTGAATTAAGAGAGAGTGGCCTCAATAATATGATCACACGTAGAGCTCGCTCTGTGCTGTATTAATGTCTGTCAGATGTTGAAAAGGGTGGGTAAGTGTAGGAACATGTTTGTACATTTCACTCGATATGAAGAAATGAAGCTTAGATATTGCTTATACCAATTATTAGTAAAAACATACTTGGTGCCAAGACATCACTTATTAGCGCGATTGTACAGTCGCGCTAACAAGTGATGTCTTGGCACCAAGTATATGTTTTAATCAATAATTATATAATTGGTATCAGCAATGTCTAAAACTTGATTTATTCGTTTCGAGTGAGATATACAAACATGTTTCTACACCACCCTATCCAACATCTGACAGACATTAATACAGCACAGAGCGAGCCAAACGTAATGACAGCCAGGACATGACTTATTAACACCACCATCAAGACTCCGATACTATAGTCTATTCGCTGTAAGTAGGCGAGAAATCATGACCTCTATCCTCTGTAACTCGAAAAGGGCTTGAGCAAATTGGCTGTATATTTCCACATATATTCCTTGACTGACTCTTCCCAAATGGTAGACATATTAGGTCGATTACTGCAGTCGTTTTGGAGTTACAGTGGCTTGAGGTCATGATTTCTCTCCTACTTACAGAGAATAGACTATAGCTGTCATTACGTTTGGCTTTCGCTTTGCTGTATTTATAAGAACATAAGAACATAAGAACATAAGAAAATGGGAGTCTTCAGAAAGCCGATTGGCCTAAGCAAGGCAGATCCCTGTCCCACACAACCCCAATTACAAAGCCCAATTATAGGCTCAACACTCTAATACCCTGAGGATCATCTTACCAAAACGGTTAGAGATTAACACAGGATTACGGGGGTCTGCAGAGCGCTGATTGGCCCAACCCTGCTGATCCCCCTTCACACCCAACCCTTCTCGTCCATATGCTTATCCAATTTTATCTTAAAGCTCCCTATCGTTTTTAATCCCACTATAGCACTTGGTAGACCATTCCACCCATCTACAACTCTGTTACCAAACCAATATTTGCCTATATCTTTTCTGAAACGAAATTTATCTAATTTGAAACCATTGGTACGAGTTTTTTCGCTATCACTGAGCTTTAGTACAGTTGTCATATCCCCTTTGTTAATCCCACTAACCCACTTGAACACCTCTATCATATCCCCTCTAACTCTGCGTCTCTCTAACGAATGTAAGCCTAATTTCTTCAACCTTTCTTTATACGGAAGATTTCTAATATTATGGATAATTTTTGTCATTCTACGTTGTACTCTCTCCAATGAATCTATGTCCATTCTGTAATAAGGACACCAAAATTGAACAGCATAATGCAGCATTGAACAGCATTTATGTCTGTCAGATGTTGAATAGGGTGGGTAAGTGTAGAAACATATTTGTATATTTCACTTAATATGAAGAAATGAAGCTTAGATATTGCTGATACCAATTATTGCTCAGCACATACTTGGTACCGAGACATCACTTATTAGCGTGACTGTACCCGATCAAACTCGTGTGCACTGGTAAAATCAAAGCTATAAAAAAAGAGTATGAAAAATATATATAACATCATTGGGTATATTGATAGTGACTTAAGGCAGCCCACCTCGCTTTTTTTATCTTTCTCTCCCTCTCTCTTTGGCTTGTATTCATTTGGCCCCATGCAGCCAACTGTTTTAAGACGTTTACCCCCATCCAGGTGTCAATATTCTCCTGGCGAGTGGTAGCGAGCCAGCATATATAATTTTTGTTTTGACAGCAAGCTAAATTTGTACATTTTTCGATAGAACAATTTCTCCGGCGAATCTGGATTTCTGCATACAATGCTGGCTCGCTATCGCTCGCCAGGAAGAAATCGACACCTGGATGGGGATAAACGTCTTAAAACAGTTGGCTGAATGGGGCCGAATGGATATAAGCCAGAGAAAGAGAGAAATGAGAGAAAGGGAAAAACAAGCAGGTGACCCCCCTTAAATTGCTATGCTATATTTACCCCTTTCAGTACCGGTGACTTCCTTTATAATATGTACCCCTTTCAGTACCGGTGACTTCCTTTATAATATGTACCCCTTTCAGTACCGGTGACTTCCTTTATAATATGTACCCCTTTCAGTACCGGTGACTTCCTTTATAATATGTACCCCTTTCAGTACCGGTGACTTCCTTTATAATATGTACCCCTTTCAGTACCGGTGACTTCCTTTATAATATGTACCCCTTTCAGTACCGGTGACTTCCTTTATAATATGTACCCCGTTCAGTACCGGTGACTTCCTTTATAATATGTACCCCTTTCAGTACCGGTGACTTCCTTTATAATATTTACCCCTTTCAGTACCGGTGACTTCCTTTATAATATGTACCCCTTTCAGTACCGGTGACTTCCTTTATAATATGTACCCCTTTCAGTACCGGTGACTTCCTTTATAATATTTACCCCTTTCAGTACCGGTGACTTCCTTTATAATATGTACCCCTTTCAGTACCGGTGACTTCCTTTATAATATGTACCCCTTTCAGTACCGGTGACTTCCTTTATAATTTACCCCTTTCAGTACCGGTGACTTCCTTTATAATATGTACCCCTTTCAGTACCGGTGACTTCCTTTATAATATGTACCCCTTTCAGTACCGGTGACTTCCTTTATAATATTTACCCCTTTCAGTACCGGTGACTTCCTTTATAATATGTACCCCTTTCAGTACCGGTGACTTCCTTTATAATATGTACCCCTTTCAGTACCGGTGACTTCCTTTATAATATGTACCCCTTTCAGTACCGGTGACTTCCTTTATAATATGTACCCCTTTCAGTACCGGTGACTTCCTTTATAATATGTACCCCTTTCAGTACCGGTGACTTCCTTTATAATATGTACCCCTTTCAGTACCGGTGACTTCCTTTATAATATGTACCCCTTTCAGTACCGGTGACTTCCTTTATAATATGTACCCCTTTCAGTACCGGTGACTTCCTTTATAATATGTACCCCTTTCAGTACCGGTGACTTCCTTTATAATATGTACCCCTTTCAGTACCGGTGACTTCCTTTATAATATGTACCCCTTTCAGTACCGGTGACTTCCTTTATAATATGTACCCCTTTCAGTACCGGTGACTTCCTTTATAATATGTACCCCTTTCAGTACCGGTGACTTCCTTTATAATATGTACCCCTTTCAGTACCGGTGACTTCCTTTATAATATGTACCCCTTTCAGTACCGGTGACTTCCTTTATAATATGTACCCCTTTCAGTACCGGTGACTTCCTTTATAATATGTACCCCTTTCAGTACCGGTGACTTCCTTTATAATATGTACCCCTTTCAGTACCGGTGACTTCCTTTATAATATGTACCCCTTTCAGTACCGGTGACTTCCTTTATAATATGTACCCCTTTCAGTACCGGTGACTTCCTTTATAATATGTACCCCTTTCAGTACCGGTGACTTCCTTTATAATATGTACCCCTTTCAGTACCGGTGACTTCCTTTATAATATGTACCCCTTTCAGTACCGGTGACTTCCTTTATAATATGTACCCCTTTCAGTACCGGTGACTTCCTTTATAATATGTACCCCTTTCAGTACCGGTGACTTCCTTTATATCCCTTTCAGTACCGGTGACTATCCTTTTCTACGTATCCCCTTCAGTACCGGTGACTTCCTTTATAATATGTACCCCTTTCAGTACCGGTGACTTCCTTTATAATATTTACCCCTTTCAGTACCGGTGACTTCCTTTATAATATGTACCCCTTTCAGTACCGGTGACTTCCTTTATAATATGTACCCCTTTCAGTACCGGTGACTTCCTTTATAATATTTACCCCTTTCAGTACCGGTGACTTCCTTTATAATATGTACCCCGTTCAGTACCGGTGACTTCCTTTATAATATGTACCCCTTTCAGTACCGGTGACTTCCTTTATAATATGCACCCCTTTCAGTACCGGTGACTTCCTTTATAATATGTACCCCTTTCAGTACCGGTGACTTCCTTTATAATATGTACCCCTTTCAGTACCGGTGACTTCCTTTATAATATGTACCCCTTTCAGTACCGGTGACTTCCTTTATAATATGTACCCCTTTCAGTACCGGTGACTTCCTTTATAATATGCACCCCTTTCAGTACCGGTGACTTCCTTTATAATATGTACCCCTTTCAGTACCGGTGACTTCCTTTATAATATGTAACCCTTTCAGTACCGGTGACTTCCTTTATAATATGTACCCCTTTCAGTACCGGTGACTTCCTTTATAATATGTAACCCTTTCAGTACCGGTGACTTCCTTTATAATATGTACCCCTTTCAGTACCGGTGACTTCCTTTATAATATGTACCCCTTTCAGTACCGGTGACTTCCTTTATAATATGTACCCCTTTCAGTACCGGTGACTTCCTTTATAATATGTACCCCTTTCAGTACCGGTGACTTCCTTTATAATATGTACCCCTTTCAGTACCGGTGACTTCCTTTATAATATGTACCCCTTTCAGTACCGGTGACTTCCTTTATAATATGTACCCCTTTCAGTACCGGTGACTTCCTTTATAATATGTACCCCTTTCAGTACCGGTGACTTCCTTTATAATATGTACCCCTTTCAGTACCGGTGACTTCCTTTATAATATGTACCCCTTTCAGTACCGGTGACTTCCTTTATAATATGTACCCCTTTCAGTACCGGTGACTTCCTTTATAATATGTACCCCTTTCAGTACCGGTGACTTCCTTTATAATATGTACCCCTTTCAGTACCGGTGACTTCCTTTATAATATGTACCCCTTTCAGTACAGGTGACTTCCTTTATAATATGTACCCCTTTCAGTACCGGTGACTTCCTTTATAATATGTACCCCTTTCAGTACCGGTGACTTCCTTTATAATATGTACCCCTTTCAGTACCGGTGACTTCCTTTATAATATGTACCCCTTTCAGTACCGGTGACTTCCTTTATAATATGTAACCCTTTCAGTACTGGTGACTTCCTTTATAATATGTAACCCTTTCAGTACCGGTGACTTCCTTTATAATATGTAACCCTTTCAGTACCGGTGACTTCCTTTATAATATGTACCCCTTTCAGTACCGGTGACTTCCTTTATAATATGTACCCCTTTCAGTACCGGTGACTTCCTTTATAATATGTACCCCTTTCAGTACCGGTGACTTCCTTTATAATATGTAACCCTTTCAGTACCGGTGACTTCCTTTATAATATGTACCCCTTTCAGTACCGGTGACTTCCTTTATAATATGTACCCCTTTCAGTACCGGTGACTTCCTTTATAATATGTACCCCTTTCAGTACCGGTGACTTCCTTTATAATATGTACCCCTTTCAGTACCGGTGACTTCCTTTATAATATGTACCCCTTTCAGTACCGGTGACTTCCTTTATAATATGTACCCCTTTCAGTACCGGTGACTTCCTTTATAATATGTACCCCTTTCAGTACCGGTGACTTCCTTTATAATATGTACCCCTTTCAGTACCGGTGACTTCCTTTATAATATTTACCCCTTTCAGTACCGGTGACTTCCTTTATAATATGTACCCCTTTCAGTACCGGTGACTTCCTTTATAATATGTACCCCTTTCAGTACCGGTGACTTCCTTTATTATATGTACCTCTTTCAGTACCGGTGACTTCCTTTATAATATGTACCCCTTTCAGTACCGGTGACTTCCTTTATAATATGTACCCCTTTCAGTATCGGTGACTTCCTTTATAAGATGTACCCCTTTCAGTAAGTACCGGTGACTTCCTTTATAATATGTACCCCTTTCAGTACCGGTGACTTCTTTTATAATATGTACCCCTTTCAGTACCTGTGACTTCCTTTATAATATGTACCCCTTTCAGCACCGGTGACTTCCTTTATAATATGCACCCCTTTCAGTACCGGTGACTTCCTTTATAATATTTACCCCTTTCAGTACCGGTGACTTCCTCTATAATATGTACCCCTTTCAGTACCGGTGACTTCCTTTATAATATGTACCCCTTTCAGTACCGGTGACTTCCTTTATAATATGTACCCCTTTCAGTACCGGTGACTTCCTTTATAGTATGTACCCCTTTCAGTACCGGAGACTTCCTTTATAATATGTACCCATTTCAGTACCGGTGACTTCCTTTATAATATGCACCCCTTTCAGTACCGGTGACTTCCTTTATAATATGTACCCCTTTCAGTACTGGTGACTTCCTTTATAATATGTACCCCTTTCAGTACCGGTGACTTCCTTTATAATATGTAACCCTTTCAGTACCGGTGACTTCCTTTATAATATGTACCCCTTTCAGTACCGGTGACTTCCTTTATAATATGCAGTTATGCACCCCTTTCAGTACCGGTGACTTCCTTTATAATATGTACCCCTTTCAGTACCGGTGACTTCCTTTATAATATGTACCCATTTCAGTACCGGTGACTTCCTTTTTAATATGTACCCCTTTCAGTACCGGTGACTTCCTTTATAATATGCACCCCTTTCAGTACCGGTGACTTCCTTTATAATATGTACCCCTATCACTACCGGTGACTTCCTTTATAATATGTACCGCTTTCAGTACCGGTGACTTCCTTTATAATATGTACCCCTTTCAGCACCGGTGACTTCCTTTATAATATGAAACCCTTTCAGTACCGATGACTTCCTTTATAATATGTAACCCTTTCAGTACCGGTGACTTCCTTTCAGTACCGGTGACTTCCTTTCAGTACCGGTGACTTCCTTTCAGTACCGGTGACTTCCTTTCAGTACCGGTGACTTCCTTTCAGTACCGGTGATTTCATTTCAGTACCGGTGACTTCCTTTCAGTACCGGTGACTTCCTTTTAACTTGACTCTGGTTATTTGTCGACGATTTTATTCAGTTTTAGAAGGGCCTCAGCCATTTATAAGCTTCTCTCTTTGTCCCTCTCTCTCGGGGTTGTATCCATTCGGCCCCATTCAGCCTACTGTTTTAAGACTTTTATCCCCATCCAGGTGTCGATTTTTTCGTGGCGAGCGGTAGCAACCCAGCATATTTTTAAAAATTATTTTGACAGAAGGTTAAATTTGTATATTTTTCAATAGAAAGATGTCTCCGGTGAAGCCGGATTTCTCCATACAATGCTGGCTTGCTATCGCTCGCCAGGAAGAAATCGACACCTGGATGGGGATAAACATCTTAAAATAGTAGGCTGAATGGATACAAGCCAGAGAAAGAGAAAAATGGAGAGAAAAGAAGAAGGTGACCCCCTTAACTGGGTTCGCTACCACTGCTTTTACAAGTAGCCTCGTATGGGTCAATATATCTGTTGTTCCTTACTTTTCCTTTGTGTACACCTTTATAACGGTAGATTATTACGAACTCTTTAACCCCTTTATACTCTGGTTACCATTAGACGATTGTCTTTAGCTTACGATCTACCACTAGGATTTAAGGGAAGGTTTTTTGTTTGTTCCCTAGACCTCCATCAAGCTTAACATTACACCCCCTTGACCCACTTTCAAGATAAATTTGTACATTTTTGGGATAGAAAAATGGCCCGACCGAAGGCCGATTGCTCTTAAATTTCAGGTTCGCTTTCGCTCGCCAGGAAAAAGTTGACACCTAAATTGCATGCAAGCTCTTAATATTGGCAAAGGATGGGGTGAAAGATCATAAATTCGCCAAACTAATGGGGTAAACGTCTTCAAATCTCAAAACTAATGTGGTGAAACATGAGGGAGAAGGGGGGCCAACAAACAAACGACCATCCCCCCTTAAACTGCATAAAATCGTAACACTCTCAAACAAGATGGGTATGAAAGTGGTATTTAAGGTGTCCATAATAATCTACCCACCTCGCTTTTTTTCTCTTTCTCTTCCTCTCTCTTTGGCTTGTATTCATTCGGCCCCATTCAGCCTACTGTTTTAAGACGTTTACCCCCATCCAGGCGTCAATATCAGCATATAGATATTTTTGTTTTACAGCAAGCTAAATTTGTAAATTTTTCGATAGAAAAATTTCTCCGGCGAAGCCGGATTTCTCCTTACAATGCTGGCTCGCTATCGCTCGCCAGGAAGAAATCGACACCTGGATGGGAATAAACGTCTTAAAACAGTTGGCTGAATGGGGCCAAATGGATACAAGCCAAAGAGAGAAGGAAAAGGAGAGAAAAAAAAGCAGGTGACCCCCCCTTAAATTGTCCATCATATTCTACCCCCTTAAAGGTACATTGGTGGTAATAAACCCATCTTATACCAGTAAAGGTATATTGGTGGTAATAAACCCATCTTATACCAGTTAAGGGGGGTCACCTGTTAGTTTTATCTCCTTTTCTCCCTCTCTCTCTCTCTCTCGGTTGTATCCATTCGGCCCCATTCAGCCTACTGTTTTAAGACATTTATCCCCTTCCAAGTGCCAGCATTGTATGAAGAAATCCGGCTTCGCTGGAGACATTTTCTATCGAAATTTTTTAAAATTTAGCCTGCTGTCAAAAACATATTTAAAAATATGCTGGCTCGCTACCGCTTTCCAGGAAAAACATCGACACCTGGATGGGGATAAACGTCTTAAAACAGTAGGCTGAATGGAACCGAATGGATACAAGCCAGAGAGAGAGAGAGAGAGAGAAAAGGAGATACAATAAAGCAGGTGACCCCCCTTAGGCAGGTAAATCACTATCAATATACCCAATGATCTTATATACCTTTATAATACCCATTTTAATTTGTATTATATTTTTCACCAACCAACTTCACTTCTAAACTCAAATAATGAAATTAACAAATGCATGTGGCTCTCCAAGGACTCGAACCTAGGACACACGCACCGAAAGTCCGCGCACTTTTGCATTACGCTATTAAGACAGTTATAGCATAGAGCTAATTATATACGTTTATTTATGTATAATTGCTTAGGGGGACGTGTTTTTATTTTACTCTCTCTCCCTCTCTCTCTCTCTCTCCCATACACACACACACACATATCTATCTATCTATCTATCTATCTTTTTGTTTATATCTATCAATCTATCTATCTATCTATCTATCTCTATCAATCTATCTATTATATTTTTCCTAGCATTAGATTATTTTACTCGATAATTTTTATCTTTAATGAAAAGGGTTAGCCTATCCACATAAAATAGTTAGAAATATGAAATGAGAAGATTTATACAAAACAAAAAAATATGAAATGCTAGAGCTATAGGTGAAGAGTCTCTCTCTCTCTCTCTCTCTCTCTCTCTCTCTCTCTCTCTCTCTCTCTCTCTCTCTCTATGTATCTAATCGATCATCTCTCTCTCTCTCTCTCTCTCTGTCTCTCTCTCTCTATCTATCTATCTTCTCTCTCTCTCTCTCTCTCTCTCTCTCTCTCTCTCTCTCTCTCTCTCTCTCTCTCTCTCTCTATGTATCTAATCGATCATCTCTGTCTCTCTCTCTCTCTCTCTCTCTCTCTCTCTCTCTCTCTCTCGGCAAAGTCCAAATAATATAATATATCCCATGATAGATTAGATTTAAAAATTAATGACCAATATAATCTCTCTCTATTCAGGATTTACTGAGAATCTATTTAATGTTATCAATATTTTGATTTTGGTCTAGAATATTGGCTGGGGCAATTAACTGCCCCAGACATATATGAAGCGATCGATCGCGTCATATGGAACTTATCACCAAAAACTCATATGACGTGATCGCGTCATATGGACTTATCTCTATGCGTCTCCAATAAGTTTATGACACAATTTTGCGTCATATGAGCTCAGTAAGTCCGATAAGTTAGCTTACGATAAAACCGTTGGTGGCAACCTCAGCCTCCTCCGATAATTCTAACGGCCGCAGTGTTGTTGTGAGTGTAGTGCGAGGCAGTGGCAATGATCCTGGGGCTCCCGCCTCCTCGGACTTATTGGAACATAATATGTCAGAGGGAGTTAATTAGTAAACTTGCACATGTTCAACCAACCTCTCTCTCACTCACTCTAACTATTTCTAACTCACTCACTCACTCTCACTCTCTCTCTTTCTCACTCACTCACTCATTCACTCTCACTCACTCACTCACTCTCTCTCTTTCTCACTCTCTCTGCGTATTTATTTGCTCATTTATTTATCATTGTATTTTTGTTTATTAGTGTCCCCCCTAGACCTCCATCACTCACTCACTCACTCTCTCACTCACTCACTCTCTCTCTCTCTCTCTGCGTATATATTTGTTCATTTATTTATCATTGTATTATTGTTTATTAGTGTCCCCCCTAGACCTCCATCACTCACTCTCTCACTCACTCACTCACTCTCTCTCTCTCTGCGTATATATTTGTTCATTTATTTATCATTGTATTATTGTTTATTAGTGTCCCCCCTAGACCTCCATCACTCACTCACTCACTCTCTCTCTCTCTGCGTATTTATTTGTTCATTTATTTATCATTTTATTATTGTTTATTAGTGTCCCCCCTAGACCTCCATCACTCACTCACTCTCTCTCTCTCTCTCTCTGCGTATTTATTTGCTCATTTATTTATAATTTTATTATTGTTTATTAGTGTCCCCCCTAGACCTCCATCACTCACTCACTCACTCTCTCTCTCTCACTCACTCTCTCTTTCTCTCTCTCTCACTCACTCACTCACTCACTCTCTCTCTCACTCTCTCTCTGCGTATATATTTGCTCATTAATTTATAATTTTATTATTGTTTATTAGTGTCCCCCCTAGACCTCCATCACTCACTCTCTCACTCACTCACTCACTCTCTCACTCACTCTCTCTCTCTCTCTCTCTCTGCGTATTTATTTGCTCATTTATTTATCATTTTATTATTGTTTATTAGTTTCCCCCCTAGACCTCCATCACTCACTCACTCACTCTCTCTCTTTCTCTCTCTCTCTGCGTATTTATTTGCTCATTTATTTATCATTTTATTATTGTTTATTAGTGTCCCACCTAGACCTCCATCAAGCGTAAAGAAACACCCACCAAAACCCTCTTTCAAGATAAATTTGTACGTTTTTCGATAGAAAAATGTCCCGGCGGAGGTCAGTTTCTCATAAAAATTACAGGCTTGCTATCGCTCGCCGGGAATAAATCGACTAAATGAAACTAAAAGTCTTAATATGGACAAATAAATGGGTCAAAAAGTCTTCAAAATCGCCAAAGTAATGGGCCGAACGTCATAAAACCTCAAAACTAAATGGGCTAAACATGAGGAAGAAGGGGGACCACAGAAAAACGACCCAACTCCCCTTAATTAAAAGGACGTCACCGGTACAGAAAGGGTTAAGTGCCAAGGAGATTACATATTGGGGGCATTAGGGGGGGTCACCTGATTTGTTTCTTGCTCTCCTTTTATCCCTTTCTCTGGCTTGTATCCATTCGGCCCCATTCAGCCAACTGTTTTAAGACGTTTATCTCCATCCAGGTGTCGATATCTTCCAGGCGAGCGATAGCGAGCCAGCATTGTATGGAGAAATCCGGCTTCGCCGGAGAAATTTGTCTATTGAAAAATGTACAAATTTAGCTTCCTCTCAAAACAAAAAATATATGTGCTGGCTCGCTACCGCTCGACAATATATGTGCTGGCTCGCTACCGCTCGACAATATATGTGCTGGCTCGCTACCGCTCGACAATATATGTGCTGGCTCGCTACCGCTCGACAATATATGTGCTGGCTCGCTACCGCTCGACAATATATGTGCTGGCTCGCTACCGCTCGACAATATATGTGCTGGCTCGCTACCGCTCGACAATATATGTGCTGGCTCGCTACCGCTCGACAATATATGTGCTGGCTCGCTACCGCTCGACAATATGTGCTGGCTCGCTACCGCTCGACAATATATGTGCTGGCTCGCTACCGCTCGACAATATATGTGCTGGCTCGCTACCGCTCGACAATATATGTGCTGGCTCGCTACCGCTCGACAATATGTGCTGGCTCGCTACCGCTCGACAATATATGTGCTGGCTCGCTACCGCTCGACAATATATGTGCTGGCTCGCTACCGCTCGACAATGTATGTGCTGGCTCGCTACCGCTCGACAATGTATGTGCTGGCTCGCTACCGCTCGACAATGTATGTGCTGGCTCGCTACCGCTCGACAATGTATGTGCTGGCTCGCTACCGCTCGACAATGTATGTGCTGGCTCGCTACCGCTCGACAATGTATGTGCTGGCTCGCTACCGCTCGACAATGTATGTGCTGGCTCGCTACCGCTCGACAATGTATGTGCTGGCTCGCTACCGCTCGACAATGTATGTGCTGGCTCGCTACCGCTCGACAATGTATGTGCTGGCTCGCTACCGCTCGACAATGTATGTGCTGGCTCGCTACCGCTCGACAATGTATGTGCTGGCTCGCTACCGCTCGACAATGTATGTGCTGGCTCGCTACCGCTCGACGCTACCGCTCGACAATGTATGTGCTGGCTCGCTACCGCTCGACAATGTATGTGCTGGCTCGCTACCGCTCGACAATGTATGTGCTGGCTCGCTACCGCTCGACAATGTATGTGCTGGCTCGCTACCGCTCGACAATGTATGTGCTGGCTCGCTACCGCTCGACAATGTATGTGCTGGCTCGCTACCGCTCGACAATGTATGTGCTGGCTCGCTACCGCTCGACAATGTATGTGCTGGCTCGCTACCGCTCGACAATATATGTGCTGGCTCGACAAGGAAAATATTGACACCTGGATGGAGGTAAACGTCTTAAAACAGTAGGCGGAATGGGGCCGAATGGATACAAGCCAAAGAGAGAGGGAGAAAAAGATAAAAAAGGCTTCATGGTGCTGAAGAGGTTAACATGGTACACATCTGTGACCTAAATTCTAAATATTATGGAATTATATATATTTTTGTGTTAATTTATTTATTTATTCATTATTTATTATTATTTATTATTAATTATTGTTTATTATTATTGGTGTTGTTATTTATTTATTATTTAGTATTAATTAGTATACAGTATATTATTTATTATTGTTTATTATTATTGATGTTGTTATTTATTTATTATTTAGTATTAATTAGTATACAGTATATTATTTATTATTGTTTATTTATTTACTTTTTCATTTGCTTATTTATTTATTTATTATTTATTAATTATTATTATAATTAATTATTTTTATATATTATTTAGCATTTATTATATATATATATATTGATTTATTTATTTACTTATTCATAATTATCTTTAGCTTCCTCCCAAGTAGTAGGGTCATTTGCTTGGAATCCGTGACCATTTTGTTCCTACCTTTTTCTCTCAATGGATTTGACAACCTGAACCATTTTAAAGGAAAATTAGCTCCTATGACGGCTAACTCTGCTAGAGCCCAATATTCAAAATGGCCGCCAACGCCATCTTGAAAAACATGAAATGTAATATCTCTGGCATCAGATGAGCTACAAGGACGAATGAGGTGTCCTTTTTCACTAATTCTGGCATTACAAATCCACTGGAATGGTTATTGTATTGTATTGTATTGTATATTGTATTGTTATTGTATTGTATTATACTAATTGTACATACTAATCTGCCACTTCACTGTCACTACATGATTCACTGTATGAGCCACTATCTGAATCACTGTCCTCACTTTCGCTGCTATCATCACTGTTGTTCTCTGCCTGCGGTGTATATCTAATATTACTTTTTTACTGTTTCAGATTGATCGCATGCTCATCTGATGAAAATCGCCGACCTGTGAAGTGACCGAAATAATGGATAATAGAAGAGAGAGTGAAGAGTTACCAGACAAGACATTAAATGAATACGAGTGCATTTTACTCTGTGGTAAGCGATGTACCGCAGATGATCGTTTGGAAAACATTACACCTGAGAAGTGGGAATCCATCCGGGAAAAGTCTTTACAATGGAAAGAACTTGATAAGTTTCAACATATACATGAAAATATGGATTGGGAGAAGGGACCAAAGGGTCACCACATGCATAGCACTTGTTACGCATCATTATCCAGCAAGCGCAAGCTCTCTCAAGCCGAAAAACACAAACACAAATCCGAGGAACGTCTTGAAAGAGATGAAGCATCAGATCAACAAGACCCTTCCCCAGAGGCCAGTGCACCTAAAAGGAATCCGCTCCAGTATGGGTGTCCTTCACGATAAGATTCTATGTGTGTGGTGCATGAAAGGGGCATGCATACAAGAGTAGTGATCGTGACAAGCAGATTTTTCTCCTATCAACTCCTATGACCTATCCCAACCCACCCAGTAAGACAATTCTCAATGATGTGATGTGTAAGCTTGCAAAATCAATCGAAGAAACAAAGATGCCTTTTGCAATAATTGTTGGTGATAATCCTGTCTACGTGCTCATGCTAGAGTTGAAAAGTGAGAATGCTGAGCTGTTCAGCAAAATCTTACCATTCATGGCACCCTTCCACATCCAAATGTCGTTCATCTACACTATATACAAGAGGTTTAAGGGATCTGGCATCTCAGATGTGTTGGTGGGAGCTGGTGTTAATTCAGACGGGTCTGTTGATCAGGCCCTTCGTGGAAAACATGTTAAGCGTGGGGTTCGCTGCTTGCGACTATTCTACGAGACTCTGGTCCACCATGTCATAGACACACGTTTGGAAGATTCTCCTCTATCTGAAGAAGTAAAGGCATCCCTTGCCAAGATTCGACATCCGATTGATGCACAGGAACTTGCAGATGAACATGCAGAGCTAGAGAGAAATGCTGAGCTGAAGGACCTCGTTGATGCTCTCTTCAAGGACTTTGAGGGTGCCCCACAAGCAGAATACTGGATGTCATTCATGGAAATGGTTGAGGTTCTAACTCAATATGTCCATGCAATCAGAACAAGCAACTGGACTGAGTTCAAGTCCTCACTCAAGCTCATGCTTCCTTTTATGCAAATCTATGATAATGACAAGTATGGTCGGCATCTCCCCGATTTCACCGCAGTGCTTGATACCCTTCCTGTCGATCAGGCTGCATTCATGGAGAGTGGTATGTTTGCACAGTCAATAACAGGAAAACCATATTCGTGTGTCGCCCTCGACATATGGATAGAGTCAACAATGAATAAGGGCTCTAAGCTGAAGTCTGGTTGGTTGGCCATTCTGAAAAATGAAAAGCAGCTCCTTTCAAACACTCGGAATGTGAATAACATCAATCGGGTGAGAACAAAGGTCCATCGCCATGCTAATCGCAAGAAACGAGGAAAAGGGAAGCATGCTGATTGCTCGTCGAGTAAAAGGAAGAAGGATGAACAAGCTGTACAGGATATAAGTGCATGTCTCACTGAATTCAAGTGTGATCCATTTGACCATACAAACAAGACACTTCGATCCCTACAGTCAGGAATCCCAGCCTCAGACGCTCTCGCTGCCGACTTGAAATCGGCAAAGGAGGATGGCACAAGCAAACTGAAGCAGTTCTTGAATGAGAGAGTGTATTCCAAGACCAAGTCTCTCAACGACAGAGTTCCCCGTAGCAAGCGTTTGAACTTTTCAACTCAGGAATTGAAGAAAGCAGATGGTGAGAACCTGAAGGGAAAGACTGAGGAAATGGAGCGTAATGCCTTGGCCTCTGTTTTCGGACTGGTTGAAACGAGTGGTGCCCTCAAACTTCAAGAAGTCCTGCAGCATCGTGTTACAGCCGAGTGCCTTTCCATCTTCAACGTCAATGGAACCATCCGTAAGGCCCAGAAAAGCAAGCTTCAACAAAAACTAACTATGACTGTCATTCCAGAGCCTGATGTATACACGTCTATTATTGATATGGGCCTCATCTGGCGCCTAACAACTCCTACCATTGAAGACAGAGAGAAGGGAGACGGTACCAAGTATACCAGGGGAGATTATGCAGAGAAGTTGGTGCACTTCGTTCTAACGAGACAAAAGCATGCTGAGCGCATCATTTGCGTCAATGATTCATATGATCAGAATTACACGATGAAGGACAGTGAGAGAATACTGCGCCAAAAAAACTGCCAATCAGCAATGTCTTCATGAAGACAGAAGATAAATTTCCTTCTAGTAAAGTTTTCCAGGCTTTCCTGGGTAAACCTGAGAACAAAATCCGCCTTCAGACATTTCTTCAAACGGAATTCCAGAGAACAGCAGCAACAACTAGCACCGAGATCATCTACTGTCTAGGTGGCAGCACTGCAAAGAATCTCACCACAGGCAAGCTTTTGCCAGAGCTCACATGCTCCCATGCAGAGGCAGATACGGCAATGCTCACCATATATAGTGTGCTCTGGTCAGACAGCTCCACAGCAGCTGTCGTTCTTGACACAGAGGACACAGACAACAACGTGCAAGCGGCATATGTTGCTCAGAAGACAACAGGAATCCTGTGTGTGAAACGCAAACGTCAGCTTATCGATACCCGATGTTTGTGCAGTGAGGCAATGGCTGCATCCATCATACCACTTCATGTCCTCACTGGGTGTGACCACAACTCTGGCTTCTATGGAGCAAGCAAGAAGCTCATCGCAGATCGTCTGGAGAAGTCTAAAGAGGCACACGACCTGCTAGCAGCATGTGGTACACAGCTCCTAGTCACAGAACAGGTCATCAATGATTTGGAGCGGTTTGTCATTCGATATGTCTATGGTGATACCAAAAGCAAGACCCTGGGAAATGCGAGGGCAGCGAAGTGGAGAGCTCATAAGAAAAAAAGCACTATCCGACTTGTGCCTGACTTGGACAGTCTACGTCCACACTGGGAGCTTGCAAACTATCTTGCATATTTGCAAATGCATTACCATCTCCAAAGTCACCCCTCACCGATCGGCCATGGATGGCATCTTGTAAATGGCCTATGTCTGCCTGTCCGTTCAACCCAGCCCCCACTTCCCCGATCCATACCACTACCTAAAAATCCGCAGGCAGAGAACAACAGTGATGATAGCAGCGAAAGTGAGGACAGTGATTATGATAGTGGCTCATACAGTGAATCATGTAGTGACAGTGAAGTGGCAGATTAGTATGTACAATTAGTATAATACAATACAATAACAATACAATATACAATACAATACAATACAATAACCATTCCAGTGGATTTGTAATGCCAGAATTAGAGAAAAAGGACACCTCATTCGTCCTTGTAACTCATCTGATGCCAGAGATATTACATTTCATGTTTTTCAAGATGGCGTTGGCGGCCATTTTGAATATTGGGCTCTAGCAGAGTTAGCCGTCATTTTTCATAGGAGCAAATATTCCATTAAAATGGTTCAGGTTGTCAAATCCATCGAGAGAAAAGGGTAGGAACAAAATGATCACGGATTCCAAGCAAATGACCCTACTAAAGGGGAGTTTTGGAGTTGTTTTTTCTAAGTTTGTTGAGTTCTATGGAAAAAACCTAATACAACGTATAACAATATATACAATAGAAATTAAAAAAAAAAAAAAAATGGAACTAATATTTTTCCAAACTGCCAGACTACAATTGCCCGTAAATATTGCCGGTAAATTGCTCGTGTGACACCGCCTTATTATAGCATGAAAGTCGCAAATGGTTAGTTGGTCCTATTATTTAACTTCTGGTCCGGAAAATGCGCTGTTAAGGGGGAAGGGTATATTTTTTAGTCGGTTATTTCATATATTTATTTATTTACTTATTTTTTCTCCCTAGACCTCCATCAAGCTTAAAAAAAACATCGATTTTCCTCCCTAGACCTCTATCAAGCTTGAACATAAAACAAATAAAACATCCATTAGATCCCCCTTCTAAGTTCATTTGTAATTTTTTTCGGGAGAAAAATTTTCCGGCCGATAACCGGTTCTTCGAACTTTACAGGCTCACTTTCGTTCGCCTGGAAAAAGATCGACACCTAAATAGCACGAAAGGTCCTAAAATTGACAACGAAATGGGTTGAACGGTCTTGGAATCGCCTATCTAATATGGCAAACATCCTTAAATCTGAAAACTAATGAGGCTAAACAGCAAGAAGGGGGATCTAGAAATAAGACCCATCTCCCCTTAATTTGTTCCATCAAGCTAATTTTCCTAACCCCTATACCAAATTATATGGAGTGTGTTGGAATGCTTGTATACCGTTGCCCACATAAGGGAGGGGGGAGGTAGTCGCTTTTGCGGGACCCCCTTCTCCCTCGACAATATGAACTGTAGTGTCCAGGCATTTTGGCTCGAACGTCCCTTGATTTTGGCCCTGTCACTCTTTCAACTATGGGGGAGGCACTCGCTATAGGCAGTTATGCCTTTTGCCTCCCTCAATCACATAGAAAAAAAAAAAAAAAAAAAAAAAAAGTACTTCACTATCGACCAATCTAATTACACGCGGGGGAAACGGGTGCAAAATTATTGGTAAATCTTTTAACTCACACTAAGCTAAAAATGTCTTCTTCAATCGAGTTGTCAACTTGTGGAATGGGCTTCCCCGAGAAGTTAAAGAGTGCAGCACCGTTGATCCATTTAAACTTCGCCTAGACAAATATCTCGCATCAAACCCGCGACTGACTGCGTTTGTAAATGAATAACTTAATTTTATCCTCCCTTCAGTTACTAACCCATCTGTCCCCTACTAACTTCCTAATACTGCCACGGACATTAGTTCCAGGGCAGTAGTTCCCTTTCCAATGTTCCCTTACCCACTCTAAAACACTGTTTGGACACTTGATCCTCAGTGTTTTGGAGGACAAGCAGCCTAGAGGGGTCACTAGATCTGTTGTTGCTTGATTTCCTTTGTACTCCTTTGTACTCATGTTTAGCCTATTTGTTTTGAGATTTTAAGACGTTGGTTCCATTAGTTTGTCGATTTTAAGGCGTTCGTTCTATTAGTTTGTTGATTTTAAGACCTTTCGCCCCATTTTTGTGTCAATATCAAGACCCTTCATGCCATTTAGGTGTCGATTTTTTTCCTGGCGAGCGATAGCGAGCATGTAATTTTAGAGGGAAACGGCCTTCGGCCGAGACATTTTTCTACCGAAAAATGTACAAATTCATCTTGAAGGGGGGTCTAAGTGGTGCTATTTATAACTTGATGGAGGTCCTAGCAAGGAAACTAAAAAAAAAAAAAAAAAAAAAAAAAAAAAAATATATATATATATATATATATATATATAATAATACTAATAATAATGAATACATAAACAACAACACAATATAATAATAATGATAAATACATAGGCAAAAAAAAACATAATATTAATAATAATAATAATAATAATAATAATAATAATAATAATAATAATAAAACAAGCACTATCCCCTTAAGTTCTCTTTCTCTCCATGATCTTATGCAAGAGAGTAAAAGAAAAGACAAATATATTAATTTATTAGTTTTCATAGACATACTTCCATATTGTTAGAAATAAGTGCTTTCCTTTATGCAATTATAAATATCTGGATTGATTTTTTGGAAATAACTTGTTTCTCAATAAATAGTATATACAGATTAATTTTGATTTATCGAGAACAAAAATCTTATATTCGTTTTCAGAGATATACTTCCATATTGTTAGAAATAGTTGAAGTCCACGAATATTTATGAGTGGGCTACAGACTATGGTATCCGAGTGTACAGTCGCGCTAATAAGTGATGTTTCGGCACCATGTATGTTTTGATCAATAATTTGGTATCGGCAATATCTAAAACTTGATTTTTTCGTTTCGAGTGAGATATACCAACATGATCCTACCCATACCCACCCTATTCAACATCTGACAGACATTAATACAGCGCAGAGAGAGCCAAACGTAATGACAGCTGGAACATGATTTATTAGGCCGACTGTACGTATGTAATGTGTTCTTCCTACATAATAAATATACAATCAACTCTCTCTCTCTCTCTCTCCCTCCCTCTGTCTGTCTCTCTATCTCTCTCTCTCTCTCTCTCTCTCTCTCTCTCTCTCTCTCTCTCTCTCTCTCTCTCTCTCTCTGTCTCTATCTCTCTCTCTCTCTCTCTCTCTCTCTGATCCAAATGAGTTAATATCACTGGTATATACTTATGTTGGCAACTCTACCCTCTCTCTCTCTCTCTCTGATCCAAATGAGTTAATATCACTGGTATATACTTATGTTGGCAACTCTACACTCTCTCTCTCTCTCTCTCTCTCTCTCTCTCTCTGATACAAATGAGTTAATATCACTGGTATATACTTATGTTGGCAACTCTACACTCTCTCTCTCTCTCTCTGATCCAAATGAGTTAATATCACTGGTATATACTTATGTTGGCAACTCTACACTCTCTCTCTCTCTCTCTCTCTGATCCAAATGAGTTAATATCACTGGTATATACTTATGTTGGCAACTCTACACTCTCTCTCTCTCTCTCTCTCTGATACAAATGAGTTAATATCGCTGGTATATACTTATGTTGGCAACTCTACACTCTCTCTCTCTCTCTCTCTCTCTCTGATACAAATGAGTTAATATCACTGGTATATACTTATGTTGGCAACTCTACACTCTCTCTCTCTCTCTCTCTCTCTCTCTGATACAAATGAGTTAATATCACTGGTATATACTTATGTTGGCAACTCTACACTCTCTCTCTCTCTCTCTCTCTCTCTGATACAAATGAGTTAATATCACTCGTATATACTTATGTTGGCAACTCTACACACTCTCTCTCTCTCTCTCTCTCTCTGATACAAATGAGTTAATATCACTGGTATATACTTATGTTGGCAACTCTACACTCTCTCTCTCTCTCTCTGATACAAATGAGTTAATATCACTGGTATATACTTATGTTGGCAACTCTACACTCTCTCTCTCTCTCTGATCCAAATGAGTTAATATCACTGGTATATACTTATGTTGGCAACTCTACACTCTCTCTCTCTCTCTCTCTGATACAAATGAGTTAATATCACTGGTATATACTTATGTTGGCAACTCTACACTCTCTCTCTCTCTCTCTCTCTGATACAAATGAGTTAATATCACTGGTATATACTTATGTTGGCAACTCTACACTCTCTATCTGATACAAATGAGTTAATATCACTGGTATATACTTATGTTGGCAACTCTACACTCTCTCTCTCTCTCTCTCTCTCTCTGATCCAAATGAGTTAATATCACTGGTATATACTTATGTTGGCAACTCTACACTCTCTATCTGATACAAATGAGTTAATATCACTGGTATATACTTATGTTGGCAACTCTACACTCTCTATCTGATACAAATGAGTTAATATCACTGGTATATACTTATGTTGGCAACTCTACACTCTCTATCTGATACAAATGAGTTAATATCACTGGTATATACTTATGTTGGCAACTCTACACTCTCTCTCTCTCTCTCTCTCTCTCTGATCCAAATGAGTTAATATCACTGGTATATACTTATGTTGGCAACTCTACACTCTCTATCTGATACAAATGAGTTAATATCACTGGTATATACTTATGTTGGCAACTCTACACTCTCTATCTGATACAAATGAGTTAATATCACTGGTATATACTTATGTTGGCAACTCTACACTCTCTATCTGATACAAATGAGTTAATATCACTGGTATATACTTATGTTGGCAACTCTACACTCTCTATCTGATACAAATGAGTTAATATCACTGGTATATACTTATGTTGGCAACTCTACACTCGCGCTACATATGTTTCCCTACAAGTTTATCACTGGTTCTTGGGGGGGGGGTGAGCGTATTTATTTGCTCATTTATGTATATTTTTGCTATTTTGTTAACCCGTTCTGTACCGGCGACGTCTTTTAAGTTAGATTTCAGCTACATTTAGACGATTTGATCAAGCTTAGCAAGGATATGTGACAGCTATAATTATACATTGAGATCGTCTGTAGCTATTTTATGAGTAGATGTCCTTCCTAAGCCAAATATAATCGTCTAATCATTGCCAGAATAGGATATAAGGGACACCGCCGGTACAGTAAGGGTTAAGGGGAGGCAGACCGTTTTTCTGGACCCCCTCCTCCCTAATGTTTAGCCCCACTAGTTTTGAGATTATTAGACGTTCGGCCCATTAGTTTGGCGATTTTAACACCTTTCACCCCATTTCGTTGTCAATTTTAAGACCTTTCGTGCCATTTAGGTGTCGATTATATCCTGGCGAGCGATAGCGAGCCTGCAATTTTAAGAGGAACTGGCCTTCGGCCGGGATATTTTTCTACCGAAATATTTACAAATTTATCTTGAAGGGGAGTCCAGGGGGTGTTTTTCTAAGCTTGATGGAGGTCTAGGGAGGAAACTAAAAAAAATATATGAATAAATTAATTAATAGACCAAACAAACGGTCAGTCCCATTCTAATTTCCTCCTTAGGCTTCCGTCAAGCTTATAAAATATCCGCCCAAGATAAATTTGTACTTTTTTCGATAGAAAAATTTCCCGGCCAAAGGCCGGTTCCTCTTGAATTACAGGCTCTCTATCGCTCGCCAGGAAAAAGTCGACACTTAATTGACACGAAAAGTCTTAATATTAATAAAGAAATGGGACGAAAGGTCATAAAATCGCCAAACCAATGGACCGAACGTCATATAGTCTGAAAGCTAAGGGGGCTAAACATGAAAAAGGAGGGGGACCATAAAAACGAGAGTGAGACCCTCACCCCCACCACCCCCATCCCTCTTACCTTTAAGGGGAGATAGTTCACTGTTGTTCATGTATATATTAGTTTTCTAGTTTCCTACCTAGATCTCCATCAAACTTTAAAAATAACATCCATTAGATCCCCCTTCTAGGTTAATTAGAAAAATGTCCCTGCCAAAGGCCGGTTCTTCTAAAATTACAGGTTCCCTATCGTTCGCCAGGAAAAACATCGACACCCAAATGATACGAAACGTCTTAAAACTGAAAACAAAAAATGGGGTGAAAGGTCTTAAAATAGCCAAACTAATTGGGCGAACGTCTTATAATATGAAAATATATGGGGCTAAATAAGAGGGAGAAGGGGGTCCATAAACAACACCCCTTTAAATAGGTACATTGTGGACACTTTAAATACCCTTTTCATACCTATTAGTTTTAGAGTATAGAGAAGTATACGCCCTTTATTATTTACCCGCCCAACAGTACAAGCTGCAACACTCTGGGACATGTTGCTGCTGAAGGCGTGAGAGAGAGAGAGAGAGAGAGAGAGAGAGAGAGAGAGAGAGAGAGAGCAGGGGGGGGGGGGAGGACGAGTGAGGATGTTGCATATGTGTGTGTGTGTGTGACCTATACTTTTATCACCACTCTCCCTGTGCTGCAGTAACCCCCCCTCAGCCCGTTTTCTTACATAGTACTAGGCTAGTGGGAATTAAGAGAAAATTTAGTATTCTGGGATAACTAAATACATTTTGGCTCCAGTTAAGTGCTTCAGAACAAACTGAATCAATGACTGAACCCCATCCTCAATCGAAACACCGGATCCTGAAATATTATTATGTTACCTCCACCAACCGACTTTACTCCTAAACTCAATTAATGAAATCAACAAATATAGGCCTAATAGGAATCGGTACACTCGGATACCATAATCTCTAGCCCACTCGTAAAAATACGAGGACTTTACCTATTTATAATTATGGAAATAGCCTATATCTCGGGTAGCGATTTTATGAATATATTTTTTCTATAAATCAACTACAATACCATACTTGCTTCATAATAAATATATGTAGTATATATAATATACACTATTTATTTATAAACAAAATCAGCTGTTTAAATAGTTATAATTGCATAAAGTAAAACATAGGGGCTCCCGAGTATCTAAAGTGTAATTTTGTTAAAGCTTATGAAAGGAATGAACAACATACACGGAATAGGAAGTCTAATTTTAATGTTCCGAGAATTCAAGGGCAGGGTAAACGAACATTCTTCTTCACTGCCCTCAAAGACTGGAACAACATACCACAGACAGTCCGTGAAAAGAGAACATTGTATTCCTTCAGACGTAGCTTGAAGGAGCACCTGAAACAGACAGCCGTAAGAAGGGAGCAACAAACTTATGTCTACTATTAAATACATCATAAGTGATAGGTAAAAATAACACAAAATATGATTACTTAAGTATAGCTTTAGAATGTAAGTTAGCAAAATAATAGTCTAGCCCCCGGGTGCAGAAAGGTATAATACATCATGGTAAATTGAAGAAGTAATATACAGTATTTATATATATTTAGATAACACTTTTTTTTTACATATGCTAGTACACTCTAGGACATAAATCATTGCCTTAAGTTTTCGAAGCTTTCCCGAAATGAATCGAATCTTCTTAACCCCTTCTGTACGCGAGGGGGGGCTTTGCCCTCCCTCACCCCTCCATGACTTATTGAAATCATCATATATGTTGCCAGTAGGGGGTAAATATCGATTATACTCCATAACGAAGGCTTTAGTAAACAGCGAGCAACATAGTGGTAAGTATTTGCACTATGTTTTTTGCAGCTTCTTTTGTTTCTGCAGTGATTAATTTTGCAGAAAGGGATTTGTAGATGTTCTTTTCTTTCTTGCTAATCCCAAGTTTTCCTATGTGACTGAGCACAGCACAGTCTCAGCTTAACCACACTACTCTCCTCAATCCAAAGTGCATTAAGATATTCTTTAAGATCAGCTCTACAAAAGGATTTTGTTACAGCATGAATCATAGCCCATGAATAGTCAGTGACAATCAAAGATGGACTAAAAACTTGACCAGTGACCTTACTGTACATTGAAGCTACTTTGCCAAAGAAATAAGTTATTTCAACAGTGGTGTGCGAATCGGATAACATTTCTGCAAGAGGGAGAGGAGGTTCACCTATTTTAGGATGTTTCATAACTAAAGCATAGTAAAAAATCTGCTTCTCAGAGTTGACTGGTCTACATATACTTCCAGTTGCGTCTAAGTATAGAGCTGATATTTTGCGCTCTTTGTAGAGTAACAACTGTGAAGAAGAACAAAGTACAACTCTGAATGGAGCACCAGAAGTGTCTTGAATAAATCCAGGTAAGACTGATGATGTGTCTGTGATGGCCATGCTCTCCTGTGTGTAAATTTCATTAATCGATTTTAGGAGTATAGTTGGTTGTTAGAAGGAACATAATAATTATTAAAATATCTTTAAGCAAATCAGGACTGTATTTCTCATCTTTCCTTGCTTCAGATAATGCTTTATGCAAAACATCTTTGTTAGGTTTTTCAGTATAGTTTCCATATTGCCAGTTCTCACTTGAAATATTTACATTGTCATCATAGACTTTTGTTGTTCCATAATCTGCCAATTTATTCTTTGCTTCCATACGCCGCCCAGCACTGAGAGGTCTTGCAAAACTCTGACCTTTTGGATGATTGAATGTTCCTCTGCGCTTGACCGTAATGATAACAGATTCACCTTTCTGTGGTTTCTGAAAGATGTAGAAGTGAAAAGTAGAGCAGTTACCACTATTAAACTTGCATAATCCCTTGGCATGCCAGTAGGGCATCGTCTTTTTCCGTGAGTGTTTAGATTTGATGTGACTATATTTGCAAGTAATAACACATGGAATGAATTCAGCCAATTTTTCACTAATGAGATTCATCCATCCTGTTTTGAACGTGTTCCTTGTTGGTTTGACCGATTTCCACTCCCTTTTTGACAAGTTTAATTCAATTGAACTAGAAAACGTTTGTTCTTCAGACATGGGTTTTTCAAAAGTATCACTTGCTTCACCTATGCTTGAATTTGTGTTTAAAGGAACCCCTGAATGACTATTAGGTTGAGATATGTCATATTCCTCATTCTCGGACATGTGATGCTCAAGATCAGGCAGACCCTCATAATGTTCATGATCAGAACCACCTTCACAAGGTTCATGATCAGAACCACCCTCAGACTGTTCATGATCAGGTACATGTTCATACTGCTCATGATTAGAACCCCCCTCAGACTGTTCATGATCAGAACCACTCATATGCTGTTCATGATCAGAACCACTCATATGCTGTTCATGATCAGAACCCCCCTCAGACTGTTCATGATCAGAACCCCCCTCAGACTGTTCATGATCAGAACTACCCTCAGACTGTTCATGATCAGAACCCCCCTCAGACTGTCCATGACCAGAACTACCCTCAGACTGTTCATGATCAGAACTACCCTCAGACTGTTCATGATCAGAATCCCCCCTCAGACTGTTCATTATCAGAACTACCCTCAGACTGTTCATGATCAGAACTACCCTCAGACTGTTCATGATCAGAACTCCCCAAGTGCTGTTCATGATCAGAACCCCCCAAGTTCTGTTCATGATACGAACCCCCCAAGTGCTGTTCATGATCAGAACCCCCAAGTTCTGTTCATGATACGAACCCCCCAAGTGCTGTTCATGATCAGAAACCCCCCAATGTGCTGTTGATGATCAGAACCCCCCATATGCTGTTCATGATCAGAACCCCCCACATGCTGTTCATGATCAGAACCCCCCATATGCTGTTCATGATCAGAACCCCCCAATTGCTGTTCATGATCAGAACCCCCCATATGCTGTTCATGATCAGAACCCCCATATGCTGTTCATGATCAGAACCCCCCATATGCTGTTCATGATCAGAACCCCCCATGTGCTGTTCATGATCAGAACCCCCATATGCTGTTCATGATCAGAACCCCCCAAGTGCTGTTCATGATCAGAACCCCCCAAGTGCTGTTCATGATCAGAACCCCCCAAGTGCTTGGAGATTATTTCTTTTATCTCTAAGCATGTCCACCCAACCAACCCGGAAAACAAAATCAAATTAATAATTTATTACAAATCCCCCAAGACCTCCAAAATCGTTCTCAGCAACAAACCAGCTTCCACCAAGATAAAGAGCCCGATGACCGACGATCACGTCATTTATCAACATACATGAAATTATGAGGACTGTGGACCTCATTCCTATATTGGCATGACGCAGACTCGTCTTTCACGTCGGTTAACTCTTCACCTTCAGGCTGGAGCCATCAAAGACCACTATCTCACCCCTAACCACCCCCACCTCACACGCAACGAGCTAGAGAAACACACCACCATACTCGATAAAGAAAGTGACCCAAGGAGATTACCAATACTCGAAGCGTTATATATCCCAGCCTTACATCCTAACATCAACAACCAAACTCTGGACCTTCAGATCCTTCCTTCTGCCAAAAGGCACTATCCTACAGGGCCTAACGCACCCCCTCGCCCCCCAGTGTCCTTAACGCAGCCCCCTGCACTACCTCCTTCAGCTTCGTCTTCTGCCGGCGCCACACGTACTACGCAACTTAGGCCACGCCCCTCGACACGCAGGCAATCAGCTTCGAGCTCGCCAACCGACCACCACCTTCCCGCATCCAGTGCGCCTGCGTGACACGGATCTCTCTCTAACACTCCTAGAATACCCCTCCACCAATAGCAGACATTTGCCCCCTGATTCTCGCCTCCTCTGATCCTCCACCCTCTATATATACCCTTCCTGTTTACCTTTTATATCGTTCTATCCTTACTTGATAATGCTGGTTGTCCAGTGAAATGCGTCGTATATCCTGTATCATCATGTACATTAATGTAACCCTGTACCACCATGAATTTTGCTAACCTCATTCATCTACTTCCTGCCACCCAGCGAAAACTCATCAGAGACCTGGAAACCTTGAATAATAAAATTTCCAACGCAGAAATTGCCATTTCTTTCAACCTCGTATGTATTAAAGAAAATGTATTACCTGGCTTTACTAACATATATATTATTATTATTATTTGTATTATCATTAAAATCAGCAAGTTTAAACCAATACATAAACCAATGCATAATGGGTACGTCCCCCGTAGTATGGGCCTTCTTTACATAGGATGTATCCATACATCAGCCGCAGTGATTGTGTTATAATCACTCGGCGTATTTGGATGACCCTGAGCCCAACAATTATTCTAATCTGCTGAGAAAAGAATTTTGATTATTAATATGACCTGTTCGGAAACTTTCCCAATGTAAGCTACTTAGATACCCTATTCATGTATATATATATATATATATATATATATATATATATATATATATACGGTATATATATATATAAATAAAGGAATAGTATTGACAGGGCGCCAGGCAATATCTTTATTTTCAAATTTTCGGCTAACCTTAAACCATCATCAGGAACAACATTCCCTAAAAAAGAAGTAATATACTAATAGAAGAGCGCAATTTGTAAAAAATAAGGTAAATGATTATCAAATCTATATGGAATAAACTTACTAAATACAAACAATCTTATATTAATATCTTACTAGATACATAGTTAAATTCCATACACAAACCATGTAAAACCAGTGAAGATTCCGAAAAGCAAAATAGAGACCATCCCAATTGAACTCTAAACTATATTTCTAACCTTTGAAAAATATAAAAACAAAAATATTGTTTCCATAAATTCAAACCAAGTCACAACACAGGCTAATATACCATACAACGGATCAATAAACGATCTCCCAATATATCTAACACCTTTGATTTATCAGTAAGAAAACAATATAATAATATATCGATAACTAGCATTAATTTACATAACCCATGACCAAATAATCCAAACACAATATAACATCAATCTTAGCCACAAACATGAAAATATATAAACAAAAACTAAGCCCAAATCAATCTTATATGTCTTTAAAAAAACATAGCAAAATGAGACTGAAATTCAACCCAATATAGAGATTTAAGCCCCCCCCAAAACAACACTCCCAATGACTAAAGCAAATGTATTTATGTTTAAAACCAAAATTATACTAGACTTACCCAGAAAGGAATACTCATCCGCACCAGGAACAGGAGAGTACTGAGGAACCAGAACCGAGAAGCGGCTAAAATAAACCCCATGAAGCAATTTCCCAAACAAATGAACCACTACCCATGAAGAACAAAGCCTTTGAAATTTGACCAAACATATATCTATGAACCATTATTTGCAAGATTGACTGGTAATATAATGGACCCGGGTTCGAATCCCAATATGTCAATTGGAAGATATTATTGGGATGAAATTTGTGCTGTACCTAGTTTCAGTGCATTACCACAGCACACTGAAATGCCAAAAAAAATACCCTCATTGTTCCCTGATTAAATAGCACTGTATGAATATTCCCATATTCAAAATAAGCTACAGGGGGGCAATGCCTAGTAAATTAATTGCTCAATAGGTGGCGTTCTGAGAGTGAGAGTCCGAGTGTGGGGGTTGAGACTGTGAAGTGCAGAGGCGAGGCGGCTTTGGAGATGGAGTTGCTTCGAGCTGTGAAGCTTCGCATGTCTCACTCCCTAGACTGGAGCAAGACCTCACGGGCCTCACCGTGTTCATCGGTAGAGTGTAAAGGCTATCAGCCTATGCCCGAGAGGGAGTAGTTGGAATATAGACAAAAAAAAATTGGGAGATCGTTTATTGATCCGTTGTATGGTATATTAGCCTGTGTTGTGACTTGGTTTGAATTTATGGACACACTATTTTTGTTTTTATATTTTTCAAAGGTTAGAAATATAGTTTAGAGTTCAATTGTGATGGTCTCTATATTGCTTTTCGGAATCTTCACTGGTTTTACATGGTTTGTGTATGGAATTTAACTATGTATCTAGTAAGACAATTAATATATAATTGTTTGTGTTTAGTAAGTTTAACTTATATAGATTTGATAATAATTTACCCTATGTTTTATAAATTGCGCTGTTCTATTAGTATATAACTTCTTTTTAGGGAATGTTGTTCTTCCTGATGATGGCTTAAGGTTACCCGAAAATTTGAAAATAAAGATGTTGCTTGGCGCCCTGTCAATACTTGTCCTTTTGATGTAGAGGTTTAAGTGCCCAAAATCTACTGCTGAAGTACTCATAACTATATATAAATATATATATATTTTTTTTTCTATGTGATTGATGGAGGCAAAAGGCAGAACTGCCTATAGCGAGTGACTCCCCCATAATTGAAAGAGTGACAGGGCCAAAATCAAGGGACGTTCGAGCCAAAATGCCTGGACACACTGAGTTTGAAGCAATTTAAGTCATAGGAAGAGGGAAAGACTGATTCTGGGAGAGAGTTCCAGAGCTCAGCTGTTGAGTAGAAGAAAGTTTGAGAGTAACGTTTCACTCTTGGGTTGGAGAGTTGCACAGAGTAGGGGTGGGATTGAGTTGCTAGACGGGTACCACGTGCCCTACGTAAAGGAGGTGGTATATATATATATATATATATATATATATATATATATATATATATAATAAGTCCGGATCTTGACACATACCGAACCTGACAGCTTGGACAAGTAAGCTTCTTCAGGTCAAACTGGAAATCCGATCAATCAGTCCCAAGATCAAAATCCTATCAAGCTATAAAGGTACCAGCTCCCTGTGTCGGTCTCATATCCATCTCCAGAGTTAAGGGCTAAAGGGACATAGACAAATACAATATACAACTGTATATTCTATAGAATACACTAAATTAGAACCAAATTACCAGCATACAATAAAGTGGTGCCAAATGCAATGCAGCAGCGAAATTCAATCAAACGGTCATTTCGACAAATCTGGTGAAGCGATTAAATCCCGTAAATCTAAGAAACACTCATGTGCTTACAATTTAGAAATTATGAATTTTGTGTAAGCCGTTAAAGACAATCACGTTTTAAAATACAGTCAAGTGATAACATTTGATCAAGTGGTCAGGTCCAATCAAGTAAGTGCAGTCAAGCTCTTACCTTATAGTATAGATATTAAGCCATTCTTAATAGTACATGATGGTCTAGTGGTTTAGGTGCTGGAGTGCAGCACTACTGGCCTAGGTTCGAACCCTGGTAGAGGCATGACACAAAATATTAATTTATTTGGGCTCTACTTGTTTATTCAATGAGGCCTTCAATGTGCCCCAGATTACAAGTATCCTTCTCTAGTACTTAGTTGCTAGTGTTTGTGTGTGAGGTGTTTGTGTGTATGGTATCTAGCTACATGATCACGAATCGGAGCGGGTGCTGGTGCATGGGATATAAATCCAAATGAAGCCACGACTTTTAAGCTCCTCGGTGGTCTAGTGGTTTAGGTGCTGGAGTACTGCACTACTGGCCTGGGTTCGAACCCTGGCTGGGCCATGACACAAAATATTAATCCTTTCAAAATTACACTTTGGACTGTTCACATGTGGAGGAGTGATAGGAGGTATGGAGGGGAATTATCTCACTTAATCACTTATTACTTTGTTTTGAGTATTTTCTAGGCCTTGGATTTTGAGAGTCCCGTCGCCTTTGCCCAGTAAAAACTCTTAACCCGCTGAGCCCCGGCTAGTTATAATATTTTGTTCACCCCAGTCCCAAGCCATTTTCACTTTTTGTTTTTGTTTGCTAAAATGGAAGACAAGGGTGAGAAATGAAAAAAAACAAAAAATCTCACCTCGGATATTTTTTTTTGGGGGGGGGGGAAGCCTCAAAAAAATTTGTTTAGCCAAAATGGAAGAGAATGGTGAGAAATGAAGAAAAAAAAAAAACTCACCTCGGTCATTTTTTTTGGGGGGGGGGGGTCGAAAATTCGTCTCCCCCGTATGACCACCCGCCCGGGAGCACTAGGGTGAAAACTGAGTATGGCATTGTACAGCATACATCCTAAGGAGTGTCTCACATAAATCTCAAGCCTCTAGCTCCCATACGACCAGAGTAATGAAGGTTCAAAGTGGCGGTGAACTAAGGGTGTAAAGTATCCCCACTAAGCCCACCACCACCGGCCGCGCGGCTGTCTTGGCCCGCTCACACCTACCGGCCCGGCTCGCACACACACTACGGTACCTCCCCCTCCTATTCTCCCGCCATTTCCTACCATACGAGACACGTAACTGATTTTAATATGCCGGACGCACGTGATGCGTCGCTGGGAGCTGGTGATCAAACACTGCCGACGCATCACGTGCGACGCTGGGATCCAGTGGGTTAAGAGTCTCCCCGCTGTTCCTGGGTTAAGGGGAGATTTCCACTTGAGGGATTTTTTTCGGGACCCCTTTCTCTCCTATGTTTAGCACTATTGCTTTTGAGATTTTAAGAACTTTCACCTCATTTCTGTCAATTTTAAGACCTTTCATGCCATTAAGTTTCGATTTTATCCTGGCAAGTGATAGCGAGCCTGTAATTTAAAAGAAACCGGCCTTTGGCCGGGAAATTTTTCTACCGAAAATGTACACATTCATCTTGAAAGGGGTTCTAGGGAAGAACTAAAAACCTCCCCATATTAGTCACTAATTTTTCTTTTTATTATTTTTAGCAACTGTCCCCTGCCCAATATACCGTATTAGTGGGGCAGATAACTGGAATAATCGTTCATTTCTGGAAACAAGCACCAAAATTGGCACACATACTCCTTGGGGTTTGCTCTTTTGATAACACCCGTTAGCCACCTAAAAATTCTAGATGGCAGCCATTTTTCAAGATGGCCACCATTGAATATACAGAAACATTGCATTTCGCAATCAAATCGCAAAGACTTGTCCTATTTGAATGATCTTGGTGTCAAATCATACATTTTTCACTATGTAGAATCCGAATTTGGAACCATGGACTTACTCACTAGCTTCCTTGTACCATAATATCAGTCCCGGAATCATAATTAGGGTAAAAAGTGCCCATATCATAGGCACCATCAGTCCGATATATTATTGGATGTATTGTACATGTAGGCAGTAGGCCTATACTTGTTTGTCACTTTTTGTCTTGCTGCCTGGATGAGTATACTACAACGCTTCTAAACCTCGCATCTACAGCTGCACAGTGCCGTGCAGGTCAGACCAAAGCAGTAGCATTTGCATCGACCGCAGCATTCCGACTTGCATCCACACTTGGTCAGCTGCTGGCAACTCTCTGCAATGGTTGGGAGCTCTGTCCAAACGATCTGCCACAGATCTCCTTTCTTGGTCCAGCCCCAGTTGGTAGGAGTCTGCGTTTCTGGTTGACGTACTGTTGACTGACTCCAGATGCAGCCCGCCTGGTAGGCAGCACGCTTCAATGCTGCTTCAGTGATGCTCGGGTTGGAGGAATGGCTTCGTACGGCCTCTGCTTCCGAGCAAACATGTCCAACCTCGCATCATCGACACCTTCAGCTGTGCTGGATCTGTCGTACATCATGACCACAAACTTCTCCAAGGTCTCCAGGTCTTCATCATCAACTACCGGTGGGTACTGGCTGAGTTTGCTGAAGACACCGGAAGCCTCATCACAAACATCCCAGGTTTGCCTAGCAGACTTCTTCCCTTTCCCACGGAATGCTGAAACGACATCGCAGCCAGTGGCATGAAAGAAGAGCATCCCTTTGCTCTTTTCTGCAAGAGTGCAACACAAGTCATGTACAGGAACCCACCTCAGGTTCTGTCCTTGGCCAAAGGCAACAAACAACTGCTGCAGACCTAGCTCCTGAAGTGCCTGCAGAACACTGACTGCGATGACGACAACATCTGTGTCGCTGGCTTTGACCATGATGACTTTGCTGCCTGCTTCTGTTGCATGCCTGGCATGCACAAAGATCCGCGTGTCAGCTTCTTCATGACTGCACGGTGCCACCCCAGCCAGATTGATAGTGCGGTTGTTGACAGCATCTTCTTCCTTGGTCACAATGACCACATTTGGTGTGGCCACACGTGCAATCTTATCAGCCAGAAAGTTGAACAGCTCGGCTTTGTTGTCATTTTCTCTCAGGAAGTTTTTCCTTCAGTCTTGTGGAGTTGACAGCAGGTGCATCAACACCCAGCTATTCCAGGCCCAGGGCATACAGGTGAAGTATGTCTGCAAGTCGGAAGACTGCAGGACCCTCGCCAGATCTGGTGGTCTCCACTAGATATGTGACTAGCTCTGAGAATGCCTGTGGGTGGGCATCCTCTTCGGGTGCACGTTCCTGTTCCAGTCTCTTGGTGGCTCTGAGGTACGTCCTCTCTCTATTGTACAGGTCTGTCAAGCATGCAAAATGGTATTTGAGCTCCTGTGCAATAGCATCTCCACCGTTGAGTCTTGCAAGAAGTTTTCTGTCATTTAAAGTTTGGGCACATTCATTAAGTCTGTTATTGAGGTTCATCATCATAACTTGTCTGAATTCAGAGGATGGGGCTTCTTTGCCACATATGAAACACGTTTGGCCTTCAAGGCTGGTTCTACGCAGCTTGGTCTGGCATTCTACTGGCTGAGCACTCTCTGCTCTTCTTTTTCTGGCTCTCTCCAGTTTCGTGTTGTTGAACATAAAGCGACAACTTTGGTGATACTGCGCCTTGTTCCTCCTCAGAGTTTCTTCAATGCCACCACCATAATCAAGTCTGGCTGGATCCAGAACAATAGGCATCTCATTAATTGCGTGAAAGAGGGGAATAGTAGTCGCAATCATAGTGTAGTCATCATGTTCTTGTGGTTGTTGTGCACGTGGTGACTTTAGCTCTTCACTCTTCTTCTTCTGGCAAAGACAACACTTGCTCCAGTCAGTCCGGAATTTAGACGGTCCTGGATCTGTATTTGCCATTTTGGTGAATACAGTATGATAATTATCTGTAACACAGATATAATAGATAACAGATAATCACAGTATATAACAGATAATCACAGTATGATATAACACAGTATGTTATATGATAACAGATATAACAGATAATCACAGTATGATAATTATCTGTATTCAGTGAATCAAGGCCGAGGGGTTATCCTTTTACCACCTTGATCACAATCATGCACAATAAGGTATGGGATACGACTAGGTTCGGGAATAATAATATATGACCTACACCTAGCTCGATCGTTCATCCAGTATCATTTAAGTCCCGTGCGATCTGTACACCATCCAGGTAACTACATGCAAAGCAATGTAAAGCCCCGTTACCCTAGGCTCGGCTCTCCCGCGCTGGCACACCCTGTCAATTCAGGCGCAGCTATCTAACTAAACATCTATGTTAAACTACATGTAATCTACAGTAGCTAACTGATGCGGGGCTTATTAGACAGCATTTGGGACACTAAACTAATTATTTAGCTACACTAAACTAATTATTCAGCTGATACTGAACCCCATGCTGAGTTTCACAGCAGCGGTGCCACCAGTGTGCCCTGGCTGTGCGTTGACATCCGCTCTGTTGAGCTACTACTCTACACCTTCTGCTGCAAGTCTCTCAACGTCCCCCCCCCCCCCCCACCGCATCGTGTCATGTCCAGTTTGGAAGCCTTGTACAGGAAGATGCTACACATACTAAACCTCTAACACTACTACGATATACACTACCATGTATTTTAGCCGAGTCAGACGTAACATGAACCTCTAGTTTAGCAGAATATTAGGCTTCCGGGACTGATATTATGGTACAAGGAAGCTAGTGAGTAAGTCCATGGTTCCAAATTCGGATTCTACATAGTGAAAAATGTATGATTTGACATCAAGATCATTCAAATAGGACAAGTCTTTGCGATTTTATTGCGAAATGCAATATTTCTGTATATTCAATGGCGGCCATCATGAAAAATGGCCGCCATCTTGAATTTTTAGGTGGCTAACGGGTTTTATCAAAAGAGCAATCCCCAAGGAGTATGTGTGCCAAATTTGGTGCTTGTTTACGGAAATGAACGACTCTCCTGAAATTTTCAGTTATCTGTTCCACTACAGTATATGTCCCTCTCTCAGCCGCCTATCTATTCTATCCTCTTCCACGATCTTGCTTTTGATAGTATAGGCATCTCGACAAGATTTGTTCCACTCTTGCTCTCTTTTTCATTATTATTACATTATTACAGCCAAATATTTGCTACCATTTTTCTGAAGAGTTAAAATCAAGAATTGCTGTCAGACAAATCAAATAGATTGCATTCCGTTAATACAGTTACTCATTTGGTATATAATAATGGAATTCAGGTCCCTTTATTGTAAAAACTAAGAACAATTAGTTATGCATGTAAATCTTGGAAATACATGCATACATAATTAATCAGTAGGATAAACAAAAATCCTGTTATCCTCCTCCTACTATCCGTTGAATATTGTTAACAGCTTAGTTCAAACAGATGCTTGCATGTTTAATTAAAGTTAAAACTAAGGGCAAACCATAATAACATAGTGTACAATCGCGCTAATAAGTGATGTCTCGGCACCAAGTATGTTTTAATCAATAATTGGTATCAGCAATATCGAAGCTTCATTTCTTCATATCGAGTGAAATATATAAACATGTTCTTACACTTACCTACCCTATTCAACATTTGATAGCCATTAATACAGCACAGAGCGAGCCAAACGTAATGACAGCTGGGACATGACTTATTAGCGCCATTGTACTTTTTCCATAAATTTAGCTATTTTATAATATACGTACAGATCGTCTTCTACCTCGCATCATATGCATCCATACGTTCACAATTCAATATGTTGTAGCCTTAGATCTATCACTTACCTACCTACCTATGTGGAGTTCGCCACTCTTGCTAGTGGCCCCGAGGAGCGCACCGCCCTTCGTTGTTGTTTGAGAATTGGTGCAGCATACTTTTCGAAGAGGCAGAGCGCTCCCCTGCGAAGATGGGCTCGTCTGGCACTTTTTGTAGTTCGACATCGAGAGCTCTCTTGAAGCTGTCTAACGAAACACCTCTCATGTCTCTTACTCGCCGCGGGAGTTTGTTGAAGAGACGTGCTCCTCTATGTGATAACTAGCCCTCTCGCAGAGAGCCCATAGCACCCCGATTTTTCATCTTTGGGATATCGCATTCCCAGCCTCTCCTATCACTGAACTTCATTGCTATTGGGGTATGTAGATTTGGTACAAAACCCTCTGCGATTTTCCACGTATAAATGATTAAGTATCGTTCCCTTCTACGTTCCAACGAATACAGCTTTAGTGATTTTTAATGCTCCCAATAGTGTAACTGTTTTACTGAGTTTATACGTGAGGTGAAGTTCCTTGTACACTTTGTACGTCGTTAAATTCACCTGCTGTGTATCTATCTACTGTATATGCTCAGGCTCAATCCCCATTTTTCCAATGTTTTATTTTTATTTTCTATTTTATTATATTTTATTATTATTGTTTTAATTTTCTTGGGGGTGGCCGACTCAAGACAGAGCAAGAACAGGGAAAACACAAAGTAACATAAAACAACGAACAAACACAGATAAAACACAGATCACACAGATAAAACGCAAATTCACACAGCCTTAGATCTACCACAATAGTAATCTAGCTATTTGTCTGTCCGTGTCTATCATTGTAATTGTCCTTCTGTCATAACCTTATGGGACAATGGGTCATATCTGGTCCCCCTTCTTCCTCATGTTAGCCCCATTAGTTTGCAGATTGTATACCGTTCGCCCCATTAGTTTGTCGATTATTAAACCTTTTGTCCCGTTTCAATATCAATATCAAGACCTTTCGAGCCATTTAGGTGTTATTTTTTTCCTGGCGAGCGATAGCGAAACCGTATTTTTTAAGATAAACCGGCTTTCGACCTGGACATTTTTCTATCGAAAAATGTGCAAATATATATTGAATGGGGGTCTGAGGGCTGTTATGTGTTTATAAGCTTGATGAAGGACTAGCGAGGTAACTAGAAAATATATGAATATTTAAATAAATAGACCCAAATAAAACCTCTGTCCCCTCAATCCTATTTACCTATAAAACTCTCTATCCGGGAATATAATTACTCATGATCTATCTGCATTCCTATTTATATCTGTGTAAGAAACAGTTGTATTATTATTGTACAGTCGCGCTAATAAGCGATGGCTCGGCACCAAGTATATTTTGATCAATATTTGGTATCAGCAATATCTAAGCTTCATTTCTTCATATCGAGTGAAATATACAAACATGTTCCTACACCCACCCTATTCAACATCTGACAGACATTAATGCAGCATAGGGAAAGCCAAACATAATGACAGCTGGGACATGATTTATTAGCGCGACTGTACTAATGGTGAGGACCACTACTACCGACACCAAGACAATAGAATGATGTTCAGTAAAACCGATCACATGTATAACAGTCCAGGTAAAGTCGTCAGGATTAACTCGTTTCATTTTCCCTGTTAGTAGCACTGCACGGTGGAGAGGTATCCCCTCCACCTCCTCTCCTTGTTCCCATACCCCCACCTAAACCCTCCCACTTTCTCTCCGACCCCAGAACTACACCCACCCTCCCTTCTCTCGCTCTCACCCAGCTAGGAGCTACTTCTGGGACCTCACCGATTACATTTATTCTGAACACCTAATGAAGGAATGAAGTACTTCACACACATCTCTCGACCACCATCTCCTGCACATTAAACATATGAACTAAAGAAAACCTAACCTGAAGCTGCTAATTACTACCGTTATTAGTAGGGTTAACTCAAGACCTTGAGGCTGTTCGGCCAGACATCCTGGGGAACAACAACAACAACAACTGTATAATGATATGGATATACCAGGTATGAGGGGTAGAAATACACACTTGTATAATTATATATAAGGTGTAATGAGATTATTTGGTTATACACGAAACTGTTATACAGAGAGGTATTGTAGTAGAAGAATTATTGATCAGTTCAATATTATAACTTGTGTAGTTAATCTGGTGTTTAATAAATGGGCGTTATATAATTATTTAGTGTTATGCCGGGATATAATATTTCTATCCCGTTATTCAGTCTTCACTAAACTCCAATTATGGAATTATAGACTCAAATTATCCTGAACAGGAACATATCTAACACGTTCTTATCCACAAATAGTTACTCAATCAGGTGCTACAGAACACAATAAATTCGCACATGTAAGTTATATACTTCATATTTATTCAATTGACATAATAGGGATCAATATACCACTTAACTATTATTGGGGAAATAGTAAGCGTGTGAATATAGTTGACCTAAACAATTGATAAGGGATTCACGCATCTATCTAGGCCTAAAGTGTGGTTGAAACTTACTTAGTTGTTATAAAGAACAACAAGCAAACAATTTAGAAACATTTATCACACACCAGGGTCTAGTAATAACATACAAGAGATAGTATTATAAGGGAAATATGCAATTATAGAATAAACACGTTACATATAGAATCAACCCTTGATAATAATATTTATGTGAGTTGAGTGTCTAACGTATATTATTCTTACCATGTTTATTAAAGGCAAGATGAAATCTCCAACATGTATGAATGATCAGGCCTAAGTACTATGGGGGATGCAACAAGGATATCTAGTTCCAAACTCACTCACGGGTGGCCAGGGGTGCCCAGGTAGTGTAAAGAGCTACCACGCGCATATGAAATCTGACCAGGTGGGTCTCTAAGGTCATTCAATAGACTGAGGTGATAGAAATACTATTTACGGTTAGTGCGATCTTATTCTTAGTATTTGGAGTAATCAATTGAAATAAACAGGGGAGGGGAGTTGAATTGTTTTTACAATTAACTGTATAGTTAGATTATAATGAGAACATTATAATATGAACATATAATTAATCAACTATTATATGCGATAATCTCACTGGTCGAGGAATTCAGATATAAATATTTACCTCCACTGATGAATATTCAAAGGTTTAATATCCCTTGAACGGAATCAAGCAATAATATAGTTAACAGAACTATCGTAGTTAACCAATATAAAGCAACACGTACATAAAATTAGTGTATACGAATGATTAGTATAATGCTAATAATATGAAAATGGCGCACACGACGAAGTTGTACTAATGGAAATACCTAATAAGGCATAAAAGGAGTTCTGAACAAGTTAGCAGATTCCTATAAAGAATTCACACAAATAGTGGTGTATTCGGATTGATGAATAATTAGATAATCGATCTATGCAAGACTAGAATTCCTAGACGATAAGAATCAAAATTATCTACATCAATAATAGAATGAATGTATATATTATTCATAAAATAAATAAGTTAACATTTAACATCAAGTAAGCGTCACGTAAGGTTTCTCAAAGAAAGTAGATGAATTAATCAACAATAATACTTCTTGAGGAGCGGGCACTGAGATAAACAGAAAATTAAATTGAGCGTAGGTTTTAGGCAAATATATTATTTAAGAAGGGAATAAATACACGGAATACACTTCAACTTCAACTTGCAACATACAAAATAGAATAGACATATAGCAGTGAAATTCCGCTAATCTGGAGGCTGAAACCTCGGAATGCCCGATACCTCGGATTTTTTTTTCCCTCAAAATAAGATTATAAAATAATATTCATGTCTATCTTTAGCCAATTAATCGAGTGTTTTGGATTTACACCTCTTGGATTTACACCTCTACACCACCGGAACTTCACCGCACTGCCTCTATTCTAATTAATTATTAATTTGTATGTAAACTTTTAGGGCCATTTTTATGTATAAATCTGATACCTTGGAAAATCTGCTAATCCAGAAGTCCCGCGGTCCCCTGCCTTCCGGATTACAGGACTTTTACTGTACAAGGAAAATCTGTGAGTAGTCGGCTAAATAATTAATTGACACGAGAATGCAACGTATGCGTAGGACGTTCTATAAGAGTTATAGATAGAGATTAACACTAGATCTTGGACACAGATCTATATAACAATAAATATCAGTTCTGAAGGATTAACACATACGTAATAATTAACAATCTTGAGCACAGATCTATATCAAGTTTAGCACTGACTTATTCACATATTTTACCTTACCTTCACAGCAATAATCACAACATAAGATACTCAGAGACACTTAGGGGAATATGGGAGGATAGTGGTTCGAGAGTAAGTCTGGCAGACGTAGAATGTAGATTCACTGGTCAGGACGTCAGGAGGGCTGCTTCTCACAGTCAGGCCTTCAGGATCCGGACTTCAGCAGGAACACAACAGGGCTCGTCGTCTTCTTGAAGGAGGGGGAGGGGAAGACAATTTTCCTCTGTTGCTAGATGCCCCGGACTTTTCCGACTTAAGGACATTACCCCTGTGGATGCTTGTTTTTCCCTGCCTTTCCTTATTTTCTGTGAGGCTATGTTGGACTTAATTCTTGCCTCTCACTTATAGGAATTCAATGGAAAAAGGATATTGTTAAATGTTGTGATATAGTTGTGACGGTAAATATTTAACTAAGACATACATGGTAATTATTGTTAGGTACATAGGGATAATAGTTATTTTATTTATTACTTGGGTGATAATTACTTAGCTTATAATAGGCACAGAAGAATGCAAGAGAGACTATGTGCGAAAAAAGGTAGCGGAGTGGGTAAAGGAAGTGAAAACCCTGGCAGACATTGCGAAATCTGAACCACATGCTGCATATACTGCCTTCACATATGGTGTTAAGCACAGATGGACCTTTCTTATGAGAACAGTGCCTGGCATTAGACAGATGCTCCAACCGCTTGAAGAAGCAATCAGAGGAACATTCATACCGGCCCTAACAGAGATGGAAGGCGTCACACAAGAGCTAAGAGATCTATTAGCTCTTCCGCCAAGGTTCGGAGGTATGGGGATCATAAACCCAGTGGAGGCGGCACTACATGAGTACCAAAATTCTCTTAAACTTACTACGTCTCTGACAGAAAAAATACGGGAGAAAAATGAAAATGATGAGGTGGACGAAGAGGAACAACGAAATGCAAGACAGGAAATTACAAAGAGCAGAGAAGAGAGACAGAAACATAGCCTAGAACAAATTAAGACCAGATGTAGGGAAGAACTGAAAATGAGAGTTGACATGGCACAAGACACTGGGGCTTCAAATTGGCTCACATCATTACCAATAAAGGAGAAAGGCTTCAGCTTAAATAAACAAGAATTCAATGATGCCGTAGCCTTGAGGTATGGGTGGCCAGTTTCGAACCTGCCGCTGAAATGTGCATGTGGTGAAATAAACAACTCAGACCACTGTATGACTTGTAAGAAAGGAGGATTCATCTGTATCCGGCATGATGAAGTACGAGACATCACTGCACAAATGCTGGACGAGGTGTGCCATGATGTCAGAATCGAACCGGATCTTCTGCCTATGGACGGACAGCGCTTGGCCCACAATACTGCAAATACTTCAAATGAAGCAAGAGTGGACGTAAGTGCTCGAGGTTTTTGGACGAGGGGACAACAGGCTTTTTTCGACATCAGAATCTTCAACCCAAGAGCACAAACATATCGTGAGCGAGGACACAAGGCGGCATACTTGAGAAACGAAAGTGAGAAAAAACGCGCTTATGAAGAAATAATTTTGAACAGGGATCAAGGAAGCTTTACTCCTCTGGTCTTCTCATCGTCGGGAGGTATGGGACCTTCTGCAAGTGTCTTGTATGCCAGATTAGCTGAACAAATATCGGAGAAAAAGCGCCAGCATAGAAGCCAAGTCATAACTTGGATGAGATGCCGGCTCTCTTTCTCTCTTCTCAGGTCTGCACTCCTATGTCTCAGGGGTACAATGTCCTCCCCGCTACAGAGGACAAGAGTGAGAGACTTGGACTTTGAAATGGTCGTGGCAGAGGGACGAATTGAGGAACAACTAGGTTGATTGTAGGGAGGTACTGGTACAATAAGATAAACTACAATGTAACTAGAATAAGATAGATTGTACACCACTTTGTAACTGTCACCTTAATAAATAAAAAAAAAAAAAAAAAAAAAAAAAAAAAAAAAAAGGAAACCTGCTTACATTACTGAAATGTTTGTGGACATGCAGTAATGCAAGTAATGGTCACTCTTCTGTAAATCTAAAATGGCTTACTTAAGAATGGGAAAAGGGGTGGGACCTTCTATTTTTTTGATAAAAAATTACTTAGCTTAGTATGCATATAATATTGATTATAATGATTACTTCATAATTGAAGCTCATTGGCAAACTTTGTATTAGTTCGCCTATCATTTCTTCTTCCGCTATGGTTGATAGTTCTCCAGGACCATCATAGCTGGTAGAATTGATTAGGTCCACTTGTTCCGGTAGCATTACGGCTTTTGACGTTTCATTTGCATGAACATTTGTTCGTTAATATGCAAATCTGGTGGCTGGTGATTGGTGGGCATGGTTTGAAAGCTGAGTTGTGATAGGGTAACAGGATTTTCCTTTTCCCGGGGTGACTGTCCTAGGTGACCTTGCTCTGTGGTCCATAGAGTATGGGAAATTCCTGGAGTCATAGGGTGCTTAGATTAATGTTGTTCCCTTGTTCACCTGTAGGTTCGCCATTCTACAGGTTTTATTCCACCCCATTACTTTATTTAGTAATTATTCTTAACAGGTGTGAATTAAGATTATCTTGAAAGTTATCTCAAGAGAATAAGCTTGAATAGGCGTGAAGCATTCAATAGTATTATGTGGAGTAGACACCCTACGTCTTGCCATTACTCACGGAGTATTTAACACCTTACGAGCGGCCTATGCGGTTTATTTATATGTACCGCACAGCGGGGTGTTTTTAGCCAAAATAGGGCTGTTTACGTGATCATTTTCATGCCTAAATAAGACCCAGAACGTAAAACAAGTACCTATCCCTGAAGGGGCATAAACAGAGCTTTCGAATGACACCATAACGATCCTTTTATGATGGCTAGTTTTCTTGCAATAACCGTGCAACGCGAGTGCAAAAAGCATGTAATTCGGTACTTTCCCCATATAATTCAGTATGTAGCGAGTGAGAGAGGGAGGAGGGAGCTGAGATTCGTGTCAGTAGGTTCGCCGCGGTGGTCTGGAGCAGTCATACGCTCGCTAGTCTCCTGCCACCACTTGTCTCTCTCTCTCAGCAACATTACGTGCTGAAATTGCCACTCGACCTATGTCGAGCGCCGCCACATAGTCCAGCTTTATTTAACTCGACTTATGTGGTGAGCCGCTAATTAAGGGTTAACACAATTTGCTATGTTTCAACCCATATTGCTACATAGCCATAGTGAACGCCCCCTTAGCTTGGTTACAAAACAAGATACCTGATCCAATAGAGTAACCTTATGACAAGGTGTTAAGGGTTAGGTGACAAAATGAATAAAGTAGGTGTGCAGTTTTCGCATTACCAAAAAAAAAAAAAAAAAAAAAAAAATGCATACGTAACTCTGCGACCTAGAATTCTGCAAGTAGTATTGAATCTCTTAGGTAAAATCGGTATATATATATATATATATATATATATATATATATATATATATATATATATATATATATATATTATTATACTCACAGCCGGACTTGAACCACCTACAGTCAGAACAAGTGCCCATACTTAAATCCACTACACCACAGCATGATAGAGGATACTTGTGTGCAGTGGATTAAAGCATAGACACTCGTCCTGACTGTTGGTGGTTCATGTCCGCCAGGGAGTATATATATATATATATATATATATATATATATATATATATATATATATATATATATATATATATATATATATATATATATACGGTATATATATATATATATATATATATATATATATATATATATATATATATACAGTATATATATATATATACTGTATATATATATATAATTACATTTATGATCGCATTGAATCTTAACCATTGGAATATTTATCTATAATAAGGTCAGCATAACACTATTTTGTAGCATTTTGAATATGGTGTAATTCAAATTTAGAATATATATAAGAAAGAAATAGTGACCATAATATGTGACCTTCACCATTCACCTTGACCTTTGAATATCAAAAGCACAAAATTTGGACAATCGTTGCATTGACCAACTGAATTTGCCAGCAAAATTTGGTGACGACACATAACCCGTTCAGTACAGTGCTGTTAGTTTCATTTCATACTGGATATTAAGATGATTTTATTTAGTTTATGGAGGGCCTCATACAATTAGCAGGCTTTCAACTATCTTAATTAACCATTTTTACTACCACAGATCCTTCATACACTCCAAAAAATCGTCTAATTATAGCTAGACTACAATATTAAAGATATCGCCGGTACACAATGGGTTAAACAGTCTAGTAAGAGTTTAAACAAAATATTAACACTCTTCTTTTGTTCTTTGACTTTGACCTTTAACCTTAAGTATTAAATATATATATATATATATATATATATATATATATATATATATATATATATATATATACTGTATATACAGTATATACAGTATACAATTGAAATATATATTTAAGTAAAATGCAACTAACAGTCGTCAGCTTATCGAAAATTGAGTATTTTTTATGATGAAGATTAACTTGTGACCTTGGTCTGTGGCCTTTATGTAGGAATATATTTTTGTTTGCTTTGATGTAACCCTAGAATATCAAACAAGTGTGTCAAATTTCATTAAAAATCATCAGTTAGTTTCAGAGGTATTAAAGGAATAGTTGACCTTGACCTTTGACCTTCATCTGGACCTTCATGATGTCTGAAAAATTTACATTTACATTTTTCCTTAAAGCACAACTGTCTCAACGAATGTTGTGAAGTTTACATGAATAGTAAAGAAATTAGTATATTCACCTTATATTTGATGTTGACCTGTGACCTTGACCTATCAAATGGAATTATGTTTATACTTGTATGACCTTGGTCTAGGCATTCCGAATATGCATGATATGCCTAATGAGAATCTTACATAAAATAGGGAATACTAGTAAATATCATATTTCGAACTTTAACCTTGACCTTTGACCTTAGAATTTCTTATCCAGGATTTAGTTAGCTTAACACCAATGTTCATATTAACTAGCATTATGAATATGGAGTAATTCGTATAAAAACATATTGATTACAAATAGTTATCATATACTGTGACCTTGACCTTTAACCTTTGACTTAAAATAAAATACATATATTTGGATGGTCGTCGCATTGACCAACTGAATTTACCTGTATAATTTGGTGACAATACATTCACCCTTTGGCTGCGGCTATGTTTGGGCTATTTAGGGCATATTTAGGCACTCCTGAATGATAAATTAAGCATCTGCATTAAATTAAGTGTATTCTGCCGAAAACTAGGCGAAAATAGCTTCAAACTGACACCAGAACGGACCCTGTACGTGGTCTGGTTCACCCGCAGTGGTCCCAGTGAAACGCAGGAACCCCGCTATTATGTAACACTCGCTCGCTAGGCTACACTGGTGAGAGAGACAGAGAGAGACCCGCGCGAGACACAGCCTAGCTCAGTGAGCCGCTCGGTGCTCTGAGGGTCGGAGGTGGGCCCCTCACGCTCCCGCCCACTGATACTCGATTTTTTACGTTTTTTACAGACTTTTAAAGCCTGGAAATTGCTGTAACTTGCCAAATATTCCTGAACGTCACCCGCAGCGAAAGGGTTAAACAGTCTAGGAGGAGTTTAGGGTAAATGACATATACTCTTGTTTTGACCCTGACCTCTGTCCTTAACTATTACAACATGTATGTGAAATTTGAGATATATGATATTTAAGTAATACACCATAACACAGCATTAACCAAAATTTGAGTAATCTTTTATAATAAATAATATAAGTTGAACTTTGACCTTGACATGTGACCTTGACCTTTATGTAAGAGTACATTTTTGTTTGCATTGACATTGCCCTTGCAAATTTAATAAGCATGCCTAATTTCATTAAAACCCATCAGTTAGTTTCATATATATTAATAGAATAGTTGACCTTGACCTTTATGTCTCAACATTTATTATTTTCTTTTTCACTTAAAGTGCAACAATCTCACCAAATTTTGTGAAGTTTGCATGAAAAGTAAAGAAAATAGCATATTGACCTTTTATTTGACCTTGACCTTTCATATGGAATTGAATAGTTTCTTGTATGCCCTTGGCATAGGTATTCCGAATATACATGGTAAGACTGGTGAGAATCTAACAGTTAGTATAAGAAATACTAGTAAAAACCTAGTTTGACCTTTGACCTTGAACTTTGACCTTAACATTTAAAATATATATCCAAGATTTCGGCAATACGATATCAAGGTTACCAGTAACTTGTATTGTGAAAATGAAGACATTTGAGTAAAAAGTTAAATAAATAGTAAAAGTTCACCTGTGACCTTGACCTTTATGTAAGAGTACATTTTGTTGTTAATTAACATTGCCCAGGAAAATCAAATAAGGATGACTAATTTCATTAAAATCCATCAGTTACCTTCATATATATTTATATATTAGTCGACCTTGACCTTGACCTTCAGGTTATGTCTCAAAATGTATTATGTATCCTTTTAATCTAAAATGCAACAATATCACCAAATGTTGTGAAGTTTGCATGAAAAGTAGAGAAATTAGCATATTGACCTTTTATTTGACCTTGACCTTTGGAATTGTATAGTTCCTTGTATGACCTTAGCCTAAGTATTCCGAATATACATGGTAAGTCTAGTGAGAATCTGAGTTAATAATTATAAGAAATACTGGTAAACAAAATATTTTGACCTTTGACCTTACCCTTCAGATTATTTATTTAAAATTTTGTCAATGAGATAGCGAGGTTACCAGTAACTTGTATAGTGAAAATGAAGACATTTGAGTAAAAACTAAGACACATGAAATATTGACCTTATTTTTAACCTTGACCTTTGACTTTAACCTTTAAGTTAAATTGAAAAATTGTTTTTGACTGACCTTCGCATTGACCAAATTAATATACCTGTGCAATTTGGTGAAAATCCATCGAACAGTCTAGGAGGAGTTTCCGGACGGACGACGGACGACGACGACGGACGACGACGGACAAGCTTAATTGTGGTGCACAGTATATGGGCGGGATCTGTGTGTGCGATACCACTCTGCTTCACAGAGTTGATAATAAAGCAGACGTGCCGTTTTGCCAAAATCAAAACGGCATACCCAACTCTGCGATGGGTTACCATCATCACTACTAATACCATCATCAATCACAATCTCCATCATCACTACAACTGCCACAATCATCACGACTACTGTAATCATCACCATTAATATGATCATCATCACTACTACAAATACAATCATCACTACTACTCTCACCATCATCACTACTACTGTTACCATTGTCACTGCCATCTTCATCACTACTATCATCATTGATACTACACCTATCAACCATCATTACTACTATCATCTCCACCATCTTACAATCATCATTACTACAGTTAACATCATCACTACTACTATAACCACCATCATTACTACTGTCACAAGTATTACCATCATGTATCTTACTATCACCATCATCACTACTACTGCCATCATCACCATTACTATGATCTTCATCTTCACAACTATTGTCATCATCACCACAACTTTCACCATCATCACTACTACTTACCATCATCACTAATACTCACACCATAGTCACCATCATCACTACTATTATGACAATCATCACTACTAAAAGTATTGTCACCATCATATCTACTACTGTCATCATCATCACTATTGTAATCATCAATACAAATACAACCATCATCACTACTATTATCACCATCATCACTACTATCACCATCAATCCCACTATTACTACCATCACTTCTAATGCCAATTAAACTAACTTAACCTAGCAAATAAGGAGCGAGATGTTTTCGCCCCCAGAACGCATTCATTGCTGGGTGTGTGTGTGTGTGTGGGGGGGGGGGGAGGTAAAACCATATTTTGGGTAAAACCATATTTTGGACCTAAAATCATAATTATTGCACAAATTCAAATAATCTTTTTTGACTGACGTTCGCATTCACCCAACAAATGTTCGTGTGAAATTTGGTGAAAATCCGTCCAACGGTCTAGGAGGAGTTTCGGGAGAGACGGACGACAGCAACGACGACGACGACGACAGACATTTTTTTCCGGTCGTACCCACTATACGGGGAGGCGATACCAAACTCTGCTTACGCAGAGGTGATAAAGTAGACGTGCCGTTTTGGCCAAAATCAAAACGGCACACCCAACTCTACGATGGGTCACTATCATCACTACTATACTTGATTTATTTCCAGCTGATAGTCGAGAATCGTGGATGTGGCACCTGCACACTAATGTTCCGTGATTGGTCGAAGTGAATGTGTTTTATTCCGTGGGTTGTATGTGATAAACATCAAAATAACTGTTTCATTGTAATTATTTGACTCATCATATCTACAAAGTATAATAGTGTCTTCTATTATAAATCTCGTAAATGCCGTTTAGCATTGATAGTTTGCAATACAATCAGGCATTAACCAAATATGCACCTGTACCAAAGTCAACTGATGCCCGAACGAACACTTTCAGTTCAGTACAATAATCGTATTTGAAAATTAAATGACATTTGACTGTTTAAACGCATATAAAAAGGTAGTAAAACACTTTAGTACATGTAATATAAAGCAAGTACTACATTTAAAGTAACCTACAGTCATGTTCATGGAATTTATTAAATGTACTGTTGGGGGAGGGGGGAAGTGGTTGGAACAGCCGTTCCTGAGGCGGGAAGTTTAAATCTATTGAACAGACTCTGTTATCATGATTTTCACTCAGGGGTATATTAATGTAAATATATTCATGGGTATACACATATTTATGTTACCAAGGCTATTTCTTGTATTTTACATGTACGAAAATCGGGTAGCCTACAGCTGTGAAGACATTCTCCTTTTGTTTACCCTCAACACTGCCTCACCAAGCCTATAAATTATACCACTTGCGAGTTTCAGGCTATAATCAATACTAAACAAAAGTACAATAATAATGTAGGGTTATGATGGTTATGTATAATTTAATTTACACACTCATTTTCGCTGTTAATTCTGCTAAATATCGATGTCTACAGCTCCAACTTCCTTTTGCCCTGAACATCACAAGCAGTCAATTCACATCCACCCATCCAATGAAAGCAGCGAGGAGGAAGAGAAACAGCTCAATGAATGAGTATTGTAGACAAGATAGAACAGAAAAGATTAATCAGAGAAAGATGTAGGCCTAATAGAAAAGATTAGGCTAAGCAGAGAAAGTAGAAACAAAAATGATTTAGCTGAGAAAGCTGGTTCCATGTCAGTTTAACCATGCAACCTCAACCAGTGACATCCTAACCAGTCTAAAGTCAACCAGTTACCATTTCAACCAGTAACCATCTGAACCAATACCATCCCAGCCAGTGATAACTTAACCAATTGATTATAGCCTGAAACTCGCAAGTGGTTTATAGGCTTGGTGAAGCAGTGTTGAGGGTAAACAAACGGAGAATGTCTTCACAGCTGTAGGCTACCCGATTTTCTTACAAGTAAAATACAAGAAATAGCCATGGCTACAAAAATATGTGTATACCCATGAATATATTTACATTAATATACCCCTGAGTGAAAAGCATGATAACAGTCTGTTCAATAGATTTAAACTTCACGCCTCAGGAACGGCTGTTCCAACCACTTCCCCCCTCCCCCAACAGTACATTTCATAAATTCCATGAACATGTAGCTTACTTTAAATGTAGTACTTGCTTTATATTACATGTACAAAAGTGTTTTGCTACCTTTTTATATGCGCTTAACCCTTCCTACCCGGGCTGCCTTAGGTAAGGACAGCGCGGCTGAAGGGCCGCTACCCGGTATGCCTTACCTAAGGCATTTGCTTGAAAGCGTGCTTTAAATTTGGCGCGGGCAAATTTTACTTTGCGGGGGCGACCGTAGCGCCACCAAGCCTCAACTACCACGCTTATCAGTTCCTACGTTGCCGCCATTGCGAGCTACAGCAAAAAAATGAATTCCGACGCGTCCAATACTGTGCAATCTCCCACGCGTCCCAGTGCTACCCCGCTTGCAACATCTACCCCTCTGCCAACCGAGAAGAAAAAGAAACTAAGGAAAGTGAAACGTTTGCTAAGTGATAGTGCAATACAACGTGAACTTTTCAACCAGGATTTGAGCAGTGGTGAAAGCTCTGTGGACAAAAACCTCTATATTCAGAGTAGAAGTGGGAGCGAAATTGACGATTTTGTGGGATTTGGTGCTGATGACAATGTTGATTTATTTGAGGGGGGTGATAGTAGTGATGATCCTGATGTGGAAGTGGTGGAGGAAGGTGCTATTGAAGTACCAAGTGTGCTAGAGCCAACCCCTTCGCCTAGTTTCGTAGGTCAGGGTAGGCCTAGGCCTAGCCCTAGCCCTAGCCCTACGCCAGGACCTTCCCCTTTGCCTGCCCGTACGCCCTTGAAAGTGGGTAAATACTTCTATAAACAGTCTTTAGTGAAAAGTGCAGCCAAGAAAGCACGCAGGGAGGCAGAAAAAGTGAGGGAAGGCGTAGATAGTGAGAGTGACGCCGACCCAGGCCTAGCAACCACCCGCATTCCTTTGTCCCGACGCCTTGACCCGGGACGCCGGGAGGGCCACCCACACTGCCCACAGCCCTCGGCTTCATCTGTCCCTCAGGATGACCAAAGGGCCTCTACAAGTGCGCCATTGGCCTCCCACAGTGTGTCACCACAGGCCCCACATCGTAGGTCCTTATTTCCTGCGGAAAAGTCCACGGCTAGCCGCAAAAGGAGCCCAACTCCCGAGGCCGAGGCTCCCATTGCTCAACCTCCCGCAGCCCCACGCCGCTGACGCCCGGTCTATTCTTCACCAGAGTTGTCTCCTGAAGAGGATGCTGATGACCCCAACATTGCCCCAGATGACCTGACGTCATCTGAGGAAGAGGAAGAGGGAGTCCCGACAAGAAGAGTCAAAGGACCTCGAGGTCGTGGACGTGGTCAGCCTGCCGACGCCGCTGCCCCTGGGCCTGGGCCTGGGCGTGGGCGTGCAGCGCGTCCGCCTGGGCATCCGCGTGGCCAAGGGCGTGTGCCAGGGCGTCCAGGGCGTGTGCCTGCTGCAGCTTCACGTCCTCGTCCTAGTCCTCGAGCTGCTGAAATGTTTGTGTGGTCAGATGGGGCGGATTTTGTGCCAGATTTTCCTGCTTTTGACGAGGTACAATAGGGTTCTGGGGTGTCACCAGCATATCCCTGTGGCCCAAATGCCACCCCCAGTGAACTTTTCTGTGGCTTCTACGACAATGAAGTCATGGAAATCCTTGTCAAAGAGACAAATAACCACCAGGCTATCTGTTCTAACTTTCTTGGCAGGAAGACCAGTGCCAAGATGGTGGCATGGAGAGCTCTCACTGTGGCATAATTATATGTGTTCTTGGCACTCACAATGCTGATGACACACATAAAGAAGCACGTTCTGGCCGACTACTGGATAACTGGCGACCTCACAACGACTCCACCATTTGGCAAATTCATGTCAAGGGATAGGTACTTAGACATCCTCTCATATTTCCACCTGACAAATAACATGCATGTCCACGAGCCCGACACACTCTGGAAGATCAGGCAACTGTATGACATGATACGTCATCGGTTTTCCACCTACCTGATTCCATTTCAGAAGCTGTGCATCGACGAGTCTCTGGTCCTGTTCCGTGGTAGGCTGCACTTCCGACAGTATATCCCGTCAAAGAGACACCGCTTCGGCATCAAGCTCTTCGTCCTCTGTGACTGCAAGACGGGATATGTGCTCGACTTTATAGTCTACAGCGGTAAGGGTGGTGAGGTGGAGATTGACCCCCTCATTGGTTTTGGCGGCGCTGTGGTAAAGAGGATGATGGAGAGGTACTTCCATGACAACCACGTCCTCTATACCGACAATTATTACACGTCGCCTATCCTCGCCAAGTACCTCCATGAACGCAAGACCGGAACTGTCGGCACAGTGAAAGGGAAGAGGAAGGGCATGCCAGCCTACCCAACCAAAACTAAGAAGCCAGACATCTTCCATAAGAAGAGTGGCCCCATCCTCTCCATCCACTGGCATGACCAGCGCAAGGTCAACCTCCTCACCACATGCCACAAAGCAGAGATGGTCCCCACAGGGAAGGTGGACCGAAAAACGAAGAATCCTATCACAAAACCAACTGCTGTTCTGGACTATAACCTGAACATGCGCCTTGTCGACAAGTCCGACATGCAGATGGGCTTCATAGACTGCCTGCGAACATCTTGCAGGTGGTACAAGAAGTTTGTCCTGCATACAGTAGATATGTCTGTCCTCAACGCGTACAACATCTACCGTTTGAGGAGTCCAGTCATCAAGTACAAGAGCCTGCGGACCTTCCAAAAGCAGCCGATATATGAGCTCCTGGTAAAACATGCGGGCACACCAGGGAGGCCACTACAAGGACCAGGCATGATGGACAGAATAGGGTGTGCCGAGTTCTTGAGAAAGCACCAGCTCGTCGCCCTTCCTTTCCAGGGTCCTGACAGCCGAATAAGGATGCAGAAGATGTGCTATGTGTGCACCCGCACAACTCGACGACCAAGCAAACCCACAAAAACCACTTGGCAATGCCTCGAGTGTTCAGGTGGGACTGTGTGCTGGCACCTGCTTCAATGATTTCCACACTCTGGCAAACTATTGAAGTGTAAGTGACAGTGATAGTGACACTCAATAATAATAATAATAATATAACTAAGTATAAGTGCAAGAGACACATAAGTAATAATAAGTGCCTTCAGAACAATATGAACAACTGAAAGTGACACTAAAATATATATTCCTAACAATAAAGAAGTGAAAATTACACTATCAATTACCATAGTCCAGTATAAATAATCATAACTACTATAATAATGACTATAAAACTAAGTCTAAGTGAAAGAGACACACATAAGTAATAATAAGTGCCTTCAGAACAATATGAACAAGTGAAAGTGACACTAAAATATATGTTCCTAACAATAAAGAAGTGAAAATTACACTATCAATATTACCATAGTCCAGTATAAATAATCATAACTACTATAATAATGACTATAAAACTAAGTCTAAGTGAAAGAGACACACATAAGTCATAATAAGTGCCTTCAGAACAATATGAACAAGTGAAAGTGACACTAAAGTATATATTCCTAACAATAAAGAAGTGAAAATGACACTATCAATTACTATAGTCCATTATAAATAATCATAACTACTATAATAATAACAATAACACTAAGTATAAGTGACAGACACAAATTACTTCAGAAAAATATATTTATTGAGTGAAAATATCAAAATAACAATAATATATGGCATAATAAACAATAAAACACTAAAAACTCGCTTCCCGCCATAATTCAAGGTAGAGCGGCGAGTCAAAACGTTCGTCGTAGCCTGGGCCGCGGTTGAGCGTTCGGACTCGGCGAGGTAAATACGCGGAAAAAGTTACCTCCACTTCCATTACCATAACTCCGGAACTACTTGAGCTAGAAAGCTCTACTCAACGCCATTCTACGCGGCAAGGTAAGGCGCCCATTTGGCATATGTTTGATTAATGTAGGTAATATATTAAGCGAGATTAGCCTTAGTTTACTTTTGTTGTGTTTTCAGCCAGATCGCCCGGATACAGCCTCCGTCCTTAAGAAAGGCAGCCCGGGGAGGAAGGGTTAAACAATCAAATGTCATTTAATTTTCAAATACGATTATTGTACAGAACTGAAAGTGTTCGTTCGGGCATCAGTTGACTTTGGTACAGGTGCATGTTTGGTTAATGCCTGCATGTATTGCAAACTATCAATGCTAAACGGCATTTACGAGATTTATAATAGAAGACACTATTATACTTTGTAGATATGATGAGTCAAATAATTACAATGAAACAGTTATTTTGATGTTTATCACATACAACCCACGGAATAAAACACATTCACTTCGACCAATCACGGAACATTAGTGCGCAGGTGCCACATCCACGATTCTCGACTATCAGCTGGAAATAAATCAAGTATAGTCACTATCACCTTTACTATCATCAGCACTACTATTATTATAGTCATCACTACTACTCTTACCGTCATCACTACTACTCTCATCATCACTACTACTATCATCATCACTACAACTTTCACCATAATCACTATTACTCACCATCATCACTAATGCTGTCACCATCATCACTACTGTCATCATTATCACTACAACTATCATCATTGCTTGTCACCATCATCACTACTAATATGGCCATCCTCACTACTACTAGTACTGTCACCATCATATCTACTACTGTCATCATCACTACCATCAACATCACTGATGTCATCATCACTATTATCACCATTATTACTACAATTACCATCATAACTACTGTTATCACCATTATCACTACAATTACCATCATCCCCAGTATTACTACCATCACTACTAATGTCAAGTAAACTAACTTAACCTAACAAATGCCGGGCGAGATGTTTTCTCCCAAGAACGAAGGCGTTCTGTGTGTGAGCCCCTACAGGGCACACACACACACAACGCCATCATTGCAGGGGGGGGGGACTACCGGGTGGGGGGGGCGGGGTAAAACCATATTTTGGATCTAAAATCATAACTATTGTACAAATTCAGAAACTCTTTTTGGACTGACGTTCGCATTCACCCAACAAATGTTTGTGTGAAATTTGGTGATAATCCGTCAAATGGTCTAGGAGGAGTTTCGGGACAGACGGACGACGACGACGACAGAATTTTTTTTCCGGTGGTACCCACTATACGGGGGGGGGGGGGGATACCAAACTCTGCTTACGCAGAGTTGATAACACAAGTTGACCTTTGACCATGACCTGTGACCTTGACCTTTATGTAAGAGTACATTTTTGTTTGCATTGACATTGCCCATGAAAATCAAATAAGCATGCCTAATTTCATTCAAACCCATCAGTTTTTGTTCTTCATATATATTAATAGAATAGTTGACCTTGACTCTTGACCTTTATATGTCTCAACAATTATGTTTTTCCTTTTCACTTAAAGTGCAACTATCTCACCAAATTTTGTGAAGTTTGCATGAAAAGTAAAGAAATTTGCATATTGACCTTTTATTTGACCTTGACCTGTGACCTTTACCTTTCATATGGAATTGAACAGTTACTTGTATGACCTTGGCCTAGGTATTCCTAATATACATGGTAAACCTAGTGAGAATCTAACAGTTACCATAAGAAATACTAGTAAAAAACCCATTTAGACCTTTGACCTTGAACTTTGACCTTACCCTCTAAAATGTGTATCTAAGATTTGGGCACTACGATATTAAGGTTACCAGTAACTTGTATTGTGAAAATGAAGACATTTGAGTAAACAGTAAAATAAATAGTAAAAGTTGACCTTTGACCTTGACCTGTGACCTGGACCTTTATGTAAGAGTATTTTTGTTTTCATTGACATTGCCCCGGAAAATCAAATAAGCATGCCTAATTTCAATCAAACCCATCAGTTAGTTTCATATATATTAATAGAATAGTTGACCTTGACCTTTGACCTTTATCTTGACCTTTATGATATGTGTGTCCAAATGTATTATTTTCCTTTTTATTTAAAGTGCAACTGTCTCACCAAATGTTGTGAAGTGTGCTTGAAAAGTAAAGAAAATAGCATATTGACCTTTTATTTGACCTTGACCTGTGACCTTGACCTTTCATGTGGAATTAAATAGTTTCGTGTATGACCTTGGCCTAGGTATTCCAAATATACATGGTAAGCCTAGTGAGAATCTAACAGTTAGTATAAGAAATACTAGTGAAACACTTATTTTGACCTTTGACCTTCACCTTTGACCTACCCTTTAGAATATTTGCCTAAAATTTTGGTAATACGATATTAAAGTTACCAGTAACTTGTATAGTGAAAATTAAGAGATTTGAGTAAAAATTAAATAATATGAAATATTTACCTTATTTTTAACCTTGACCTTTGACCTTAACCTTTAAGTTAAATGGAAAATGCTTTTTTGACTGACCATCGCATTGACCAAATTGATATACCTGTGATATTTTGTGAAAATCCATCGAACGGTCTAGGAGGAGTTTCCGGACAGACAGACGGACGACGACGACGACGATGACGGACGACGACGGACGACGGACGACGGACGAGGACGGACGACGGACGATGACGACGACGGACGACGGAAGACAGGCTGGCTGGTGGTGCACAGTATACGGGTGGGATCTGTTTGCGCGATACCACTCTGCTTCGCAGAGTTGATTAAGTCATTCCCTAAGGGCCTAATGTATGGGTGAGCGTAAGTGGTGAGGGCATGGGAACTTTAAAATAAGACCCTCCCTAATGGATAGATGAACGTAAGAGTACCCGAGGGGTAGTTAATTAAAATAGGGCATATATATTGGTTATCAAGCTTTCAGGATAATTAAGCCTGTTTATGTCAAGTAAAATTTCCAGGCTGGAGCCTCTTTTCGAAAACCCCAGTACCTTGCCCGAAGGTAGTTCGTGTCCCGTTTGTATACAGTAGTTTTACATTAGGCCTATGGCCAATTAGGAAAACAATATTGCCTAATGATTGGGTAGATAGCTCCATTAAGAAGATGAGTGTTGAGTTAGCATAATGAAGTCACAAGACCGACTCACTGGGCACATTCTCGGCAATAATTCATAGCATTTATTGACAAATTGGCTGTTTACACTTAATGAGTTCTGAACTGTCTGGAAGCAGAGAGATTTGTGATGACTATGATTAAGAAAATGTGTTGTTCTTGTATACGGTGCTAATAAGTAGTGATATTAGTATTTAATAATTGTATAAAGAGAAAAAATTCAAATACTTGATTGGTTTACTTTGTGTGTTCATTGATGGGAGAAACTCATGGTGGAATTGACACAGATGGTCCTCGTTGTCTCAAGCTTGTTACGTAGCCCAGACTGAGCCATTACAATGATGAAAATGAAATACAACTTCATGTGGGTTAGTTTGGCAGCTATGTTAGAGTATAATATAGTACTAAACCATCAGTACATCGGTATGAACCATTCAGGGGTCAATGGTAAATGTATCGGTATGAATCACTCAAATGTACGGTTTTCGGCGAACATCCCCTCCTCCCCCGCCGCGGTCTCTCTCTCTCTTTCATGCTTTCAAATTTAGTAAAGCTACTACTTGACTCTGCCTATGATACATTGCATTCCTTTATTAGGTGTTTGGAATACATGCAATTGGTGAGGTCCAGAATGCCCCTTTCCCACTGGTGAGAGAAGTCACGATTTTCGTCGCCGATGACTTCGTTTTGTCAAATTTGCAAGAATACGTGCGATGTTCACGATTTCGACCGTTACAAACAGACGACAAATTATACTCCGTGAATATGTCGCCGATGTCGGCGACGCAATCGCCGACCTTCTGCGACGTTATCGGCGAAGTGAGCGATGTCTCGCCGATGTCCTATGCGAGGCATGTCACATTTTCAAAAATATCTTGCGAAATCATGCGAGGATGAAAGAAGACTAGCCGTATGTTCTGCGACGTTTTCGGCGATTCAAGCGATGGTTCGGCGTATTGAAACCTGGATAGGGGTAAACGTCTTAAAACAGTGAACGGGGCCGAACGGATTATAGGCAGAGAGAGAGGGAGAGAAATAGAAAAACAAAAAAACGAGGAGAGAGGGAGAGAAAGAAAAAAAATAAAAACAGCGAGGTGGGCTCAATGTTTGCTTTACGGCTTAAAAATTGAGCCCACCTCGCCTTTTTTATTCTTCTCTTCTCTACCTCTCTCCTCGTTTTTTTTTTTTTTCTATTTAATCCCTAGTTTCATCCCTAGACCTCCATCAAGCATATAAAGCATCTCCCAACACCCTCCTTCAAGATTAATTTGTACATTTGTCGATAGAAAAATATCCTGGCCGAAGGCCGGTTCCTCAAAAAGTACAGGCTCGCTATCGCTAGCCAGGAAAAACTCGATGCCTAAATGACACGAAAAGTCTTAATATCGATAACGAAATGGGGTGAAATGTCTTAAAATCGCCAAACTAATGGGCCGAACGTCATGAACTATGAAAACTAATGGGGTTAACCATGAGGAAGAAAGGGGACCAGAAAAACGACCCAAAAACAAAAATATATAATGTTGGCTCGCTACCGCTCACCAGGAAAATATTGAAACCTGGATGGGGGTAAACGTCTTAAAACAGTAGGCTGAACAGGGACGAACGGATTATAGGCAAAGAGAGAGGGAGAGAAAGAAAAAAAAACGAGGAGGGAGAGAAAGAGAAAACAGCGAGGTGCGCTCAATTAGGCTAAGCCGTAACGTAAACATTTTCCTGGTGAGCGGTAGCGAGCCAACATATATATATTTTTGTTTTGAGAGCAAGCTAAATTTGTATATTTTTCGATAGAAAAATGTCTCCGGCGAAGCCGGATTTCTCCATATAATGCTGGTTCGCTATCGCTTGCCAGAAAGATATCGATTCTTGGATGGGGATAAACGTCTTAAAACAGTTGGCTGAATGGGGCTGAATGGATACAAACCAGAGAAAGAGAGAAAAGGAGAGAAAGAGAACAAAAAAGCGGGTGAACCCCCCACGAGAGGTGCATAGAAAAAAAAAGGGTTTATCAGGTTCACTATAGGCCTAATCATTTTGTTTTACCCACCTCGCCGAAGGTGCTCTTTGGCATCGTCGATGTTCTCGGAACATCTGAGAGCATCGGCGAGCAGAGCATCGGTGAGCATCCATGCAGCGTTGCAAAGCTTTTTTTTGTGCGAAACCCTCCGCGATGTCTCGGCGATGTCTAGCCGATGTCGCAGATGATCGCAGAAGCCCTCGCCGATCCTTCGGCGATGCTCGACGATGCTTGCGAGGGTAACCAATCATCGTGAGTCCTCGTCCAAAATTTTGAACTGTCCGAACATTTGCGACGACCCTTGCGAGGCCTTGAGAGTCAAACGATATTTCATGAGAGGTGTTGAGACATGTCACGAATGTGCCAATTTATTGGTGTCGGAGACGAAAATCGTGACTTGCCTCACCAGTGGGAAAGGGGCATAAGGAGAGAAAATGGGAGGGTTTCGGTGAGGGTATGGTAACAACAAGGAGAGGAGGTGGAGGGGATACCTCTCCATCGTGCAGTGCTGCTAACGCCTGATTCCAGGGAAACTCAAACGAATTAATCCTGACGAGTGTACCTTAGACATACATATGTATTAAGGGGGAAATTTCCACTTGAGGGATTATTTTCTGGACCACTTTCTCCCTCATGTTTAACTCCATTGATTTTGAGATTTTATGGCGCTTGCCCAATTAGTTTGATGATTGTAAGAACCTTTGCCCCATTTCTGTTAAATTGTAAGACCTTTCGCGCCATTTAGGTGTAAATAAGTTCCTGGCATGCGATAGCGAGCCTGTGTTTTAAGAGGAACCGGCCTCTGGCCGGTACATTTGTTTATCAAAAAATTTACAAATTTATCTTGAAAGGGGGTCTAGGTGGTGTATATAATTTTAATCTTGATGAAAGTCTAGGAAACAAACTAAAACCCTCCCGTTCATGAGAGTTAAGAGGATGTGAGTTAATAGGTGCGTAATGAAATGTGCCAATTTTTTTTTATTTTTTTTTTACACCTTATAAAATGCAGAACAGGTGACAAGAACTGATATGTGAACAAGAAGAGTGACTACACGTGGGTATAGTTAATTGTCGCCTGGTGTTGGGGTTTCAGTTGGTGGGTTCCATACAGTAAGTTCCGTTCATTAGTTACAGGACGGAAACTCATATAAGTACACTTGGATGCCATAATATAGTCTCTAACCCACTCATAAGAATTTGTGGACCCCCTATAATTTTCTTTATGCAATTATTACTAAATGGATTGATTTTTGGATAAAACATTCATCTCAATTGATAGTATATATATATAGTTTTGTAGTTGAAATATAGACAATTCTATTCATAAATTCGTTTCCAGAAATATACTTTCTTACCACCTTACGAGTGGGCTAGGCGGTATATTTGACCGTGCCGCACAGCGTTTTTTTGTTACCATAAATGGGGTTGTTTCCGTGCTATTTTTCATGCATAAACAAGACCCAGAGCATAATACGAGTATTAATCCCTGAAAGGGCGTATATTGAGCTTTCCAATGACACCCGAACGATCCTTCTACGATCACTGGTTGTCTTGCAACGATCGTGCAACCGAAGGGCAAAATCGTTAAAATACGGTAATTTCCTTATATAATTACGTATGTAGCGAGGGAGTGAGGGTGGATGAAAGTGGAGTAAATCTCAGTAGGTCCACGACGGCCGTGGCGAGCGGTCATGAGGTAACCCATGCTCCTCCAGTCACTCGTCTCTCTCTCAGAGCCAATATTGCGCCAAAATTGCACTCGGACTTAAGGTGGGCCCCGACACATAGTCCAAATTTTTCGATACGGACTTAAGTCGGGCCCCGATCTTTAACACCTTACGAGCGGCCTATGCGGTTTATTTATGTGTACCGCACAGCGGGGTGTTTTTAGCCAAAATAGGGCTGTTTACGTGATCATTTTCATGCCTAAATAAGACCCAGAACGTAAAACAAGTACCTATCCCTGAAAGGGCATAAACAGAGCTTTCGAATGACACCATAACGATCCTTGTATGATGGATAGTTTTCTTGCAATAACCGTGCAACGCGAGTGCAAAAAGCAGGTAATTCGGTACTTTCAGTACATAATTGAGTATGTAGCGAGTGAGAGAGGGAGGAGGGAGCTGAGATTTGTGTCAGTAGGTTCGCCGCGGTGGTCTGGAGCAGTCATACGCTCGCTAGTCTCCTGCCACCACTTGTCTCTCTCTCTCAGCCACATTACGTGCTGAAATTGCCACTCGAGTTATGTCGAGCGCCGCCACATAGTCCAGCTTTATTTAACTCGACTTATGTTGCTCGCCGCTAAATAAGGGTTAAGGGTTAATAAGAAATAGGTGAAGTCCACGAATATTTATGGGTGGACTAGAGACTATGGTATCCAAGTGTACTGTACATACCCTATGAACGAAAATAGATTCACTCATAATTACAACAATATACATATATCTAATGAAGTCACAATGTTAATGTTCACACACATAAAAACATAAATTTTTAGATAAATATAGAAGATAACTTTGGCTGACACGTGTTTGTATAATGAAATCATATCAATCCAAGTTATCCTGAAAGAATATAGCTAAACTTCATAATTCGGGACTTCGGTGAGACTTATTCTATTGCGCTAGACGTATCGAAAGCCTTCGATAGTCTGGCACAAATCTCTAATCTATATTTTATTAATTTCACCACAACACCAAACACCCCCAATGAAATTAATTAAAGTATATATGATCCGCCGGGATTCGAACCCGGGTTATCACACACAGATTTTTGCCACCTTAACCATTACACCACCAGGACGGTTACAGGTTTATGCACACGCCTACGACTTATTATCCATTCTTGAATACTGGATATTAATCTAATCATGTTCTTACTCCCAACAATTTCAAACTACCCTCCTGCTGTTTCTATCCTTCTATCTGTGCCTCTGTTTCTAATTTCCTTTATGCCCATTCCATGACTACAGTTGTGGGCGGTCATCACAAACTTCTGTCCTATCTCCAGTTCTCCGTATGGTATTCATTATTTATCAAAACTGTACCTCTAGCTATATCCACTCATATGCTGATGACTCTACCTTACACTATCCAACTAGTTTTGTACAACAAAGCAGCATGCAATCACTCCAAAAGTCACATGACGAGGCTATAACACGTATATCTTCTGATGTAATAATTATTTATGATTGGGGTGGAGAAAATATTGTTATTTTGAATGCATCTGTGAATGCAGCCGTGCTGACTCCCTGCTTAGGCAAACTCTTTCGTCTCTGTCTCTGCTCTAATGTCTTCCCTTCTTGCTGCAAGTTTGCTCTAATTCAACCTGTCCCAAAGAAGGGTGACCGCTCTCAACCCTCCAACTATCGTCCAATTGCTCTCATCTCTTGTATCTCTAAAGTTTTTAAAACTATTCTTGCTTCCACATTTCATAAGCATTTCTCTTCTCATAATCTGCTCTCTGATCACCAGTATGGCTTCCTTAAGGGTCGCTCTACTAGTGATCTTCTTTCATATCTTACTAACTGTTGGTCATCCTCCTTTCGGGACTTCGGTGAGACTTTTTCTGTTGGAATAGACATATCGAAGGCCTTCGATAGAGTCTGGCACAAATCTTTAATATCTTAACTACCCTCCTACGGTTTCTATCCCTCCATCTGTGCCTTTGTGTCTAATTTCCTTTCCGGCCGTTCCATAGCTGCAGTTGTGGACGGCCATCGCTCACTTCTTCATCCTATCAACTCCGGTGTTCTTATCTCCTATTCTCTTTCTAATTTTCATAAATTATCTTCTCAACTGTACCTCAAATCCCATCCATTCATACGCAGACGACTCTGCCTTACACCACTCGATTAGATTTCCAGAACGCCCAAGCCAGCAATCCCTAAAAAACAAACATAATGAAGCCATAGAACACTTATCTTCTGATCTAGGTACTATTTCCAATTGGGGCAGAGAAAACCTTGTTACCTTTAATGCTTCCAAACCCAATTTCTCCATCTTACTACCTGTCGGGATCTCCCAGAGGACTATCTCTTACACTTCAACAATTCAGAAAAAAATCCTTCATCTATTCCCAAGATTCTTGGTGTCTCTTTTTCCTCTGCTCTTTCTTGGAAGGACTATATTACTAGTCTCGCTAAGGCAGCCTCCCAGAACCTGGGTGTGCTCAACCATCTCAAGGGGTTCTTTACCCCATGCACAGCTTCTTGCTCTGTACAGGGGCACAGTGTGTCCTTGTATTGAGTATTGTTCACATGTGTGGGGAGAATCCTCTTACACCACACTCCTAGACAAAGTAGAAAGGAAAGCCTTTCGTATCATTAACTCCCACCCACTCACCAACTCTCTGCAATCTCTCTCTCTTCGCCGCAATTTTGCATATCTCTGGCTATTCTATCCCTACTATAATAATCAATGTTCCTCAGAGCTTTCCCAGTGTATTCCACCTCCTCTACGTAAGTTACATAGTACCCGTCTTTCAACACGATCCCATCCCTACTCTGTGCAACTCTCCAACCCAAGAGTGAAACGTTATTCTGACTTTCTTCTATTCAACTGCTGAGCTCTGGAACTCTCTCCCACAATCAGTCTTTCCATTTTCCTATGACTTAAATTGCTTCAAACTCCGTGTGTCCAGGCATTTTGGCTCAAACGTCCCTTGATTTTGCAGTGTCACTCTTTCAAATCTGGGGGAGGCACTCGATTCAGGCAGTTCTGCCTTTTGTCTCCCTCACTCACATATAATTTGTGTTTTATCTTTCTATCTACACATCACAATCTTCCACAAGGCTATAATGTTACAAATGACTTTTGGTAGTCAATGTATTCAGGTTAGGTAGTATAGCTAACCTATGTTAGGAAGACGTTTTGAGGTACGATTCTAATAGTTAGGATAAGGGTTAACCACTAACTCCAAGCAAGAAGACTGAAGGTGTCTATCTTTCTGGGTTATAATTATCTATGTTATTGTAGTTTGTAGGTTGAATCTCAGCTCTCCGTCCTGCTCTCTCGTAGATTGATAGATAGATAATGTAGATTGATTATCGCCACCACCATTCCTTATAGTATAGGTAAGGAAAAGATCTTTATCGAAAACCACGTTGATATTTATTCAAACAAAGTAGATTAAATTTACAAGGAAAATTTCCCTATGTTGAGAGGGAGTCTCCCGGGGATATGTGATCGTCCCCAACGCTCGTGTCTATCTGTCTTCACAACCTTCTCCATAGCCCTTACGTCTTCCCACATACCTTAAAGCTGATGGAAAATTCCCTGTACATTTCCGATCACATGATCAAAACATGAAGAGAGAATAAAACATGCACGTTGGGCATAAAGAGCGTGAGAAGGGTTTCTGACTTGATATAATCTCGAAGGGGAGGAAGTACAGGAAGTTACAAAGAATACTCCCAAGGTGTACAGTCACCTGCCTTAAAATTATATGAGAGAACTAATAAATTATTTATAATGTAATTTACTGAATCTAAGATGTAATAATAAATTACTCCTCAATAATACACAAATTAAACCATTATCTTCAATATTATTGGAGTATCTTTTTTATCCGACCTTCCTTAGAAAGATCATATTACCACTCTTGCTAAACGAGCTCTCTACAAGTTAACTGTGCTCAAGCATATTTGTTGATTCTTCACCCCCGAACAGCTTCTTTCTCTATATAGAGGCACATGCCCATGTATGGAGTATTGTTTGCATGTTTGGAGAAGCTTCACCCATACCACACTTCTCGAAAGAGTATAGTCAAAAGCACTGCACCTTATCAACTCTCTTCCTTTTGATAGTTCCCTACAATCTCTTTCTACACGCTGCAGTGTTGCATCTCTTTCACTTTTCTATCGCTTTTAGAACAATCAATGTTCTTCAGAGCTCTCTCAGCAAATACCTCCTCCCTTGCGTCGAGTGCGAGGCACCTGCCTTTCAACACAGTCCCACTCCTATTTTGTCCAGCTCTCCAACCCAAGAATTAGCAAATGTTCTCAGTTTTTCTTCTACTCAAAAAGTTACCTCTGGAAATCTCTCCCTCAATCAATCTTTCCTTCATCCTATGACTTTGATTGCTTTAAACCTGATGTATCCATGCATTTTGAACACAACATCCTTTGAACTTGGCTCTTTGTCACTCTTTTGGCTTTTTGGGAAGACTCTCCTTACAGGTAGCCTGCCTTTTGTCTCTTCCATACACATAGAAAGCAAATCTACAATTACAGTATAGGTTTCTCATTCTGTTTAACTAAAAATCCTTACCAATCTTAAATCTTACGTAATTTTACTAGATACCTTTACAGTTCATCATACATAACTATTTTTTGTTCTGATGCCAGCCTCCAATATAACTAGACACTTCTATTTCCCTCACACCTCAGTGTTATATACTCTATTTGTGTATGCTTTATTACTTAGTATAATTACTTATTACCTTTCATTGTCTACTAGATTTGTGATTAAGAACATCAATGAAAGTGTGTGTGTGTATGTGTGTGTGTGTGTGTGTGTAAGATATTATGATTGAGGAAATTCGAGTGAGAATGAGTGCGTGGATGATAGATGAAACATGAAAGTGAGACTGACCGCTGGAGAAAGGCCGTGGAAGATTGAAGAGAACATTTTCTTCACAACCGACCGATGAAAGAAAATGAGAAAGAAGTGAAAAGGGACCGAAAAAGAGAGTGATATGTTATTTGTGTATTATTTTTCTTGTAGACGTTAATGTTACCAATAGTATGTTTTTTTTAGTCATGTAAAATAAAATAACCTAGCCCATGAATAATTATGTCTAGTCTCATCTTGCTATGTTTCGATTCCAGGCTTCATTTAATTAAACAAATATCTCAAAGAGTAACCTAAATATAGACCTTACCAAAAACGGATTGAGAAGTGCTGAACATGTGTCGACAAACTATCTTTTGATTATGTCATCGACAAATAAATTCATATTTTATGTATTGATAAAAGACACAACATTAAGTCTAATGGTAAGGTCAGTATGATGATAAGCTTTTGAATGTATTCAAATAAGGTAAAACTCGCTAATTTACTTGTTCTCTAGATACCAATGTATTATATGATATATATATATATATATATATATATATATATATATATATATATATATATATATATATATATATATATATATATATATATATATATATATATATATATATATATACAGTACATATATATATATATATATATATATATATATATATATATATATATATATATATATATATATCTTATATGTATATATTTATATATATATATATATATATATACAGTACGTAAGTATATATATAAAATCTTCTTTGCAGGTGACTTTAATGTTCACCACCGCCATTGGCTCTCATCTCATTTCACTGACCAATCTGGTGAACAAGTCAACATGTTTTCAATCCTAAATGACTAAGTGCACGTAGCACCCAACCCGTATCCCTGACCACCTTGTGTAAAGCCAGCAGTTATGGCAAGTGCTTAAACAGAACTGGATGTAGAAAATCGCTTGAGCTATCAGCCCAAGTGGAGTACTTCTCTTCATCTAGTGGCGAGAGTGTTCGCTTCTTAAGCATGGGGACCCGGGTTCGAGCCCTGGGCCGGCCCGGTGGTAGCCTCACAAAAACCTTTCGTAGGGCGATTTCTGCATCTAACGAAGTATAGGTGTGTTGGTTAAATTGTATATTGTTAAGTAAAATAATTGTAAAGTCGGCAAAAATATAAGTTGTGCAGGATCTTAACCCCTCCTGCCCAGTTGTCATTTTAAAATGACACCGCGGCAGATGGGCAGGAGCCCGGGTGTCATTTTAAAATCCGTAAGCTTGAAAGCCTATTAAGCGTGGTTTGAAAGCCGTGCATCGAATTGTATGTAAACAAGCCGGTCGGAGCGACGCGCACCTTCCAAAACAAGAAGGAGAAGTCCGACTTTTGTTGTTATTGTTTTGGAGAACAAGAACAAGTCTTTGTTATTGTCTGATATTGCTAACATCACATCGAATCTCTTTCCACGGAAATTGCCATCACAACTGAACTAGTTGACCTAGAGAGCTCTAATGAACGCCAGTTTACAGATACGAAACAGGGTTACGTTTTGAGATGTGTGTGAATTCTCTACCAGTTAAAATAACAAAGATAGGGCTAGCCTATTACAACGTTTTTGGGCCATATCCCCCGGGCTCTCAGTGCTGTCATTTATAAGGCGAGCCCGGGGAGGAAGGGTTAATATCAGGAATTGTCCCCTGGATCGGTGTAGAGAGCCGGTTCTTCAACATAGCCACCAGCATTTATCATCAGCTTGCTAACCTGTGCAAGTAGGAGAACATCGGATTCGTCAATACCGGGGATGCCTTCTACCACGAAGATCATTCGTTTTCAAAGGACGGAGTACATCAGAACCAGGTGGGAGTAGCTTGCTAAACGACGCAATAAAGAATTTTTGGAAAACAGACAGAGTCAACCAAGGACTGCCAGGGATGAGGACCGAGGACAGCGAGGACCTAGGACAGCCATGAACGTAAATGTAGATCCGACCAGAACCAAAAATTTGATTAAAGAGTGTTCCGTGAGCTCTAAAACCACAACTGTAAAGGTTTTCTATGCAAACGCTCGTAGCATACTCAATACATTTTCAGATTTAGAGGAACAAGTGTTTACAGAAAATTGTGATGTAATTGGCATAGGCCTAACAGAATCTTGGCTGAATACAGAAGACACTGACTTTATAGCAGAGGATTCACTTCCCGGTTATGTAATGTTTGAGAAGAACAAAAATTAATAGAAATGGAGGTGACATTTTATTCTTTATCAAAGAAAGTCTTAACGGATCCTCTTGTCAAAACCCAAAATTATGAACGTCGACACATCATTCGTGCTAATCAATAATAATAGAGGTACAAAAATAATACTTGCATTAATATACAGACTTCCAACTCAATCAGCGCAAACTGATCGAGAAATTTATGAACAAACTGCACATGCAAGTAGCTCAGTGATTTTTGTTGAATTTAATTTACCTGTGACCAAGTGGGGCGATACTCTTACTTCACACTCCGGTGTTCGCTCTATCAATTTGTTCGACCGCCGACCCTTGATAATAACATTCTTGACCTTGTACTTGCAACAACAGAAGAATTAATCGAGAATTTGAATGTTGGTGATTAATTCAGTAATAGTGACCATCGTACGATCACTTTCCTTTAAAAATACAATAGCAACAAACTCAATACCAGCAAAGAGAAGGTCCCAAATTCTAAGAGAGCAAACTTCTATAAACTTAGAGCAATACATAAGGAAATCGACTGGAGTTCTATTACTAACAATGACGATCTAAACCAATCAGGGAGATTTTTTACTTCCACTTACTCGAATGCAGTACATGAGTGTCTATCTATCTATCTATTGCCTGACGCAATGATCCCCAAAGGGGTAGCCACGAACGAACCGCCCCCATGCACCTCTGTCTCCAGTCAGTCGATGCCCCTCCTCCCAACCAGCACCGCCTTCATCCATATACTTCCTCACTCCATCCTTTCACCTTCCTTCGGTGCACCTCTCCCTCTCTATCCTTCAACCTCGCTCTCGTACACCCTCTTAGTCATTCTCTCGCTTTCCATACATTCCATATGGCCGAACCATCTCAAGTTGTTCCTTTTCACACTTTCCAGCACATCTACCTCCACTCCACACCTCCTTCTTACTTTCTCATTCGTCTGTCTATCCCTCCATGTAACTCCGCACGCACATCTCAAGTAACTCATTTCCACCGCTCTCACTCTTGGTCTGAGTCTCGTCCCGAACGTCCATGCTTCGCTTCCGTAAGTCAGTGTCAGGATTACCACACTGTCATGCAAGGACTTCTTCACTTCCATACTGACCACCCTATTTCTTGTTACTGCTTTGAACGTTCCTACAACCCTCTTCCCCTGTTGCACCCTCTCCCGCACTTCTTCATCCATAGTCCCATCTTTACTCAACACACTACCCAGATACTTAAAAGAGCTGACGATCTCCATAGCCTGACCGTTCAACTTCACCTCACACTCTGTGACTTCACCCCTTTCAAAGACCTTAACCTTGCTCTTCCCCGCATTTACCTTCAAATTCCGTTTTTCGCACTGTTCCAAGGTCATTTACCAGAACCAGCAACTCCCATTCATTATCGCTCATCAGAGCTGTATCATCCGCAAACAGCAGTATAGGCAGCTTCCACTCATTTTCCTCCCTTTTCAGCGATACACCAACATCCACTGCTCTTCCTAGTATTTTTTTCATGACTCCATCCATATATACAGTAAACAACCACGGGGACATCACACACCCTTGTTTCAACCCAACATTCAGGTCAAAGAACTCGCTCCGCTCATTCTCCACATGTACTGCTCCCTTTGGACACTCATACCTGCTCTTCACTGCTTTCAGCAACTTGCCATCTACTCCGTATATTCTCAGTACCTTCTCTATCCACTCTGTCATCGGCCTTCTCCAAGTCCATAAAGGCAACATACACCTTTTGTTGCTTCTCCAGATATTTCTCCACAACACAATTCAGGGTAAAAATCTGATCTACACATCCTCTTCCCTTCCTAAAACCTCCCTGCTCGTCGCCTATCTATTTCTCCGTTCTCACTCTCACTCTCTCAATCACTACCCTACTGTACACCTTCCCTACTATGCTTAAAAGACATATTCCTCGGTGGTTACCACACACTCCTCTTTCCCCTTTGCCATTATATAGGGGGACTATTATGCCAGTCTTCCAGTCATCGGGTGCAATCCCCTTCTCCCATGCTAGTTTGCACATTTTCCATACCCATTCTATCACCATCTCACCATCATACCTCAACATTTCCCAACACACTCCATCTGTTCCTGGTGCTTTCCCCAACTTCACTCTTTTCACAGTTTCTCACACTTCTGACCTCCTGATCCCCACCTCCTCCTCCACTACTCCTCCTCTTCTCCCTCCCATACCATATCCAACTATGTTTGCTGGCTCTTCATTCCTTACATTTAGCAACTCATTGAAGTACTCCCTCCATCTTTCGACTCTCTCTTGCTTCTCGGCTAGCATTCTCCCATTCTTATCTTTCACACCCTTACTGTTTCCCTTGCTACCTTCCCTAACTTTCTTGACTTCTTTCCAGAACAGTTTCTTACACTCCCTCCATTTTACACTCAGATTCCTTCCAAATTCCTCATCTACTCTTCTTTTACTTTCCTTCACTACTCTCTTCACCACTCTCTTTCTCTCCACGTACCTCGCTCGTTTCTGCCTCTCCAAATCTTCATTCCCGATACTACCCAACCACTCTCTATACACCTTCTTCTTGTCTTCCGCAGCTATTTTTACCTCTTCTGTCCACCATGCTGTATATTTGACTCCCCTCCCTCTTCTCCTCACTCCACACACCTCCTCACATGCTGCACATATCTCTTCCTTAAACACCTTGCTCATCTCCTCCACTTACTCCATATCTTCCAGGTCGAATCCACCTAGTCGTCTTTCAACTGCTCTCCTGTACTCTTCCCTGATTTCCTCCTCCTGTAGCCTCTCCACCCTCCTCACCATTCCACCTTCCTCTCGCCTCCCTCCAGCTCTCCTCACCCACTTCTTTTGTATCCTAATTGTAGCTACTACTACATAATGATCAGACAGACCCCCTCCAATACCCCTATACACCCTAGCATCCAGCACAGATTTCTTCATTCGTTCATCCACACACCTATAATGAATCAGTGACTTTCGTTCCACCACTGTCTTATCCTTATCCTGCATCCTCCGCACCACTTTCCATGTGTACCTGTGTATCATTCTGTCTCGGAAGAAGGTGCTGGCTATCCACAGCCTCCTCTCCACACATACCTCCACAAGTGCACTACCATTTCCATTCACCTATGACGGTACCCCCCACCCTCCCACTACTCCATCAACTTTCCTATCACCCACCTTACCATTCATATCCCCAATCAGAAATATCTTTTCTTTCTTGACAAACTTATCCAGGCACGCCTTCAAATTCACCCAGAACTCCTCTTTCTCTCTTACAAGTTTATCCTCTGTCGGAGCATACACACACACAATCACCCACGTTTGTATTCCTACTTTCCCACACAATCCTTGAACCCACAGACCCATATTGTCTTACACGCTCCTTCCATTTGTTACTTACAAACAAAAACACACCTTCTCTCGCTGCTCCCTCACTCACTCCAGCACACACACCCATTCCACACTCCCACTCTCTCACATCTGTACCCTTCCTTTGGTCTCAGTCATTCCACATACATCCAGCCTGGCATTCACTAACACTTCCATGACCTCTCTCTCTTTTGTGTCATCATTCATGCCACTCACGTTCCATGTACCTATTCTCAGAATATCCGTAGGCTTGTCCATAGTCGGTCGGGGTTCATCAATACAGGGTCCGTCCGCATCCGAGGTTGATCATTCGGTTGTCGTTGCTATGCATCTTTCACGGGTGGGGGTCGCAAGCCCATCGACCCAACCTCTTTAGTCGCCTCTTGCGGCACGCAGACGGCACACGGGGCATATTCTAATCCCTTACCCCCAGGTACAGTCCCGGCCATAAGTCCCGTTCCACCCTTTTGCCCGTCTCTCTCATAAATATGTAGATCTGTCACCGCCGCCTCGGACTATCGCATTAAGGAGGTGTGAAAACAGATACGACTATAGATTAACCTTTACCCTACCTCCTTCCATATTCTCTCCTTACCTTCCTTCGTTCTTCGTTTCCCTTTTCCCTTTCTCATTGTGCTCCATCTAAACTAATATTATTTTGATGAGTGTGTTTGATATCGGTGTAATATAACACCGTTATGCTAGCTAACTCTGCCCCCTACCTTAACTATTTGCATATTTATATATCAGAGAGAGAGAGAGAGAGAGAGAGAGAGAGAGAGAGAGACGAGAAAATAATTTGGATTGTTTTTATAGCACTCACATAGAAGAGTTGTTCGTGGTCAATGTCTCATCACCTAGTATTAAGAAGGTGTTCTTGATCCTGCTATATCAGAAGACTACCTTTAATAATATTCTACATAGACTACAGTGATTTCATTCGACATATATCGACAGGCGCCGCCCACTTCCCCAACCGTTATCATACGGCTGGCATGACTGTGCGAGGTACAACAGGGTTACCAAATCAGCACAAAAATATTATTTAATCTGTTTGCAGAAGTAACTAGAAGAATACAAACTAGTAAATGCCTACCTAATATTGCTAGAATATTATTCCAATATTGATAACATGTGCTAAAAGATTCGGAGTATAGCCAGCATTCTTATTGCTAGGTGTAAAATATTGCCGCTAGATCAAGTCAATATTTATTTATCAATTTAAATTATTAAAAATGGCCTACAAAGCCATCTACCTTTCTACATCAACGAGTGAGAAAGAAATGTTAAGACTGGAGCCTGTCTTTAACAGCTCCATTTCCTTGTTCAAGTAAATACTTTTAGATCTAGCGGTAAGGTAGCTACATTGGCAACGCCGGTGTCTTCTCTCTCAACTGTCAATGCGCTGTCATTCAAACGTCAGTTCAGTTCCCTCCCGTCTTCTGAAGGGGGAAGATGGCGTCTCCTGCCCATACCCCTGGCAGACCTGCTGGTTCTCCCCAACTTGTCAGTCAAGCCAGGAATATTGTATTAAATGTATTCAAGTATTTTGATAAGGAGAAAACTGAGCCAGTTGATGTGGTGGTGCTCCTCGTGGTACACCCTGGAAACGTCATTATTGGCGGCTAAATGAATCACAAAATTATGATCTACACAAGTTGACTGATCAGTCAAAATTTAATCACTTCACAATATGAGAGAGAGAGAAAGAGAGGGAGGGAGACTGAGGCACACAGACAAGGGAGGGGGGAGGCATTATGGTACCCTATACAACTAAAAGCAGTCGCTCGCTAGGCCTAGCTTAATAATTGTCTACCTCTGCTCTGCCCAAGTAGACGAGGTAAAACAATGGTAATGGAGTTTACTTTTCTGTACAATGGTATATGGTAATATTGTATAGTAAAGAGTAACTGCAAATATGCATGTATTAAAGCGCTCGTACATCGTATAATTAATTTTACTTGGAGCTCTTATCAGCTCCGTGGTAAGGTGACAAGTGACTTGTCTGAGATTGCGGTATGATAAGCTCTACTTCGTCTACGGCGCTGGTGGAAGCGGGCGGGGCCTGTCGATATATGTCGAATGAATGCACTGTACATACAGTTGATTTCATTGAAATTGAGGAACACCGTGGATTAAATACTTTACAGTCAAACTACCGTCAATTACCGTGTGATTATGTAAGACCCTTCCTAAGCTAAATACAATGTTCACGGAGCAGTTATATCGATATACTCTAATATATATTCCAAGTTGGCATAGGACTGCATGTCTATTTATATTTCACAGAGAGAGAGAGAGAGAGAGAGAGAGTAAACGAATACTGTACTGTATATATATATATATATATATATATATATATATATATAAACAAACTGTTTACTTGATACGATACGGACACTAACTCCTCTCCTTGCCTTGACTATTTGCATGTTTATATTTCCAAGATAGAGAGAGAGAGAGAGAGAGAGATAGAGAGAGAGAGAACATTAAATCTGGAGTTAATAAAACACCGCATTAATTACCTTAAACTGTTTATTTGACGATACAATAGTGACACAACTTACTAATAACCTTTTTGCGTATTGCAAGGGCGATTAAAATTCAGTATTGACACATTTCTTTTTCTAGGGATGGCCTTAAATCTGCATTTAATATATTAGAATGCAGTTTGATCTAAACTTTGTTTATTTATATTTGGAATGTATCACTTGTATGCTAGCTTCGCTCCTGATCTGATCATATTAATATCATATATATTAACGACCTTGATGTAGGAATAACTACCAAAATAAGTAAATTTGCAGGTTACGATAAAATAGGAAGAGTGATAAATTCTGATCATGATATTCAGGCTCTCCAAATATATTAGATACACTACAGGAATGGGCAGTAAATTGGCAGATGAAGTTCAATGTAGATCAAATAAATGCAGTATAGTGAAATTTGGGAAATCGATAAAAAATACAGGATATAGATTACATAACGTGAATATAAGAAACTCAGATAATGAAAAATATTTGGGAGTCATTGTCACTGTGATTTTAAACCTAGAAATCAATGCATTAGTGCTTTAAATAAGTCAAATAGAGTTCTCGGATATCTATAAGTCTGAGTAATAGAACAGCAGACGTAAGCTACATCTCTGTTGGTCATTCAGCTCTGGGGAAAGCACTTGCTACAGACAGCAATACCTCCTGCCTCTTCCATACACATCTAACAAGTAGCCTTTGTGTGTTCTTACATGTAGTATACAATTTCCATGGGGATAAAATATATATATATATATATATATATATATATATATATATATATATATATATATATATCATACAGTATATATATATATATATATATATATATATATATATATATATATATATATGTATATATATATATTCCCCCCTGCCCCCCCACCCATATACAGTATATTGGGGGGGGGGGGGGGGAATTAATCACACGATCTAGCCTGGGGTGGCGGATGTTCAGTTGGTCCCCCTTGGATCAACACAGCTGTTCTACACATATGATTCACAGGATGTAACTTAACCTTACTTTACCTTGTGTTATGCTATGTTATTTTAGGTTAGATTAGGCTATGCAATATCCACTGTCATAATAATGGTTATCTGAATAATGTTAGGTAAGGCTATGGTTATGTTAGGTTATGTTGGTTATGTTAGATTGGTTTAGATTATATGCAATTTCCATTGTAATAATGAAGGTAATATAAATAATGTATTTGTTATCATGATATAGTATATTTGTATTCAATGTTGTGGGGAGAATTTTCAGACGAGGGCGGCTGGGCGGAAGGATCGTCATGTAACCGCGACTGTTGGGGAGGGGGTGGGGGAGGTTCTTCAGTTGGGTACTTTGGGGAGAGGGACGGATATACCTGTATATGATATTTTCAATTAGGCCTAGTAGCTAGTCCAGTGGCCCTCTCGTTCAATCACCTCCTGTAATCGATTTGGCATCGATGACACAATGTTATGCAGAAGGCGTGGGTTACCCCTCAGGGTTTCCCACTCCATCTTGGTGTGTTGGAGCAGTTGTTCCCGGTTCCTCTCCCAGTATGCAGTCATATGTCAACTTGGCATATATATTAGAGTATATCGATATAACTGCTCCGTGAACATTGTATTTAGCTTAGGAAGGATCTTACATAATCACACGGTAATTGACGGTAGTTTTATTGTAAAGTATTTAATCCACGGTGTTCCTCAATTTCAATTAAATTAACTGTGTGTAGTCTATGTAGAATAAAATTAAAGGTAGTCTTCTGATATAGCAGGATCAAGAACACCTTAATACTAGGTGATGAGACATTGACCATGAACAACTCTTCTATGCGAGTGCTATAAAATAATCGATATTATTTAACGTCTCTCTCTCTCTCTCTCTCTCTCTCTCTCTCTCTCTCTGATATATAAATATGCAAATAGTTAAGGTAGGGGGCGGAGTTAGCTAGCATAACGGTCTTATATTACACCGATATCAAACACACTCCTCCAAATAATATTAGCTTATATGAAAAACAATGTTCTTGTCTATGAATAAAACATGTAGATTCAGCTCTAGAATATTAACGTTAGTACTGAAATATATGTTCCTTGCAACATTCAAACTAACTGATTTGTGACCTGTGTCCGTATCGTATTAAGTAAACAGGTTGCTAATATATATATACAATATATATATATATATATATATATATATATATATATATATATATATATATATAATTATACAGTATATATTTATACTGTATATATATATATATATATATATATATATACTGTATATACATATATACATATATACATATATATATATATATATATATATATATATACCGGTATATATATATATATATATATATATATATATAGTATACATATATATATAATTAAATATATACTGTATATATATATATATATATATATATATATATATATATATATATACAGTATATATATATATATATATATATATATATATATATATATACAGTATATATATATATATATATATATATATATATATATATACCGGTATATATATATATATATATATATATATCAAGTATTTACTTACTCTCTCTCTCTCTCTGTGAAATATAAATAGACATGCAGTCCTATGCCAACTTGGAATATATATTAGAGTATATCGTTCTAACTGTTCCGTGAACATTGTATTTAGCTTAGGAAGGGTCAAAGGAGTACAAAGGAGTACAAAGGAAATCAAGCAACAACATATATAGTGACCCTTCTAGGTGGCTTGTCCTCCAAAACGCTGAGGATCAAGTGTCCAAACAGTGGTTTAGAGTGGGTAAGGGAACATTGGAAAGGGAATTACTGCCCTGGAACTAATGTCCGTGGCAGGATTAGGAAGTTAGTAGGGGACAGATGGGTTAGTAACTGAGGGGGGGATAAAATAAAGTTATTAATTTACAAACGCAGTCAGTCGCGGGTTTGATGCGAGATATTTGTCTAGGCGGAGTTTAAATGAATCAACGGTGATGCAGTCTATAACGTTTCGGGGAAGCCCATTCCACAAGTTGACAACTCGATTGAAGAAGAAATTCTTAGATTCGTGTGAGTTAAAAGATTTACCAATAATTTTGCAACCCTTTCCCCGCGTGTAATTAGATTGGTCGATAGTGAAGTACTTACTACAGTTCATATTGTCGATGCCTTTGATAATTTTGAACACTTGAATTAAGTCACCTTTTAATCTGCGCTGGGTTAAAGGAAATTGATTTTATTCTCTAAGACGCTCTTCGTATGGTTTGTTCTTTAGGCTAGGTATCATTTTGGTAACTACGTTGAACTCGTTCTAGCTTGTTTATATCTTTTTGGTAATAAGGGCACCAGGATTGAACGCAGTATTCCAGAAGAGGGCGGACTAAGGAATTGTAAAGGGTTAGGATAACTTCTTTGGATTTATGCTCAAATGACCTGCCTATAAAGCCAATTATTTTGTTTGCCTTCTTAACAACTTCTGAACATTGTTGACTCGGTTTTAGGTTACTCGATATTGTTACTCCCAGATTGGTTTCTCTGTTTACATTCTTAAGCTGAGTGCCATTCATCGAATAGTTTGCTTTTTCATTTAGGTATCCGATATGTAGTACTTTACATTTATCTGCAATGAAACTCATTTGCCAAATTTGGGCCCAACATGACAATTTATCTAGATTGTGTTGCATATCGTCAACTTGTTCTTTTGAGAGTACGCTATTTGCAATTTTTGTATCGTCAGCAAATTTCACAATTTCACAATAATCACACGGTAATTGACGGTAGTTTGATTGTAAAGTATTTAATCCACGGTGTTCCTCAATTTCAATGAAACCAACTGTGTGTAGGCTATGTAGAAAAATATTAAAGGTAGTCGTCTGATATAGCAGGATCAAGAACACCTTCTTAATACTAGGTGATGAGACATTGACCACGAACAACTCTTCTATGCGAGTGCTATAAAAACATCGATATTATTTTACGTCTCTCTCTCTCTTTCTATCTTGGATATATAAACATGCAAATAGTCAAGGCAAGGAAATGAGTTAGTTAGTATAAAGGTGTCATACTACACGGAAACAAGCACACCAAAAATAAAACCAGTTTATATAAAATTGAAACATCATATCTATCAAACACAAATTTAGATACAGCCTTAGAAATACAAATGTCAGTACTGCCATAATTACCTTTGAAACACTCTAAGTAACTGATTTGTAAACTCTCAATACTCATATCGTCAAGTAATCAGATTACATTGATGTATGCGGTATTTTGTGTAGTCAACATTGTATGCTATCTCTCTCTCTCCCTCTCACTCTCTCTCTCTCTCACTGATATATAAATATGCAAATAGATAAGGTAGGGGGCGGAGTTAGCTAGCATAACGGTGTTATACTACACCGATATCAAACACACTCCTCAAAATAATATTAGCTTATATGAAAAACAATGTTCTTGTCTATGAATAACAAATGTAGATTCAGCTCTAGAATATTAACGTTAGTACTGAAATATATGTTCCTTGCAACACTCAAACTAACTGATTTGTAACCTGTGTCCGTATCGTATTAAGTAAACAGTTTGCTTATATATATATATATATATATGTTAGTATAGCCAGGTATTAGATTCCCCCTCCCTTACGCTTCCACGCTCAGCACACAACTGACAACACCAACCAATCACAGCCACCCACAGCCAACAACCAACCACCGATAAGATTTAGTGCCCGTCTCGCGAATAGACTGCCTTCCACCAATGAACAGCCACCACACACCCAGTAGCTCCGCCCACCTCCCTCTACTTGATCCTCGAATTTTGTATAAATATGATGCTTTGTCCCTATTCTAATCATTACCTCTCCATTCCCTGAAGATGCAAGATGTTTACTTGTGAAACGTTGGATCCACCATGAATTTTACTAACCTTTTGTACCTCATCTCTGAACCCCAGAGGAAAATTGTTAGAACTATTGAAAGCTGTAACAATAAAATCCTGAATGCTGAAACTGCTATTGCTTTTAACCTCGTCTGTTTAAAAGAGAATATATATATATATATATATATATATATATATATATATATATATATTCTGACATACGGAGCCCTGTATGTTAATTTAAGAGTTAGAATTAGAGTTGAAGGAGCTCACTACCCAAACGGTGAAGCAGACTAGCGAACGAGCGATTGGGCAAACCATCTCGCCCCATACCAGCATGCTAGCCTTCACACCTCGATGACCGATGCTATGACGTATGATCGACGCCAGGAGCTGTGAGTGGACCACGCACCTGTTATGCGACTCGAGGAGCTATGATTGGAGCAGGCACGACCCGCCGCCTCCTGATTCGTCCCTACACCATCATTGTTTGGTATATAAGACCCGAGTTGTGGGCATTCAAATCAGTCTCATTTGGAGTTGGGGAAGGTGAACTTGCAGCTGGAGGAAGACGGGGTGAAGTATTATAATGGGATTGTGACTGTCAGTCAGATTATATAAATGTGTGTTAAGTGTGTTCGGTGTAAACACTTATGTTATGTTGGTTAGTGAGATATGTGATTGGGAATTAACGTGAACACTACTATTATGTGTTTAACTATTTAATTGGGAATTAACGTGAACACTACTATTATGTGTTTAACTATTTAATTGCGAATTAACGTTAACGCTACTATTTATGTACTTAACTATTTGATTGGGAATTAACGTTAACGCTATTATTATGTACTTAACTATTTTAGTTGACTAACTTGTGGACTAAAGCAACTCTTTAAGTAATTGGGTTATGATGAAAGTAATACTATTGTTTTATATTAATACTTACGAGTTCTTTCATTTTCTTTGAATTAAGCTTACATTGCTTAATGGTGCTTAGTACGGTGATGCTATTGTCTCGTATTAGTAATATCGCCTTAGACTAACATGGCTGTGTTAATATTACTTCTAGTGATTTCCTAAGCTGAAGAAAATTCTTTTGCTTCAAAATATTATATTTTGCTTTTCATATTATTTGAGTGAGACCTGAATCGAATCTATGAAACGATCCTGTAACTTTATTTACTCATAATCAAACCTCAATGTTACGTGGTTAAGAAATAAATTTAACTAATTATTAAATATATATCTAACTTTTTATGTGACTTTGATATTACTCCTGATGATAATAATAATATAATACTATTAACGTAAGACAAGAACCAAGAATAATTACATTAAATATAAATAAAAGGACATAGAAGAAAACTATCTATTCATTTAAAAAAGGGTAAGAGACAGAAATATTCTTACTTTACTATTTATCTTTCAAGACTTTTTATAAAATTAATAGTCCTTCTTTAGCTATAACTTATTCGGTTCATAACCATAGCCTACTAAGCTTCGGTTAAATAATAATTCTTTATAAATACTACATGACTTTAATTAGTTTCAGTATTTTTCATAATTAAAGAGTATCAGTCAATAAAGGATACTAAGTCCTAAGATCCAAAAGGAAAGGAAGCAACAACAGGAAATTATTTTATTAGATTTTACTTTTGTTTTGCCTTCAGCTGACTGATACCTTAATATATATCTCTGTGCTATCTAGATTCATCAAGTTAACCACTTGAGGATCAAGATACGTAACAGAAGAGTGGCGACCTTGCCAGGATTCGTTTCATACAGTTTCACTCGGTTTCATTAAAGTTTCACTACTTAAAAATCAAATATTAATCATGCCTCAACTAATTAATGAAGAAGATGCTCGAGTTTTCATAGAATCAGAATCCACAGCCCCTGATATTGACTGTCTGTCAAAATCCGAACTGAAAGTGCTTGCCTCACATCTCAAATTAACTGTTTCAAACATGTCTAAAGTAGAGGTGGCTCAGACCATAAAAACCCACCTGTTCCCTGTAGAAGGCGGGGAGGGAGACGGAGCAGTTGGTGGGATCCCTAGTAAACCTAGCCAACTTGATGAACAATTGCCACCTGGTTTGACTGGTGATCAAGTACTGGAACTAGCCAGACTAAGTATAGAACTAGCCAGAATAAATGCCAGTGCAACGACCGAACAATGTGAATATCAATATCGTACGGCTCAACTAAATGTCAATACAAATGCTCCCGAAATTGCTCCCCCTCTGGGATTGACTATGACTAGTGTCATTCCACCCTTCACTGAGGATAATGTGCAGGATTTCTTTGTTTTGTTTGAGGAAGTTGCTGGAGGTATGAAGTGGACAAGAGATCAATGGCCTTTTATGTTACAAACTGTTTTGACAGGGCAGGCTCGAGCCACGTATTTGTCAGAAGTAGCAGAAGTTAGGCAGGATTATGACAATCTCAAAGAAGCTATCCTAAAAACCTATCAATTGCAGCCTGAGGCTTACAGGCAATCTTTCCGAAAAAACCAGAATAAAGTAGAAGAAACCCATAAGGTATTTGCCAGGACCATGACTAAAACTTTCAATCATTGGGTCAAGAGTAAGAAAGTCACAAGCTACAACGATCTGAAGGAGTTGGTCCTGTTAGAAAATTTCCTATGGAAAATTGATTCTTCTGTATCCTATCATTTAAAGGGGAAAAAGGTAGATTGTCTTGCCGACGCCGCTGACATGGGTGACACATACGTGCTCAACAACAAATTTCGTGGAAAGAAGCCCTACGATAATTCTAGTTCTAATTTTAAGTATCCCAATCACAAATCTGACCGACCCAGTCACAAGCCTATAACGTCTTCCTCAGCTAGCCAAAATAGAAATGTTCCCCCAACTAAAAATGCGACTCAGGGCAATGGTAACAGAGGTGGGCCCCAAACTAATAGTAATGCTCAAAGAGGGAACGTTCCCGTATCCCCTAAAGTATGTACTTTTTGTGGCATGAGAGGCCACCTAGCTTATCAGTGCTGGGCCAAGGAAAAAACAGAGAGATCGGGGCAGACAGTTGCCGCCGTATCTCAAATTCCATGTGTGCCTTTAATGCAGGGCTCCCGACAGAAGGAGTACCTAGCACCAAATATTCCTTTAATGCAGGACTCCCGACAGAAGGAGTACCTAGCACCAAAAGTTCCTTTAATGCAGGACTCTCGACAGAAGGAGTACCTAGCAGCTAACGTAAACCATCTAGACAGGGGTGTAGTAGCATGTGTGGTGCAACCCACTAGGGTTAAGCCAATAATAATTTCACCATCAGTGCAGGACAGTTACCGTCCCTTTATTTCATCTGGCAACGTGAGATTAAATGGTTGCATGCATGAGGTAAAAATTCTGAGAGACACAGGTTCTACTAGCACCCTCATGGTGAATCCTTACACTGAGTGCCCACCTGGCGAACCAGTTGTAATGAGAGGTGCTGGAGGCCAGTTTTATGCATACTTGGTAAAAGGCGAAATTGAATGTGAGTTACTACAGGGTGAGGCCACCATAGCTTTGTGTAGGTCCCAAGATATCCCTGTGCCTGGGGTAACACTCCTTTTGGGGAATGATGTAGCAGGTGAGAAGGTCCGACCAGACCCCATTTTGTCACTTTCCCCTGTTAACGAGCCACTAACCGGTGAGCTCGACAAGGAGTTGCCAACTGTTTTCCCTGTGTGTGCTGACAAACGTTCAATGTCTCAAGTAGCAGTTCCCTCAGACAGAAATGTACCGAATGTAAGAGTTGATGAAAGGGATGATGAGAGTGTGAATGATGCTCCAACTGTGCCTGATGATGTGACTGAGGTGGATTTATCTGACACCTTTATGGCTCATCTTGACCCTAACGATGACCATGAAACTCCTCCAAATTGTCCTAGCGGCCTGGTAGAGCTACAGAGAGATGATAGTGAATGCAAGGAGTTAGCTGCCAGGTCCGTGAGTGAAGATGAATGTGAGAAGGAGGGTGGTGAATGTTTCTACCTCAAAGGAGGAGTATTGTGGCAAAGATGGAGACCGCCACACAGACCAATCGATGACGGGGCTTGGGACGTCCATCAAGTAGTAGTCCCCAAACCTTGTCGTAGAGATATCATGGAAATGGCACATTGTATACCATTGGCAGGACACCTAGGTGTGAGAAAAACTCTAGACAGAATCCGAGCCCACTTTTACTGGCCAGGAATGCGTGCAGATGTAGTGGAGTTTTGTAGAGTGTGTCACACTTGCCAGATGACAGGAAAACCCAATCAGAAGGTGCCTGTACATCCTCTGGTGCCCTTGCCCGTTTTCGAGAATCCTTTTACTCGGGTGGTAGTGGACATTGTAGGCCCATTGCCTAAGACTTCCCAAGGTAACCTTTATTTATTAACTATCATGGACATGGCAACTCGCTACCCAGAGGCTATACCCTTAAGGACTACCTCTGCTCCAACTGTAATCAAGGAACTGCTCAAATTTTTCACCAGAATGGGTTTCCCCCATGAGGTGCAAAGTGATCAAGGAACTAATTTTACCTCTAACATTTTCCAGCAGTCCCTGAAGGAGTTGGGTATCGAGCATGTAAAGTCTAGCACCTACCACCCAGAGAGTCAAGGGGTTCTCGAACGATATCATCAGACATTAAAGGGAATGTTACGTAAGTATTGTACAGAGACCGGAGTTGAGTGGGATAAGGGGGTACCTTTTCTTTTCTTTGCTACTCGTGAGGTTCCAACTGAATCTCTGAGTTTTTCCCCTAATGAGCTAGTTTTCGGTCACCAGGTAAGAGGTCCTTTGCAACTATTGCAGGATAGCCTAGTTGGCCAGGAGGGGAACCAAAACCTCCTCAAGTATGTTTCAGATTTCAAAACCCGGCTGAGATCCTCATGTGAGTTTGCCGCTCAAAACTTGACAGTGGCAAAAAGCTCCATGAAGAAATGGTATGACAGAAAAGCCCGTGAGAGGGAGTTTAAGCCCGGTGATGAGGTTTTGGTCCTGCTCCCCCTTTTTGGCCAACCTTTATCTGCCAAGTTCAGGGGCCCATATAAGATCATTCGGAGGGTGAGCATTACCGATTATCTAGTAACTACCCCAGACAGGAGAAAGCCCACGCAAGTATTCCATATAAATATGTTGAAGCCCTACCATAGGTCCCCTGATTCCTCTCCTCCAGATTCTCCCACTGTGGCAGTGAATGTCAGGACCTGTGAACAGCCTGGTGCGGACAAAGTCTTCAGTTCTCTTACTGACCCGCAACAGACTGTTCCAGAGCCTGAAGGTATCCATGCAGACTTTGACTTGTCATGTAGCCTATCCAACTTTCAGTATAATTCAGTGGCTTTGAGGGAATTACCATCTAAACTATGTCATCTTCCCTCTGATCAAGCGAACCAACTAATCTCTGTTTTATCTCAGTCTCCCAATGTGTTCCGTGATACTCCAGGGCTCACTTCTTTGGCCGTGCACGACATCGACGTAGGGGATGCAACTCCCATTAAACTATCCCCCTACCGTGTCTCGCCACAACGCAGGAGTATACTGCAGGTCGAGCTTGACTTAATTTTTTCAAACCAGCTGATCACAAGGGCCTTAAGCCAGTGGAGTAGTCCGGTCATACTTGTGCCAAAGCCAGACGGGAGCCATAGGTTTTGTAGGGTCTATAGGCAAGTCAATGCTGTCACAAAGAACGATACCTACCCACTGCCACGGATCAAAGATTGCATTTACCGGGTTGGCCTCATACAGCAGTAAGTTTAATTTAATGAGAGGATTTTGGCAATTAGCTCTCCCTTGTAGCGAGGTAAATATCATGCTTTTGTAGTGCGCTTTTTGCCTTCAGCTGACTGATACCTTAATATATATCTCTGTGCTATCTAGATTCATCAAGTTAACCACTTGAGGATCAAGATACGTAACAATATATATATATATATATATATATATATATATATATATAGTATACATATATATATATATATATATATATATATACAGTATATATATATATATATATATATATATACTGTATATGTGGGGGATAATATGGCCAAAGGTTATCTCTTACCACACCAATCGAAATATACAATTAATAAACATAAATAAAAATAAAGTCTGAGATCGCCTACCTTATGGAATGAACTATAGGAGCAGATGAAGTTTGTTTATAGTAGCCTAGTCTTAATCCATGGTAGCCTATCTCTCAAGATGCCCTAATGGCCATTGTTCAATGGCCATGTATATCAATGACTTAGCTATACTAGGGTCCTGGTGTAGTTTCGAGGATTCCGGCTTCGGTAGACCAGGGTTAAAGGGTCAGGACTCCGGGCCTGGCGCGGGGATTGTGGTGGAGGAGATCACGGGACACGTCTCTACCGATCAAAATTTTACTAGCGTCTGATCGGAACTTCAATTTCCGACTCTTAAATAAACTATATATTAATTCGTTACCAAGGGTTTATTCCCTCTTCACTTTATCCTATAAATGAGAAATAAGCATTTAATTATATAAATACTAATATAAATATCGTTTCACAACGATTTAGTAAACATGATTTCTCACAGATTGGGGCCCGGCGAAGTATGATGTGTTGCATCATGTTATATCACCTGCGGCTAACAAATCACGCCAATTTCTTCTAGACCCCACAGCAGCTGCTCGTTGTGGTCTTGGGCTCCCTATTACTATGGGTTGCTGTTCTTCCTCCGGTGGGATGGCGAGTTCCATAGGTATGAGCCGATCTACAGTTCTGAGAGTGGTTTGTCCTCGAGATACAACCTTAACGGTTCTGATAACCCCTTCAGAATCAGGATAGACTTCTTGGATCCTTGCTAAGGGCCATTTAGAGTGAGGTTGGTCCATTTTCAACAAGACTATGTCTCCCACTTTAGGTTTGTGACGGTTACTAGCAGAATTCGCACCATAATACCTGTCCCGTAGGCTCAAGATATACTCTGATGCCCAATGTTTGTTCCAGGCATCCAGTATTTTGCAGAGTTTATGGTTGCTTCGTCGCAAGTGTGCATTTGCTTCATTAACGGAGGGATCCACTAATTCCTCGGTCACGTCTAAACGGGGGACTGGGTCCAATCGTCTAACATATAATAAATGAGCCGGTGTTAAGGCCTCAATTTCCAGATTGGAGGCATCTTGATATGTTAGTGGTCGAGTATTTACTCTGGTTTCTATCTCGGTGACAACAGTTCGTAACTCATCCAAGGTGACCTTGGACTTGTGAAGAACCCTTTTCAGGCACGATTTCATGATACCTATCATTCTCTCTGTAAATCCATTTTGCCAAGGGGCTCTGGGAGTTGTGAATGACCAATAACAATTTCTAGAATCCAACATTTGCTGTACTGCGTTGCTCTTTAATAGTTCAGACACCAACGGTGATGCGCCCCCAAAATTTGTCCCATTGTCACTAATCAAACGTCTGGGACAACTTGGCCGAGCGGCAAATCTTCTAAATAAATTTATAAAGGTTTCCGAGCTTATGTCCTCCGCTATTTCCAAATGGATAGCCCGAGTGCTGGTACAGGTGAATAGACATATGTAAACCTTCTTGGGTGGACCATCATCTCCTGTGAGAGTGAGGGCACCAGTATAAACTATACCTGTTACCTCAAACGGTGTCCTTTGGTGAATGCGGTCTGGCGGAAGAGCTGGTGGTCCAGGGTAAGGAATAGCTATAGCTGTATACCTCTTGCAAATAATGCAATTCTTGATACAGCGTTTAACAGCTTGTCGTCCCTGGGGTATCCAATATGTTTGTCGCATATAGGCTAGAGTGTCTGCTACCCCACCGTGTTTAGTGGTTTCATGTGCTTTTAAAACCATCAATTTGATGAGGTCGCAATCCTTGGGCAATAGGATCGGATGCCGAGTTTTGAGGGGTAGATCAGCTTTACAAATACGACCTCGACAACATATTAATTCTTGATTGTCTAGGTACAGCCCAAGGTCCTTCATTCTTTTGGTTGGCTTGGGATTGAGTTTACGTAGCTGTGTTAATTCCTCATCATACTTTTCAGTTGTATCCTTTTGATCCAGTAGGTAAGTGGGTCTAATTCATCCATCTTTACCTTCTTGCTCAGGAACTTAAACACAAATTTAGTTACAGTTAATAGTTTGTCCAAATTGGAGAACTTGGTGATGTCAATCACTGAAGGCTCTGGGATAATTATTGGGACCATATGAACTTGATCATCATTAACCTTCTGGTATGATTTTTGTTCTGGCCAATCACTCTGACGTAGCCAAACCGGACCCTGAAACCACAGAGTTTCGTTAATCAGTTTCTTAACACCAACACCTCGGCTCACCAAGTCAGCCGATTATCCTTGGACTTAACATGCATGAATGTATAGTTCATTTGCAGTTCCTTTATTTTGTGTACTCTGTTACGCACATAAACTATGTGACTATCATCCTTAGCTATCCAGTGCAAACATATCTCACTATATGTCCATATATATGTCTCGCCTAAAAAGGGAAAAATACCATTCAAATAAGTAGCTAACCTAGTTCCCAATTCAACAGCAGTCAGCTCCAACTGTGGAAGGGTACGTTGTTTTAATGGCACTACTCGGGATTTGGACATAATCATAGTAGATCGGACTTCAGTGACACAATAAGCTACTGCACCATACGCCTTAGATGAGGCATCACAAAAGACGTGCAATTGAGCACACTCATTATCAGAGGTAGGATCACATTTTCTAGGAAACTTGACTGAGGATACCTTCTCATATTCCACCTGCAATTTGTTCCACTCTTCTGTATACTTTTCAGGTAATGGAGTATCCCAACTCAGTGCTTCTCTCCAGGCCTCGTGAACTAAAATCTTCCCTTTAATTGATATGGGACTAAATATGCCCAATGGGTCGAACATCATAGAGACCTGACTTAAGAGTGTACGTTTTGTGAGTTTTACATCGAGAAACTTGAGGAGCTTTAGAGACATCTCATCAGTAGTTGTTTTCCACAGCAATCCTAGTACTGGTTGATATATTTGATAGTCAGGATAGTCTCTTCTTATTTGGTCCAAAAGAATATGAGAGTTTGAATTCCAACTTTGTAGTGGCATAAAGGCTTTATTACATTCTTGCCTTGCCAAATTGTAGATTTCAATCACCTCTTCTCCACTGTCGGCAACGCCCTGAAGATTTTCCATGTAAAACAGTTGACCCATTTCCGGTTTCTCTGTCTTCTGGAAATGATATCCCAAAGTGCTGCACAACAAGAAAGGACTAGAGCAGGAACCAAACAACACTGACCGAAAGCGGTATTCTTTTATCTGCCCACCAAGCTGAAAAGGATCTTCAGGCCAAAGGAACTTTGTGAATTTGCGGTCCTGCTCCTTTAACCCTATTCTCAAAAAGCCTTTGGAGATATCTGCCACAAACCCAAATCCCTTCGTCCTGAATTTTAATAGAGCATCACCCAGTATTTCAGTCAGATTTGGTCCTACATAGAGACAATCATTTAGACTTGCTTCATTCTTTGCTGCTCGAGAACTGCAGTTCAATACCACTCTGATGGGGGTAGTACCTGGAGTCCTTACTTACAGCATGATGAGGAAGGTAATGACCCTCTTTATGGTATATTTCACCTGGGACCTCCTCAATAAAGTCATTTTCCAACTGCTCTTGAATTATTTTATGATAAATATCCAGTCGTTCAGGATGTTGATGCAATCTCTCCACCATTTTATTTAATTGACATCTTGAACTCTGGTAGTTAGTTGGTAATTCAGGGGCATTTATCTTCCATGGAAGTCCTAACCAGTACTGCCCATCCTTATACTCAACTGTGTCTAGGTAGTACAAAGGAGTACAAAGGAGTACAAAGGAAATCAAGCAACAACAAATCTAGTGACCCTTCTAGGTTGCTTGTCCTCCAAAACACTGAGGATCAAGTGTCCAAACAGTGGTTTAGAGTGGGTAAGGAAACATTGGAAAGGGAATTACTGCCCTGGAACTAATGTCCGTGGCAGGATTAGGAAGTTAGTAGGGGACATATGAGTTAGTAACTGAGGGGAGGATAAAATAAAGTTATTCATTTACAAACGCAGTCAGTCGCGGGTTTGATGCGAGATATTTGTCTAGGCGGAGTTTAAATGAATCAACGGTGATGCAGTCTATAACGTTTCGGGGAAGCCCATTCCACAAGTTGACAACTCGATTGAAGAAGAAATTCTTAGATTCGTGTGAGTTAAAAGATTTACCAATAATTTTGCAACCGTTTCCCCGCGTGTAATTAGATTGGTCAATAGTGAAGTACTTACTACAGTTCATATTGTCGATGTCTTTGATGATTTTGAACACTTGAATTAAGTCACCTCTTAATCTGCGCTGGGTTAAAGGAAATAGATTTAATTATCTAAGACGCTCTTCGTATGGTTTGTTCTTTAGGCTAGGTATCATTTTGGTAACTCTATGTTGAACTCGTTCTAGCTTGTTTATATCTTTTTGGTAATAAGGGCACCAGGATTGAACGCAGTATTCCAGAAGAGGGCGGACTAAGGAATTGTAAAGGGTTAGGATAACGTCTTTGGATTTATGCTCAAATGACCTGCCTATAAAGCCAATTATTTTGTTTGCCTTCTTAACAACTTCTGAACATTGTTGACTCGGTTTTAGGTTACTCGATATTGTTACTCCCAGATCGGTTTCTCTGTTTACATTCTTAAGCTGAGTGCCATTCATCGAATAGTTTGCTTTCTCATTTAGGTATCCGATATGTAGTACTTTACATTTATCCGCATTGAAACTCATTTGCCAAATTTGGGCCCAACATGACAATTTATCTAGATTGTGTTGCATATCGTCAACTTGTTCTTTTGAGAGTACGCTATTTGCAATTTTTGTATCGTCAGCAAATTTTGAGATTGTGCAGGTGAGACCCTCATCTATGTCGTTGATGTAAATTAGAAAGAGAATTGGTCCTAGTACCGATCCCTGGGGTACCCCGCTACTTACATTGGTCCATTTAGATGCCATACCGTTGATGACTACTCTTTGCTTTCTGTCGCTGAGCCAATTTTCTATCCATTTCAACACACCGTCTTGTATTCCATGCGCTTTTAGTTTTAGCAGTAAACGTTTGTGGGGAACTTTGTCAAAGGCCTTTTGAAAATCAAGGTATATAATATCTACAGCTTTACTCTCATCGTAGAGGTTGAGGATATCGTGGAAGAAGTCTAAGAGGTTTGTTAAACAGGAATGTTTTTTACGAAAGCCGTGTTGAGTATCTTTAAGTATGTTATTTTCCTCTAAGTGATTTACGAGTCTGTCTCGTATGACCGTTTCTAGCATTTTACATACAACTGAGGTTAAGCTAATTGGACGATAGTTACTGGGTAGGGATTTGCTGCCTTTTTTGAATATCGGTGTTACGTTGGCTAGCTTCCACTGATCAGGCATAGTTCCAGACTGCAAGGATTTATTGAATAGTAATGTCAGTGGTTTGGAGAGCTCATCCTTAGCTTCCTTTAGAACTCTAGGCGAGATTGTATCAGGTCCAGGCGTTTTATTTACCTTGAGTTTATCTAAACAATTCAATACTTCTCTCTCTGTAACGGTGATATTGCTTAAAACTTCTGAATTATCAATCTGAATCGGCGATGGTGTAGGGATATCACTGAGGTCTTCTGTTGTAAAAACTGATGCAAAAAAGGTATTCAGGGCATTACTCATTTGTACTTCGTCTTTGGTGTATTCTCCATTTTCATTGACTAACGGTCCAACAGTTGAAGTAACTACTTTTTTCTTTCTGATATAACTATAGAATTCTTTGGGGTTTGTTTTACTTTGATTCGCAATATGTAACTCTAGGGTCTTTTTACTTGTAACTCTAGGGTCTTATATGTTAAGATGTCTTCAGGGGTGGGAAGATCTGCTTCTATACCCACAGTGTCCAGTTCCCAAAGTTTGTGAACAGGTTCTTGTTGCTCTTCCAGAATGTCTCCTAGTTGTGATGGTATTAATTCTGCACCAATTCTAGCCACCACCAGAGATTGTGCAGGAGTCACAAAGACTGGATCCATCCAGCTGTCTGATTCACTTGGACCACATGTGGGTAGAGATACCATGATTATATATATCCACCTGATGAAGAAATTAACTGGATACCGTGTTTCCGAGTCATATTTCGCAAGAAGAGACCACAATAGTCGGAGCCGATGATCAGTTGAATTGGACCTACTACGTCAGACTCTATAGTTCGGTCTGCTAGTTGAACACCCTTCTTTGTTAAGAAGTCAGATGCTTCCTTTAAACCCTTATTTACCACAGAAGTGTTCATGTCTTCCTTAACCACCGCAGTCACCTTACATTTATATTTGCCCAATTTAATCAGGGGTTTAACCACGTCAAATGTTTGTGTTTCCTTATTTGACAAAAATCCAGTTATTGCCATGTTCACTCTTCCTACTGTTGGCAAATTCATGGCTCTGACAACATTTCTGGCAATGAAGGTCTTTTGCACTCCAGTATCAAAGAGTGCTTTGACTGGCATAACCTCTTTTCCTCTGATCAGTTGAACCTCGGCTGTAGGAGTAGCTGCCGGCGTATGCATTGGGTTTCCAGTGGTCAGGGTTACACTTGTCGTTTTGGGTTGTACTTCACTGATCTTGGGACACAACGCAATATGATGTACACCAGTCTTGCACCGAAAACATAAATTTAATTTAGTAGCACATTCCTCAGTAGAATGTCTTGTGCTAAGGCAAACAAGACACTTACCTAGTTCGATGAGTCGTGGAAGTCTAGCCTTAAGATCTGGGTAAGTCCTACAATACACTGTGGAATGTTGTTCTGAACATAACATACACATCTTCCGGGTTTCTTGGTTTACCACTGGCGTGGGTTTAATATCTCTGGTTACTTCTTGGGTCACTGGAGAATTGAGGCGAGAATGTTTTCTCTCCCAAACACCTTTTGTTTTTGATACTGTACTAGTTTGATTATTCTGCTGGACGGATGTCACATAGGTACCAACCTCTTCTTTCTTGAATGGTTTTGCTTTTTCTTTAGTCCCTGCTGTAGACGTTTTTGTGTATTTAACCTTGTTGTCTCCTTCCTTGATACCGGTATCCTTCTTGGAAACTTGCATGTGTTTACACAGCTCTCTTAAACCCTCTTCTATCTCTTGATACGTGAAGTAGTTCTTCTTATACCTGTGGTACAAGTCATCACAGGTTTTCTGAGAGAGCTTTTGTTGTACAATAATGGTTCAAGAGCCAAGAAGCTGAGTCAAGATCTTTCTGGGTACTAAGTGATTTTAAAACGCAATTCAAGCTGATCCGGAATTATTGAAGATTCTGGTACGTATGCTTTGGTCCTGATAACTCCAGCAATTTGTAAACTAGGCGCTGTAGAGTCAACTCCATATCTTCAAAAAAAAATCCTTGAGTACTTCTAGAGCTGCTGTATAATTGGCATCTGTTATGGGAAGTTCCTTGATAAGATCCAATGCAAAACCCTTAAGTTGACCCAATAAGTATGAACATTTATTTGCTGCAGAAATATTTAACCTGTCGTGAACTAAACCCTTAAATTTGTCCCAAAAGGTATTCCAGTCAGATTACCCATCAAATTCAGGTAAGATTATAGGTGGCAACTTAAAGCTTTGATGGCCCAGAGCCGCAATACCATTACTGGTACCATTACTCCCTGTCCCGGTAACTGTCTCTGTCGCCAAGGATTCGAACCCAGCTAGTTGATCCAAATAATTTTCACGTGCATCTGTATAGGCTCGCTGTATTTCTTCAAACTTTTCAGATTGCTCTTGTTTGATGCAAAAGTCGTCCAATTTATTGAAAGACACTTCATAATTATCCCACCGGGTTTTCAGATCTTGGCTTTGAGACTATAACAGCTCCCTTGGACAGGGGTCACGTCTTTTTACCTCCTGGCAATTATTTAATGCTCTAGTTACCCAGCCTAATTTCCCCACCATAGATTTTTTCAAGAGTATATCAGTCATTTTGGAAAATGGGTAATTATTTCCTGGACTATTATTAATGTTTATACTGAAGACTAATTTTCAACAATCAAAATTACATTCAGATATAGCCTAACACATACTCAATTTAGCTGTTAATCTTTAGCATTATATGTGTATCATTATTTGCTTCAAATTCAGATGAATAATTAGTTGAAAACATTAAGTCCACAATATAATTTACCTAATACGTGGGAACGCACGCTAGTAGGGGAACATATTTATCAATACCAAATATCAGTGTGGAATGTTAACCCAAGGCCTTAACCTTGGGATCTGCATAAGTGTGTTGATTTTCGGTGTGAGCATCCTACGTTCGAATCCCCGGACTGCCACATGTGTTTGTTAATTTCATTAATCGAGTTTAGGAGTAAAGTTGGTTGGTGGAGAGAACATAATAATTGAATTAAATGTCATATATGCTCCGTCCCGAGCATTTAGCTGGTCTACTTGGTCTTTCAGACGCAGGTGACATTAAAGGACAGAAACATAAAAATGGCTTAAATTATCAAATAATAGGGAGAATTTAGGTACAAGAATGAAGCTAAAGCTGTAAATATTTAGTTAATCATTGATTTCTTATCCCAGATGTTAGTGGGTACCTGTGGTAGTAGCATTTTTCTAAAAAGGGGGGGGGGGGGACACATTTATTATTTATTAAATTTGGTATATGCGCTGTCCCCAGCATTTAGCTGGTCGACCTAGTCTGCCAGACGCGGGTGACATTAAGGACGGAGACATAAAATGGTCTAAATAAGAAAAATATGGGGGAACTTTATGGACTGCAACGAAGCTCAAGCTCCGAGTTTCACAAATGTCAGAGAACTCAACGTTGCAGGCCCTCCTACCAGTCCTCTACCACAGGATTTAAACGCCATGCCAGTGCCACTCACCCACGGCCATCGCCTCACAGTTAGGGACCTCATAACGGCGGGGAATCAAACTATGTCCCTCAAAAACGACCTTAAGCATTACTGCTACAGCTTAGCAGGGACCCTAACTGGAGAAAACTGGGCCTAACTCGACCCCTAGTCTACACACCGACCGGAATTCTCACTCGGGGCACCAAAATGTGGGGGATAATATGGCCAAAGGTTATCTCTTACCACACCAATCAAAATATAAAATTAATAAACATAAATAAAAATAAAGGCTGAGATCGCCTACCTTATGGCATGAACTCTTGGGTCATATGAGGTTTGTTTATAGTAGCCTAGTCTTAATCCATGGTAGCCTATCTCTCAGGATGCCCTAACTAAACATTGTATCAATGGCCATGTATATCAATGATTTAGCTATACTAGGGTCCTGGTGTAGTTTCGAGGATTTCGGCTTCGGTAGACCAGGGTTATAGGGTCAGGACTCCGGGCATGACGCGGGGTTTGTGGTGGAGGAGATCACGGGACACGTCTCTACCGTTCAAAAGTTTACTAGCGTCTGATCGGAACTTCAATTTCCGACTCTTAAATAAACTATATATTAATTCGTTACCAAAGGTTCATTCCCTCTTCAGTTTATCCTATAAATGAGAAATAAGCATTTAATTATATAAATACTAATATAAATATCGTTTCACAACGATTTAGTAAACATATTATCCAGGCGATCTGGATATTACAGCAAGCTGTGGATCGCGCCTGCAAGCGTGGGAATTTCAAAACTGATACCGAATACAGTATATACCTCTAAATCTAATCATACAAGGTTTTATAACTAAATTAACTTGGCCAAGGTAATCTTATACAGTACTAAATTACTTAATATTAATTAATCTCTACAATATATACAATCACCGGGTTCTGGTAGGAAATTGTTGACTCTAGTGAGGTTACCCTATCGGAAGGTTGTTGCCAACAGTCCCCAGATACCGATGTAGTCAATTTATTTATCACAGTATATATACTATATACCGGTATATATATATATATATATATATATATATATATATATATATATATATATACCGGTATATATATATATATTGTTACGTATCTTGATCCTCAAGTGGTTAACTTGATGAATCTAGATAGCACAGAGATATATATTAAGGTATCAGTCAGCTGAAGGCAAAACAAAAGTAAAATCTAATAAAATAATTTCCTGTTGTGGCTTCCTTTCCTTTTGGATCTTAGGACTTGGTATCCTTTATTGACTGATACTCTTTACTTATGAAAAATACTGAAACTAATTAAAGTCATGTAGTATTTATAAAGAATTATTATTTAACCGAAGCTTAGTAGGCTATGGTTATGAACCGAATAAGTTATAGCTAAAGAAGGACTATTAATTTTATAAAAAGTCTTGAAAGATAAATATTAAAGTAAGAATATTTCTGTCTCTTACCCTCTTTGAAATGAATAAATAGTTTTCTTCTATGTCCTTTTATTTATATTTAATGTAATTATTCTTGGTTCTTGTCTTACGTTAATAGTATTATATTATTATTATCATCAGGAGTAATATCAAAGTCACATAAAAAGTTAGATATATATTTAATAATTAGTTAAATTTATTTCTTAACCACGTAACATTGAGGTTTGATTATGAGTAAATAAAGTTACAGGATCGTTTCATAGATTCGATTCAGGTCTCACTCAAATAATATGAAAAGCAAAATATAATATTTTGAAGCAAAAGAATTTTCTTCAGCTTAGAAAATCACTATAAGTAATATTAACACAGCCATGTTAGTCTAAGGCGATATTACTAATATGAGACAATAGCATCACCGTACTAAGCACCATTAAGCAATGTAAGCTTAATTCAAAGAAAATGAAAGAACTCGTAAGTATTAATATAAAACAATAGTATTACTTTCATCATAACCCAATTACTTAAAGAGTTGCTTTAGTCCACAAGTTAGTCAACTAAAATAGTTAAGTACATAATAATAGCGTTAACGTTAATTCCCAATTAAATAGTTAAACACATAATAGTAGTGTTCACGTTAATTCCCAATCAAATAGTTAAACACATAATAGTGTTCACGTTAATTCCCAATCACATATCTCACTAACCAACATAACATAAGTGTTTACACCGAACACACTTAACACACATTTATATAATCTGACTGACAGTCACAATCCCATTATAATACTTCACCCCGTCTTCCTCCAGCTGCAAGTTCACCTTCCCCAACTCCAAATGGGACTGATTTGAATGCCCACAACTCGGGTCTTATATACCAAACAATGATGGTGTAGGAACGAATCAGGAGGCGGCGGGTGGTGCCGGCTCCAATCATAGCTCCTCGAATCACATAACAGGTGCATGGTCCACTCACAGCTCCTGGCGTCGATCATACGTCATAGCATCGGTCATAGAGGTGTGAAGGCTAGCATGCTGGTATGGGGCGAGATGGTTTGCCCACTCGCTCGTTCGCTAGTCTGCTTCACCGTTTGGGTAGTGGGCTCCTTCAACTCTAATTCTAACTCTTAAATTAACATACAGGGCTCCGTATGTCAGACCTCCCCCCTAGAAAAGAGTTTAAGGAGTATAGTACATAATATTAAACATAATACATAAATAGATTCACCACCAGATTGGCAACAGCAAGATTATAATGAGGATATAATAAGGATATCACCCAAAGTAGGCAACGTCTCCAGGTACCACATCAGAACATAGCCGGAACGTAGCTGGAGCGTTATTCGAACTGCAAGGCATCTCACAGCTGAAGGCTTAAAAGCGCACTACAAAAGCATGATATTTACCTCGCTACAAGGGAGAGCTAATTGCCAAAATCCTCTCATTAAATTAAACTTACTGCTGTATGAGGCCAACCTGGTAAATGCAATCTTTGATCCGTGGCAGTGGGTAGGTATCGTTCTTAGTGACAGCATTGACTTGCCTATAGACCCTACAAAACCTATGGCTCCCGTCTGGCTTTGGCACAAGTATGACCGGACTACTCCACTGGCTTAAGGCCCTTGTGATCAGCTGGTTTGAAAAAATTAAGTCAAGCTCGACCTGCAGTATACTCCTGCGTTGTGGCGAGACATGGTAGGGGGATAGTTTAATGGGAGTTGCATCCCCTACGTCGATGTCGTGCACGGCCAAAGAAGTGAGCCCTGGAGTATCACGGAACACACTGGGAGACTGAGATAAAACAGAGATTAGTTGGTTCGCTTGATCAGAGGGAAGATGACATAGTTTAGATGGTAATTCCCTCAAAGCCACTGAATTATACTGAAAGTTGGATAGGCTACATGACAAGTCAAAGTCTGCATGGATACCTTCAAGCTCTGGAACAGTCTGTTGCGGGTCAGTAAGAGAACTGAAGACTTTGTCCGCACCAGGCTGCCCACAGGTCCTGACATTCACTGCCACAGTGGGAGAATCTGGAGGAGAGGAATCAGGGGACCTATGGTAGGGCTTCAACATATTTATATGGAATACTTTCGTGGGCTTTCTCCTGTCTGGGGTAGTGACTAGATAATCGGTAATGGTCACCCTCCGAATGATCTTATATGGGCCCCTGAACTTGGCAGATAAAGGTTGGCCAAAAAGGGGGAGCAGGACCAAAACCTCATCACCGGGCTTAAACTCCCTCTCACAGGCTTTTCTGTCATACCATTTCTTCATGGAGTTTTTAGCCAGTGTCAAGTTTTGAGCGGCAAACTCACATGAGGATCTCAGCCGGGTTTTGAAATCTGAAACATACTTGAGGAGGTTTTGGTTCCCCTCCTGGCCAACTAGGCTATCCTGCAATAGTTGCAAAGGACCTCTTACCTGGTGACCGAAAACTAGCTCATTAGGGGAAAAACCCAGGGATTCAGTTGGAACCTCACGAGTAGCAAATAAAAGAAAAGGTACCCCCTTATCCCACTCAACTCCGGTCTCTGTACAATACTTACGTAACATTCCCTTTAATGTCTGATGATATCGTTCGAGAACCCCTTGACTCTCTGGGTGGTAGGTGCTAGACTTTACATGCTCGATACCCAACTCCTTCAGGGACTGCTGGAAAATGTTAGAGGTAAAATTAGTTCCTTGATCACTTTGCACCTCATGGGGGAAACCCATTCTGGTGAACAATTTGAGCAGTTCCTTGATAACAGTTGGAGCAGAGGTAGTCCTTAAGGGTATAGCCTCTGGGTAGTGAGTTGCCATGTCCATGATAGTTAATAAATAAATGTTACCTTGGGAAGTCTTAGGCAATGGGCCTACAATGTCCACTACCACCCGAGTAAAAGGATTCTCGAAAACGGGCAAGGGCACCAGAGGATGTACAGGCACCTTCTGATTGGGTTTTCCTGTCATCTGGCAAGTGTGACACACTCTACAACACTCCACTACATCTGCACGCATTCCTGGCCAGTAAAAGTGGGATCTGATTCTGTCTAGAGTTTTTCTCACACCTAGGTGTCCTGCCGATGGTATACCATGTGCCATTTCCATGATATCTTTACGACAAGGTTTGGGAACTACTACTTGATGGACGTCCCAAGCCCCGTCATCGATTGGTCTGTGTGGCGGTCTCCATCTTCGCCACAATACTCCTCCTTTGAGGTAGAAACATTCACCACCCTCCTTCTCACATTCCTCTTCACTCACGGACCTGGCAGCTAACTCCTTGCATTCACAATCATCTCTCTGTAGCTCTACCAGGCCACTAGGACAATTTGGAGGGGTTTCATGGTCATCTTTAGGGTCAAGATGAGCCATAAAGGTGTCAGATAAATCCACCTCAGTCACATCATCAGGCACAGTTGGAGCATCATTCACACTCTCATCATCCCTTTCATCAACTCTTACATTCGGTACATTTCTGTCTGAGGGAACTGCTACTCGAGACATTGAACGTTTGTCAGCACACACAGGGAAAACAGTTGGCAACTCCTTGTCGAGCTCACCGGTTAGTGGCTCGTTAACAGGGGAAAGTGACAAAATGGGGTCTGGTCGGACCTTCTCACCTGCTACATCATTCCCCAAAAGGAGTGTTACCCCAGGCACAGGGATATCTTGGGACCTACACAAAGCTATGGTGGCCTCACCCTGTAGTAACTCACATTCAATTTCGCCTTTTACCAAGTATGCATAAAACTGGCCTCCAGCACCTCTCATTACAACTGGTTCGCCAGGTGGGCACTCAGTGTAAGGATTCACCATGAGGGTGCTAGTAGAACCTGTGTCTCTCAGAATTTTTACCTCATGCATGCAACCATTTAATCTCACGTTGCCAGATGAAATAAAGGGACGGTAACTGTCCTGCACTGATGGTGAAATTATTATTGGTTTAACCCTTGTGGGTTGCACCACACATGCTACTACACCCCTGTCTAGATGATTTACGTTAGCTGCTAGGTACTCCTTCTGTCGAGAGTCCTGCATTAAAGGAACTTTTGGTGCTAGGTACTCCTGTCGGGAGTCCTGCATTAAAGGAACATTTGGTGCTAGGTACTCCTGTCGGGAGCCCTGCATTAAAGGCACACATGGAATTTGAGATACGGCGGCAACTGTCTGCCCCGATCTCTCGGTTTTTTCCTTGGCCCAGCACTGATAAGCTAGGTGGCCTCTCATGCCACAAAAAGTACATACTTTAGGGGATACGGGAAAGTTCCCTCTTTGAGCATTACTATTAGTTTGGGGCCCACCTCTGTTACCATTGCCCTTAGTCACATTTTTAGTTGGGGGAACATTTCTATTTTGGCTAGCTGGGGAAGACGTTATAGGCTTGTGACTGGGTCGGTCAGATTTGTGATTGGGATACTTAAAATTAGAACTAGAATTATCGTAGGGCTTCTTTCCACGAAATTTGTTGTTGAGCACGTATGTGTCAGCCATGTCAGCGGCGTCAGCAAGACAATCTACCTTTTTCCCCTTTAAATGATAGGATACAGAAGAATCAATTTTCCATAGGAAATTTTCTAACAGGACCAACTCCTTCAGATCGTTGTAGCTTGTGACTTTCTTACTCTTGACCCAATGATTGAAAGTTTTAGTCATGGTCCTGGCAAATACCTTATGGGTTTCTTCTACTTTCTTCTGGTTTTTACGGAAAGATTGCCTGTAAGCCTCAGGCTGCAATTGATAGGTTTTTAGGATAGCTTCTTTGAGATTGTCATAATCCTGCCTAACTTCTGCTACTTCTGACAAATACGTGGCTCGAGCCTGCCCTGTCAAAACAGTTTGTAACATAAAAGGCCATTGATCTCTTGTCCACTTCATACCTCCAGCAACTTCCTCAAACAAAACAAAGAAATCCTGCACATTATCCTCAGTGAAAGGTGGAATGACACTAGTCATAGTTAATCCCAGAGGGGGAGCAATTACGGGAGCATTTGTATTGACATGTAGTTGAGCCGTACGATATTGATATTCATATTGTTCGGTCGTTGCTCTGGCTTGTTCGGCATTTATTCTGGCTAGTTCTATATTTAGTCTGGCTTGTTCGGTCTTTGCTCTGGTTTGTTCTAGTTCGAATAATTGATCAACGGTAAAACCAGGTGGCAATTGTTCATCAAGTTGGCTGGGTTTACTAGAGATCCCACCAACTGCTCCGTCTCCCTCCCCGCCTTCTACAGGGAACAGGTGGGTTTTTATGGTCTGAGCCACCTCTACTTTAGACATGTTTGAGACAGTTAATTGGAGATGTGAGGCAAGCACTTTCAGTTCGGATTTTGACAGACAGTCAATATCAGGAGCTGTGGGTTCTGATTCTATGAAAACTCGAGCATCTTCTTCATTAATTAGTTGAGGCATGATTAATATTTGATTTTTAAGTAGTGAAACTTTAATGAAACGGAGTGAAACTGTATGAAACGAATCCTTGGCAAGGTCGCCACTCTTCTGTTACGTATCTTGATCCTCAAGTGGTTAACTTGATGAATCTAGATAGCACAGAGATATATATTAAGGTATCAGTCAGCTGAAGGCAAAACAAAAGTAAAATCTAATAAAATAATTTCCTGTTGTGGCTTCCTTTCCTTTTGGATCTTAGGACTTGGTATCCTTTATTGACTGATACTCTTTACTTATGAAAAATACTGAAACTAATTAAAGTCATGTAGTATTTATAAAGAATTATTATTTAACCGAAGCTTAGTAGGCTATGGTTATGAACCGAATAAGTTATAGCTAAAGAAGGACTATTAATTTTATAAAAAGTCTTGAAAGATAAATATTAAAGTAAGAATATTTCTGTCTCTTACCCTCTTTGAAATGAATAGATAGTTTTCTTCTATGTCCTTTTATTTATATTTAATGTAATTATTCTTGGTTCTTGTCTTACGTTAATAGTATTATATTATTATTATCATCAGGAGTAATATCAAAGTCACATAAAAAGTTAGATATATATTTAATAATTAGTTAAATTTATTTCTTAACCACGTAACATTGAGGTTTGATTATGAGTAAATAAAGTTACAGGATCGTTTCATAGATTCGATTCAGGTCTCACTCAAATAATATGAAAAGCAAAATATAATATTTTGAAGCAAAAGAATTTTCTTCAGCTTAGAAAATCACTATAAGTAATATTAACACAGCCATGTTAGTCTAAGGCGATATTACTAATATGAGACAATAGCATCACCGTACTAAGCACCATTAAGCAATGTAAGCTTAATTCAAAGAAAATGAAAGAACTCGTAAGTATTAATATAAAACAATAGTATTACTTTCATCATAACCCAATTACTTAAAGAGTTGCTTTAGTCCACAAGTTAGTCAACTAAAATAGTTAAGTACATAATAATAGCGTTAACGTTAATTCCCAATTAAATAGTTAAACACATAATAGTAGTGTTCACGTTAATTCCCAATCAAATAGTTAAACACATAATAGTGTTCACGTTAATTCCCAATCACATATCTCACTAACCAACATAACATAAGTGTTTACACCGAACACACTTAACACACATTTATATAATCTGACTGACAGTCACAATCCCATTATAATACTTCACCCCGTCTTCCTCCAGCTGCAAGTTCACCTTCCCCAACTCCAAATGGGACTGATTTGAATGCCCACAACTCGGGTCTTATATACCAAACAATGATGGTGTAGGAACGAATCAGGAGGCGGGTGGTGCCGGCTCCAATCATAGCTCCTCGAATCACATAACAGGTGCATGGTCCACTCACAGCTCCTGGCGTCGATCATACGTCATAGCATCGGTCATAGAGGTGTGAAGGCTAGCATGCTGGTATGGGGCGAGATGGTTTGCCCACTCGCTCGTTCGCTAGTCTGCTTCACCGTTTGGGTAGTGGGCTCCTTCAACTCTAATTCTAACTCTTAAATTAACATACAGGGCTCCGTATGTCAGAATATATATATATATATATATATATATATATATATATATATATATATATATATAAAGTATTTGCTTACTCTCTCTCTCTCTCTCTCTCTGTGAAATATAAATAGACATGCAGTCCTATGCCAACTTGGAATATATATTAGAGTATATCGTTCTAACTGCTCCGTGAACATTGTATTTAGCTTAGGAAGGGTCTTGCATAATCACACGGTAATTGACGGTAGTTTGACTGTAAAGTATTTAATCCACGCTGTTCATCAATTTAAATAAAATCAACTGTGTGTAGTCTATGTAGAATAATAGTAAAGTTAGTCTTCTGATATAGCAGGATCAAGAACACTTTCTTAATACTAGGTGATGAGACATTGACCACGAACAACTCTTCTACGCGAGTGCTATAAAATAATTGATATTATTTCACTTCTCTCTCTCTCTCTTTCGCTCTCTGATATATAAATATGCAAATAGTTAAGGTAGGGGGCGGAGTTAGCTAGCATAACGGTCTTATACTACACCGATATAAAACACACTCTTCAAAATAATATTAGTTTAGATGGAGCACAATGAGAAAGGGAAAAGGGAAACGAAGAAAGAAGGAAGGTAACTTGGAGAGAATATGGAAGGAGGTAGGGTAAAGGTTAATCTATAGTCGTATTGGTCTTCACACCTCATTAATGCGATAGTCGGAGGCGGCGGTGACAGATCTACATATTTCTCAGAGAGAAGGTCAAAAGGGTGGAAAGGGACTTATGGCCGGGACTGTACATGAGTGTATATCATTAAAAACACGAAGACCAGTACATAATAATAGGCGAAAGTGGTGGAATATAAACATTGTGGTTTGTCTATCTATCTATCTATTGCCGGACGCCGTGATACCCGAAGGGGTGGCCACGAACAAAATGCCCCCATGCACCTCTGTCCCCAGTCAGTCGACGTCCCTCCTCCCATCCAGCACCGCCTTCACTCATATACTTCTTCACTCCATCCTTCCACCTCTCATTTGGTTTACCTCTCCCTCTCTGTCCTTCCACCTCACTCTCGTACACTCTCTTAGTCATTCTCTCGCTTCTCATACGTTCCACATGGCCGATCCATCTCAAGGTTTTCCTTTTCACATTTTCCAGCACATCTACATCCACACCACACCTCTCTCATACTTCCTCATTCGTCTGTCTATCCCTCCATTTAACTCTGCACGCACTTCACATTACGAATTATCTGCTTGCTAAAAAGAATGCTAATGATAGAATACAAATCTCTGATTCCCATGAAAATAAAGTGATATTTGTAGATCTACGACGCAAAGCCAAAAAGTTAATCAAACAATGTAAAAATACGCTAGAATTACATGTTGCATATCAAAGTATAACAAACCCGAAAGAAATTTAGTTAAATCAGAAAGAAGAAAGTAGTGACTACAACGATCGAACATTTAGTCGATGACAAAGGAGATTACACTAAAGATGAAACAAAAATTAGTAACGCTCTCAACACCTTTGCATCAGTTTTTACAACAGAAGACCTTAGTAATATCCCTACAGCAACGCCGGTTCAGATAGAGAATTATAACGTTCTAAGCAGTATCAGCATTACAGAGAGAGAGAAGTTTTGAAATGTTTAGTTAAACTCAAAGTAAATAAATAGCCTGAACCTGATACGATCTCGCCTAGAGTTCTAAAGGAAGCTAGTATAGGCTCTCCAAACCACTGACATTGCTCTTCAATGAATCCTTACAGTCTGGGACTATGCCTGATCAGTGGAAGCTCGCCAACGTAACACCGATATTAAAAAAAGGCAGTAAATTCTTACCTAGTAAATATCGTCCAATTAGCTTAATCTCAGATGTATGCAAAATGCTAGAAACACTCATAAGAGACAAACTCGTAAATTAGTATAGGAAAACAACATACTTAAAGATACTCAACATGTGTTTTGTAATAATCGCTCCAGCTTAACAAACCTCTTAGACTTCTTTCACAATATCCTCAACTTATTTTTTTTTTTTTTTTTTTTTTTTTTTTAAAGAGACAATGAACGGAGGAAGGAAAAACACAGATAAAACAAAAAGGTCCATGTGCCTAAAGGCATCCTCCATTCATAAAATGTTTGTAACAACTGATTTAACCCTTAAAAAGCGGCTCACCACTTAAGTCGAGTTAAATAAAGCTGGACTATGTGGCGGCGCTCGACATAACTCGAGTGGCAATTTCAGCACGTAATGTGGCTGAGAGAGAGAGACAAGTGGTGGCAGGAGACTAGCGAGCGTATGACTGCTCCAGACCACCGCGGCGAACCTACTGACACAAATCTCAGCTCCCTCCTCCCTCTCTCACTCGCTACATACTCAATTATGTACCGAAAGTACCGAATTACCTGCTTTTTGCACTCGCGTTGCACGGTTATTGCAAGAAAACTATCCATCATACAAGGATCGTTATGGTGTCATTCGAAAGCTCTGTTTATGCCCTTTCAGGGATAGATACTTGTTTTACGTTCTGGGTCTTATTTAGGCATGAAAATGATCACGTAAACAGCCCTATTTTGGCTAAAAACACCCCGCTGGGAGGTACACATAAATAAACCGCATAGGCCGCTCGTAAGGTGTTAAACATTTGTTGATTGTAAGTTTGTGGAAAGCAATTCGAGGGAAGTGAATTCCAAAGAGTAGTAGCTCTGGGGATAAATTAATTCTGATAAGCAGAAGTTCTGCATTGTGGAGGAGAAAGTGTAAATTCATGGGCGCTCTCAGCTGCCCTAGTTCTACGGGGAAAGATGTGGAGAGGCGGCACAATTGAAGCAAGTTCCTCGGAACAATTGCTGTGAAAATATCTGTAGAATAATGCAAGGGATGCAACGTTCCTTCGTATGGCTAATGTAGGAAGGTCCTGTGTGATTGCAGGGTTATTGATTAATCTAATAGCTTTATTTTGAATTTTGTCCAACTGCCTCAATGCAACCACTCCACTTCCACCCCACAGAGGTGAACAGTAATCCATCTGAGAGCGCACATGACTTTTATATATTACGGCCAACTGCTCGTCAGTGAAGAATTCTCGAACTCTGTACAGGAGTCCCAGTTTTTTAGAGGCATTCTTAGCAATGCTTCTAACATAATGTGTCCAGCTCAAGTTAGTAGTTAATGTTACACCGAGAATGTCAATACTAGGGGAAGTGGGAATATTTACATGATTCAAAAATATATGGGAGTCAGTGAGATTCTGTCGGTTAGAAAATTGAATGTACTTGGTTTTCTGTGCATTAAAGGAAACTAGATTCTCTTGTCCCCATTCATTAATTCTAGAAAGGTCCTGGTTCAGAGAAATTGCAGTGTTTATTTTTGAATTTATAAGATCGGGTTGGGTGAAAGAATTGGTAAATGTGAAGGAACTGTGGAGTGTTGAGTCATCTGCGTAGGAATGTATTGGATTATGAGTGGTAGATATGAGATCATTGATATGAATGAGGAACAGAGTTGGGGCCAAAACTGATCCCTGGGGAACACCAGCATTTATTGAGTGAAATTGAGAATAAAGGCCATCTACCATTACACGTATTTTTCTGTTATGAAGATAAGAAGAAATTAGTGGAACTAATGATGCAAGGCCGTAGTGTGACATCTTCGACAATAAGGATTGATGCCAGACTCTATCAAATGCCTTTGATATATCCAGTGCTATTGTATGTGTTTCACCATGTTGGTCTGTAGCTTGGTTGATTTGATGCGTAAGAAGGCAAAGAATGTCTGCAGTTGATCGACATCGTCTAAAACCATATTGCCTATCACTGATTAATTTATTATTCTCCAGATGCTTAATTATGTGATTATTTAATATAATTTCAAAAACTTTGCCAAGAGTGGAAGTTATAGCTATTGGTCTGTAGTTTGATGGATCTGAAGAAGCACCTTTTTTAGGAACTGGATGGATGTTTGCTTCTTTCCAGGGTACTGGGAAGCATGAGGTATGAGTACACAGACGGACACATTTTGCCAATACAGGAGCGAGCACCAAGGAGCAATTCTTAAGTACTATTGGAGGAATTTCATCTGGACCAGGAGCCTTATCTACTGAGAGATTCTGCAAAATAGTTTTGACATGTCTGGTGTGGATCTTAAGTGAGGGAATTTCAGGTGAATTAAAATTAAGTACAGGGACATCTTGATTTATTTCATCTAAGGTTGAGTTGGTGGAGAAAATATCTGCAAGAAGGTTAGCTTTACCTCGTGGGTCACTTACAAGATTGCCAGTCGGAGATTTTAATGGTGGAATGGATGAAGCAGTAGTGAAGTTGGATTTGAATGAGTTAAGAGTAGACCAAAATATTTTGTTATCATTTGGATTATTTAGAAGTTTATTTGCCTGCTTATGGAGAAAGTTTGATTTAGTTAGGTTTAATACAGTTTTGGCATGAGTTCTGATGTTTCTAAAGTAATTAAAGGCTTCAAGTGTTTTTGATCTTGTGTATGCATTGTAGGCTATTGCTTTTTGTTCAGTTACTCTAGCACAATTATGGTCAAACCATTTAGGTGAATTAGATCTTTTACTGTACTTTTGATGAGGAATAAAAGTTTCCATTCCAATTTTTACAAAATCTTGTATGTGGCTCAAGGTGGAGTGTGCATCATTAGAAAAGAAAGAGGTCCAGGGAATATCAATAAAGAAACCTTGAAGACCCTCCCAGTCTGCCCTATCGTAATGCCATTTAGTCACCAAAACAGGTTCAGAGTGGGAAGGTGTGGTAGGTGATAGACAGGTGGCCTGTATCAGACAGTGATCAGAAGATCCAAGTGGGGACCTCACTGTAACATCATAATTTTCTGAATTGGTTGTTAAAAATAAGTCCAGTAGGTGGGAATTATGATTTGGATTATCTGGTACACGGGTGGGTTGGTTGACTAGTTGAATGAGATTAAATGAGTCTGCAAATAGCTCACATTCAAAACCAGCATCATCAGTCCTGGCTGAATGAGTGAGCCATTCAACATTATGGACATTAAAATCACCCAACACAGTGATTTCAGAAGAAGCATTTAAGTTGAGGACACTGAGTTGTGAGGACAGAGAATCAAAAAGACTTTGCTCTGGAGGAGTATTTGGGGAACGGTAGATGCAACATATGTATTTAAATTTACCAGCAGAAATTAATTTGTATATAGAATAATCAAAATAGGGACAATTGAAACTAGTAACCTCCTCCAGGGCAATTTCAGATTTTGCGAAGCAACATACACCACCTTTAGGTCTGAAATTTTGGAGCAGTTGATAACCTGGAAAATTAAATCTAGATGGGTCAGATGTGGATGTTACTTGAGTCTCTGTCAAAAAAAGGAGAGTAGGGGATTCTGCTTGAAGAAATTGGTGTACAGAATTGATGTTAGAGTGAAGTCCCCTTATATTACTAAAGAAATAGTTGTACTGACAAGCAGCTTTGGGACGTTGCAATGCTCTTGACACAGTCGCATGATGACGACCGGGAGGGCCCTGTGTCAATAACCCAACCCTGCCGGGGGTGGATATCCGAGGGACCACCAGGTTTGCTCTTAACAATTATTGTACTGCCATATTTATAAGGTAAGTTTATGGTGTTACATGTATGATATGTAGTGGGAAGAGTAGTATTTTATGGATAGAGGATAGCGATGTAGGGCAATGTCGTGAAGTTGGATGTGTATGTTATATAAAGAGGGTTTTCCTGATACCCCTGATGTGTGAGGCAGAAAGATGTGTATCCAGCTACCAAGGCCTGGGAGAGAAAATGGAATTCAGGCTATTCCCTGAGTCTCCCGAAACCTTGGCGGTAGTACTTCCCTGGGCGGGGCTGCCTACCCCTACTACCTACATATATGATGAGAGTAAAGCTGTAGATGTTATATACCTTGATTTTCAAAAGGCAAAGTACCCCACAAATGTTTATTGATAAAACTAAAAGTGCATGGAATACAAGACGGTGTGTTAAAATGGATAGAAAATTGCATCAGTGGCAGAAAGCAAAGAGTAGTCATAAACAGCAAGCATCTAAATGGAGCAATGTAGGTGGCGGGTACCCCAGGGATCGGCACTGGGGCCAGTTCTCTCCCTAGTTTACATTAACGACATAGATGAGGGTCTCACCTGTACAATCTCAACTTTTGCTGACGATACACACATTGCAAATAGCGAACACTCAAATTAACATGTTGAATATATGCAACATAATCTAGATAAGTTGTCACATTGTGCTCAAATTTGGCAAATGTGTTTCAATGCGGAAAAATGTAAAGTACTCTATATCGGAAACCGAAATGAGAAAGTAGACTATTCAATGAATGGCACCCAGCTTGAGAGTGTCAACAGACACAATTATTTGGAAGTAACAATATCGAGTAACCTAAAACCGAGTCAACAATGTTCAGAAGTTGTTAAGAAGGCAAACAAAATAGTTGGTTTTATAGACAGGTCATTTGTGCATAAATCCAAAGATGTAATCCTAACTCTTTAAAATGCCTTAGTCCGCTCTCTCCTGGAATATTGCATTCAAGCCTGGTGCCCTTACTACCAAAAAGATATAGACAAACTAGAACGAGTTCAACATAGTTACCAAAATGATACCTTGCCTAAATAACAAACCAAACGAGGAGCGTCTTAGGAAATTAAATCTATTTCCTTTAACCCAGCGCAGATTAAGAGGCAACCTTATTCAAGTGTTCAAAATCATCAAAGGCATCGACAATATGAACTGTAATAAATATTTTACTATCGACCAATCAAATAACACGCGGGTGAACGGTTGAAAAAATATAGGTAAATCGTTTAACTCACACAAGTTCAAGAATTTCTTCTTCAATTGAGTCGTCAACTTGTGGAATGGGCTTCCCCGAGATGTAAAAAAATGCAGCACCGTTGATTCTTTTAAACTTCGTCTAGACAAATGCCTTGCCTTAAATTCCCGACTAACTGCATTTGTAAATGAATAATGTTTTGTTTTGTTTTGTCCATTATTATATTACTAACAACTGTCCCCTACTAACATCTCTTAACCCTGCCATGGACATTTGTCCCAGGGCAGTCTTCCCTTTCCATTTTCCCTTATCCACTCTAAACCACTGTTGGACACTTGACCATCACTGTTTTGGAGGGCAAGCAGCCTTGAGGGATCGCTGCACCTGGTGTTGCTTGATTTCCTTTGTACATAGCAGAACTCTAATCCATTCAGCGTATCTATGTTTCTGCCCGGAATCAAGCCAAGTCTGGTCTTTGACTCAACAAAGCCTCTATCCTCAATAAAATATGCTCGAAACTTTCCAACTCTAGCTCTTGCCAAGCTTCCTGGCATATAGCCAAAACCCTCTCCAACAATTTTACTTTCTCATCTTTCCCACCCCTTTCCACCATGACGGTAACACAATAATCTCTTCCTCTGACAAAACTGTTATGTTCACTCAGACATTGGCTAAAAACTCCACCACGAATGATTCCGGTGCTATTCTTCCCTCACCACCCCCCCTCTCTCATATTTATGTCTAATATCCTAATCTCTTCTAAGGAAGTACTTTCTGCCTTCTCTGGGCAAATACTAAGAGGGCATATGGACCAGATGGTATTCCTCCTGTTGTACTCAAAAACTATTCTTCCATGCCGATTCTCTGACTAGGCAAACTCTTTCATCTCTGTCTTTCCTTAACATATTCCCTTTTTGCTGGAAATTTGCTCTCATTTAGCCTGTTCCTAAGAAGGGGGACTGCTCACAACCCTCCAACTAACACCCAGTTGTTCGCATTTCTTATGTCTCTAAAGTTTACTAATCTATTCTTAATTCAAAATTTCTCAAGCATTTGTCTTCCCATAATTTTCTTTCAGATTGACAGATTAGTTTCCTTAACCCTTCCTACCCGGGCTGCCTTAGGTAATGACAGCACGAAAGAAGTGCCAATACCCGGTATGCCTTATCTTAGGCATGAGCTTAATAGCCTAATTAAGCTTGGTCCGAACGCTGTGCGTACGACGTATATCAACAAACCCAAGCGTTCGTCACCGCACCTTCGAAAACAAGAAGGAGAAGACTCCTCAATGTTATTGTTATGACGTCATGACGAAATTAGTGTCTGAAAAACCCCCATATTGGCAACATATCTGCAATATTGGCTCCACTGAAATCGTCATCACAACTGAACCAGTTGACTTACAGAGCTCTACTCAATGCCAAAATACAGATTGAAAACCGCACTACGATTATAGATGAGTGGGAAATTTCTAGCAGTGAAAATAAACATAAATACGGTAGCCTAGGCCTAGACGTTTTTCGGCCATATCGCCCGGGTACGGGCGACCGTCATTGGCTGAGACAGCCCGGGTAGGAAGGGTTAAGGGTCACTCTATTGGTGATATTCTTTTTTATCTTAGTAACTCCTGGTTGCCCTCCCCCACAGGCGTCTCTTGATAAAATGAAAAGCTCATTGGATAGAATGATATGTACTTCGATGAATTGAGAATTGGCTTATTGGGCATAAGCAACGTGTAGTGTAGCAATAAACGGTAAAGCCTCGGAACGGAAAAATGTAACAAGTAATGCCGCAGGGGTCAAAGCTCGGACCCGTTCTTTTCTTATCTGCAATTGACCTGAAAGCTAAGGCTATATGAACACATACCCGGTACTCTATTTACATACGAGACTTTTGCAACACACGCACAGTCGTGGACATACAGTGTCTCTGAGCCCAACTTGATGACGAGAACGAACATTTGTAGCATTGACTAACAAGATTGAGCAGTTGTATCTATAACTATAAACTTTTCATATTTCTACCTCAGTGTAGCATTACAATCCTTCTGAGTATCGTTTGTACTCCCGTCCACGACTGTACACAAGCAATACCAATCACGCCACAATAACTATTTGATGAATGCATAGACTGAAATAATCATAAGCCACAGATGTGTGACATATGAATCAAACACTTAAAAGTCTAGGAACGATGTAAATCTCAATTTAAATTCATAATAATCTATATTCAAGTCAGTACTAACTATATTACCACACATAGAGTAATGCTATAATTATAATGTAATCTAGCCACTAAAGATATTCATGAACGAAGATATGTAATGTATATGTTAAGTAGCTAATGTAATCCTTTACAAATTAATCAATAAACCAAAACATTATTTCAATGATGCATTTACAGTATAACTAAACAAAATATATATACAATATCACACTTTGAACAGTGAAGATATACTTCCCGTAAACAGCTGTTCTGTAGCTCGATATAAGGAGCTTTGAAATATTCACACTAATACATGACAAACTCTAAACTCCTGTACCACTGTTAGAATCAAGGCGATGCATATGTTCAGCATATGTTCAGCAACAAGATAGTAATGGGCCTTGCAATATTTGCAGATATTAAATATACTCAAGTACAGTTCCTATTATAAAATATAAACTTAATTTGTCAGTACTTACTCCATTACGAGGATAACCCAGCACACCGAGGTGCCATACACACTTGGCCAGGTGGTCTGACCTACCACCAACCGATTTCCAGTCTATACTAACCGGCAAGTCACGAGCTATCCACCACCTGACAACTATCCATGTGGATGTACTGGGGAGGGTAGAGGGGGAAGGGGGGGGCAATCGTTACACCAACCAAGGGGGAGGGGGAGAAGGGGGTTAGATGGATAAAGCGGTTCTAATCGTCATACTAAATCAATGCCATTCACTTAAGCTCATCACAATACTAATATTTCATAAGAAATATATTTACAAATGATACCTATACATTGGTCAAGGTGCAGTCGACTGCAGTGGTAAGTGGTACACATCAAAATGAAACATTCTGACACACCAATGAAATATCTTGAAACACTACCATGAACCACACACCCCAAGTCAATTTACCTCAATCAATGTTCACCCACCCAAATTCAACAAACTATAGCTCGCCAGTTGTGAAGTCAACTGCACATCACTATTACAACAATAAATACGATAACTTACATTTTCACAAAACACTCCCCCCAGCAGTTATTATTGTTTTTCTTGTTCCTCAACAGGAAGGATAACAATTAATCTATGAACTGACCTATGTGCAGTTGAATCCTTTTGTCCCTGATATACCCTTCCTGGTTTACTCACTTTGTACCGTACAGTTACATCCCTTACCTTACCGTCACGTCCTTGACATACTGACTGTACCTGAGCTAATTTCCATTCTCCTCTCACAACATTACTGTCTTGAACTAGAACTATATCACCAACTTGAAGGTTTCTCTTATCGTGATGCCATTTATTTCTAATGATCAAAGTTGGGAAATAATCTCTATGCCATTATTTCCAAAAGGCATCAACCACTCTTTGCAAAAACTCAAAACGTTGTCTAAGGCTTGTCGGTTCTTTCCATGGTCCGCTTGGTACTCTTGAACTTGCTCTTCCTAATAGCAACTCGTTGGGACAAAGATACACACCAAAATTAGGATCTGCTCCTGGTTTTATCCCAATAGGCCTTTCATTCAGCAAATTTGCTACCTCAAACATGACCGTTTGTAGTTCACCAAAAGTTAATATACTATCTCCAATTGCATGCGTAAGCGATCTCTTGATTGACTTTATTAGGGCTTCACTACATCCATTTTCCCATGGTGCATCTGCTGCTCTGTTAAACGTCCAGTTCATTCCTTGATCATTTCCGAATTGCTTGATTTTTGACCAATTCCAATTACTTGCCATATTTCTGAGTTCCTTATTGGCAGATACAAGTTGTGTTCCATTATCTGAATGAAGTGTACCCGGGTAGCCTCTTATTGTCACAAATCTTCTGAAGGTAGCCAAAAAACTTCCAGTGCCATATCCTTCTGCCAAGTCAATGTAGACTGATCGACTCGTTAAACAGTTAAAAACAATTCCATATACCTTGGTTTTGACACGTTTCTTGACACAATCTTTGATCCAAAATGGCCCAAAAAGATCCACAGCTGTGTGATGAAAAGAGGGAGAAGGACGCAATCTTTCGTCTGCAATTTGACCCATCATCTGTCCAGGGGTTTTCTTCTCTAATTTCCGACATATGACACACTTGTTCTTCACAGACTTAATTATTCTTCGTGCTCCTGGAACCCAAAACTTGGATTGTAGTTTGGCCAAAGTAACCTCTACTCCTGCGTGGTCCTGATCATGAAGACTTTGAATATACATCTTAACAAAATGGTGGCTTGGAGTAAGAAGTATAAAGCTATCCTGGTTCCAATTATCCTTCAACCATTTCGACATCCTCTGACCTACTATAATGACCCCGTCTTCATTCATGCTTGGACCAAGTCGTTGATATCTTGTCTGCCAGTCATCAGGTATCTCACTTTGTATGTATTTAACCCACAACTTCTCAGCCTGTTCAAGAGTCTTCTCATTAGGTGAATTGCAAATTCCAGTAATAGACTTGGCTTTTGCCGCTGATAATAATCGGCTTGTAACTCTCAGAATCTTCCTATAACTCGAAAACCGCTCTGTGTTGATCACGCTGAGGTCTACCGATTTCTGGATCTTCTTGACATTGCTAGTTAGAGAAATCCCTACTCTGTCTAGTAGCTCCTGATCACAATATTGACTGATTGGCCAAGTTTCAACTGAATCTTTCAAATAGGGTGGACCACACTGCCACACAGAATCTGAAGTCATGTCCGTAAGATGGGTTTGTCTTGTAGTTAAATCAGCGGGGTTTTCATCAGTTGAGACCCACCACCAGTGAGTTGGGCTAGTCTTGTTTTGTATTTCAGCTACTTTAGTGGCAACAAATGTCCCAAACCCATAAGACTCCTTTTGGATCTGGGCCCTCACTATTGCAGAGTCTGTGATGTACATAATTTTGTCAAAACTGAAGTCCATTTCCTTCTGAATAAATTCTCCTAGCCGACATCCTAGAATTGCTGCACAAAGTTCAAGGCGAGGGACTGTGAGTTGTCTTGTAGGTGCAATTCTGTTCTTGGCTGCTACTAGTCTGGCTTCGTATCCCCCAGTCTGAAGTTTCCATCTAATGTAAGCGCATGCTCCATATGCTACTGTAGTACCATCTGTAAAAATGATAAGCATTGGATTTCCCACAGTTCCACTTGGTTGGATGCATCTCTCGAAAGTCAGCTTTTCTAAATCATACAACTCTCTAAAAAATAAACTCCATTGCTGCTGGTCTTGTTCAGGAATGGGGTCATCCCATCCTAGTTTCTGATTCTTAGAGATTTTCTCGCAGTTTGTTCGATGAGACCAAAGTTCCCTCATAAGTATCTTAGGCTGCAGTGTGAAGGGTACCAATAGCCCTAGAGGATCATATATAGTAGCTATCTGACTCAAAGCCACTCTCCTCGTCAGTTCGGCAGCAACACTGAATTCAATTTCTGACTTCGGGACATCTGCTTCTGTATGTATCTTCTTATACTTGGGTGAGAAGTTTACTTTCACTTTAAATGTAAACTGGTCTGCTTGCGGTTTCCATCGGAGTCCTAGGATCTTTTCTTCTTTGCTCTTCAACAAATGTAGGTCTGTGTCCATGTATTGTGCATCACCTGAAAGTAACCAATGTTTGATCTTGAATCCACCAGTTGCCAGTATCTCCTCCACTTCCTTTGCCAGATTAATTGCCTCCATTGGATCGTCAACAGACTGTAGGATATCATCCACATAAGTGTTTTTAATCAACACTTCAGCTGCTTTGGGAAATTGGTCCTTTTTCATCTCGGCTGTTGATTTCAAAGCTAACATGGCAATAGTTCCACTTGGTCGATCACCAAATGGTACAGCAGTTAGAATAAAGTGGTCTGGGTCTCTGTGATCTTGAAGGTCTCGCCATACAAAACGATGAGTATGCTGGTCTAACTCTGATAATTTGACTGTATTATACATCTTTGCTATATCACCAGTTATTGCAAATGGTCTTTGAAGAAACTTGAACAACACTGCAAGCATATTATTTAACACATCAGGGCCCTTTGCCTAATAATTGTTTAGAATATGTCCCATGTATGATGCAGAAGAATTAAAGACTATCCTCACTGGCGTGGATGAAGAATCAGGTTTCAAAACTTCATGGTGTTGTATGTAGTGCACTGGTCCTTCATATGAGCTTAATTCACGACTTTCTAGTTTTCGGGCCACATTGCGATTTTCCATGTCTTTGATTTTCACAGAATATGCAGGTCCTTTCTTCTTCAATCTCTTCTCTGTTGATTTTAGTCGTGCAATGGCAACATTAACGTTATTGGGTAGTTCCTTCGGGCTCTTGATCCAAGGGTACTATACTGTCCACTGGTTTTCTGTAGAGTCAAACGTCATACCAGCCTTGATTAAGGCAAGTTCTCTCTCTTCCTTCAAAGTGTAGTTACCATTTCCTGGAGCACATTTTCCACACTTACAGTCCCCACATTTTGGGTTGCAACTTGTACCCAGGCTTTCTACAACAAAGAATTATTGTAGTTTATCATTCATGATTGGTTTTCTTTCAATGAGTATGTTATTGATATCAGACTAACTGCTAAATGGTGAATCCTTACCTGCGCTTGATTAACAACATTTTCAGGAAGGGTTATGAGAGGATGCGAGCCTTGTAAACAGTAGCCAAATTGGTTTTTCATCAATTGCAAACAGTCTACAGTTTCAACTACTTCTGGAAGCAAGATGCAGCAGTCTGTACCCACAAGCAAGTCGACTTTCCCAGGAGCTCTAGTAATATCATCCTCTCTGATGTTCTTAAACAGCTTGACTACTTTACTCACATCCACTTTGGTTAGGTCTGCGGTCACTTCACTCATCCCGTAAGCCTTTATTTCCCATATATTGCCTTGTTCATCTGTCAGTGGGACTACGTATTCTTTGCTGTCGAACCATTCCGTTTGATTCCCTACTTTTGTGATGGATAGCCGAACACTTTTCCCATGCAGTCCCAGTTTAGAAGCCATTCGATGTGTGATCAAAGACATGTTTGCTCCTGGGTCCCAGAGAGTGGTTACTTTATGGCTCTTACATGCGGTTTTGCTGAACATAAGCAACACATTCTCAATTTGTTGCTTATTAAATTTATGCACTGCATTATGGAAAGCGTTCCCATCCAACTGCATTTGATGTAAAACTGGGTGATGTAATCGGCCACATTTCTGTTGTTGTGCATCTAAAAGTTCACATGGTTTCTTGGTTTTGCAATACTTGGCAACATGTCCCGTTTCCAAGCAACAATAACAGCAGCGATTCTTGCGAAGAGCCTCCATCTTTGCACTATTTTCTAATCCTCGAAATGTTGCGCATTCAGTTATATGGTGAGTGTCCGATCCGTGATACCAGCACTTTTTCCTAATGGCACCATTAGTTCTTGCAGTTCGCATCTGTTGGGAACTTACAGCTCTGGTTTGGTTAGGTACACTACTAATGAGGTTGGCGACCATCTGTGTCATTTTTACCATATTGTCTTGAGCTTGTTGTTGATATTTCTGTTGACTCTCATGCATTTGTTGAAAAAAGTTCACCAGTCCTTTAGTATCACCATCTTCTTCCTCTTCAGCTACTGTACTTTGACAAACCACTTTGGAATTCACTGGACGATTACTTCTCAAGTCATCGTCAATATATTCTAATGCTCTCTTTTCGCGAAGTAAAAACTTTAGTAATTCCGGGAAGAGCATAGTATGTTCATCGCTTCTGTCTGTTCTTAGGACCCATTCACGTTTTTGAACACTAGGAAGTAGTTTTTCTATCTGGCTGACCATTGTTACAGTGTTCATTTCAGAAGCTAGACTCATTTTTTCTAGATCCAGCCAGCTACGTTCTACAATGTCTACCATATCAATAAATCTTTTACTGTCTCCATCTGGAATAGGTTTAAGTGTTTTCAGTTCACTAATTACAGCATCAGCGAGTTTCCAAGGTTTCCCATACTTATCATCCAGTCGCAAGAACATTTCGGTGTAGTTGTCTTCAACACCTCTAATAACTTCTAAAGCATCTCCTGTCAAACAACTCTTTAGAGCATAAGTATCATTACCAAAATCCCGAAGCATAAGCCGTTGATAGTCTTTCTTGAATGTAGGATACTCCCTAATGTTGCCACTGAATGAGGGAGCATCAAGTCGTTTCACTTTAATACCACCACTGCCACTACTACTACTTTCAACACTAGATTTTGATGTTAATGTGGCTATGACTGCACGGACATCATCAAAGTTTCGGTCAATTATTTCCATGTATTGGTCCGAATCCTCACTATCTATGCCAACTGCCAACATGTATTTATCATGACACTTCTCGACCTCCTCATAAGCTTGACACACTTCTTCATATTTCTGCTTCAATGCATCAATTGGATCGTTATAGGTAATTCGTTCTTTTAAGCCATTTAATTTCCTTGTGAACTTTCTTTTGAATTCGGTTCTTGCAATTTCATTGAATCAACCTCAGATTTGAGCTGCTCTGCTGTCATGGTTGACGACATTTGCTTATCACCGGTGTCCGTTGGCAGCTCCTGTCCACCACCGTCCGTCCTTGTAGTCTCCTGCAGAGATCGATCCTCGCCCTCTGCACCAGGTGGCTTCTCCTTGTCGCTCATGGCCCAGGGAGATGAAATGTTTCGGGTGTTTGGGATCAAACGCAAAGGGATGTTGAACTTCTTTATTCCAACCAAGTTTCATCCTGTGAAGAAATATAACAAATATAATAACCCTCTTGACAGCAATTTATCGATTTGTCATATCATGCCTAACTAACAATACAAATACATAATTGCAATTAATGAACTAATAATGTATACATCTAGAATAATAAAGATCTTAATCCGCAAAGAATTAGCTATTCTTAACTAAAACATATCTGCAATTGACCTGAAAGCTAAGGCTATATGAACACATACCCGGTACTCTATTTACATACGAGACTTTTGCAACACACGCACAGTCGTGGACATACAGTGTGTCTGAGCCCCACTTGATGACGAGAACGAACATTTGTAGCATTGACTAACGAGATTGAGCAGTTGTATCTATAACTATAAACTTTTCATATTTCTACCTCACTGTAGCATTACAATCCTTCTGAGTATCGTTTGTACTCCCGTCCACGACTGTACACAAGCAATACCAATCACGCCACAATAACTATTTGATGAATGCATAGACTGAAATAATCATAAGCCACAGATGTGTGACATATGAATCAAACACTTAAAAGTCTAGGAACGATGTAAATCTCAATTTAAATTCATAATAATCTATATTTAAGTCAGTACTAACTATATTACCACACATAGAGTAATGCTATAATTATAATGTAATCGAGCCACTAAAGATATTCATGAACGAAGATATGTAATGTATAGGTTAAGTAGCTAATGTAATCCTTTACAAATTTTTAATCAATAAACCAAAACATTATTTCAATGATGCATTTACAGTATAACTAAACAAAATATATATACAATATCACACTTTGAACAGTGAAGATATACTTCCCGTAAACAGCTGTTCTGTAGCTCGATATAAGGAGCTTTGAAATATTCACACTAATACATGACAAACTCTAAACTCCTGTACCACTGTTAGAATCAAGGCGATGCATATGTTCAGCATATGTTCAGCAACAAGATAGTAATGGGCCTTGCAATATTTGCAGATATTAAATATACTCAAGCACAGTTCCTATTATAAAATATAAACCTAATTTGTCAGTACTTACTCCATTACGAGGATAACCCAGCACACCGAGGTGCCATACACACTTGGCCAGGTGGTCTGACCTACCACCAACCGATTTACAGTCTATACTAACCGGCAAGTCACGAGCTATCCACCACCTGACAACTATCCATGTGGATGTACGGGGGAGGGTAGAGGGGGAAGGGGGGGCAATCGTTACACCAACCAAGGGAGAAGGGGGTTAGATGGATAAAGCGGTTCTAATCGTCATACTAAATCAATGTCATTCACTTAAGCTCATCACAATACTAATATTTCATAAGAAATATATTTACAAATGATACCTATACATTGGTCAAGGTGCAGTCGACTGCAGTGGTAAGTGGTACACATCAAAATGAAACATTCTGACACACCAATGACATATCTTGAAACACTACCACGAACCACACACCCCAAGTCAATTTACCTCAATCAATGTTCACCCACCCAAATTCAACAAACTATAGCTCACCAGTTGTGAAGTCAACTGCACATCACTATTACAACAATAAATATGATAACTTACATTTTCACAAAACAATATATATTAACGACATCAAAGACGATGTTTCATTTACAACTTACAAATTTGCAGATGGTACCAAAATAGCGAACATAGTAGTTTCTCCCTTGCATGTTCAATAGATCCAAAATGATTTAGATAAATTAGCAAATTGGGCCCAAACCTGGCACATGAGTTTCAATACCGACAAATGTAAAGTACTACATATAGGATACAAGAAAGAAAATTAAAACTAGGCAATGAATGGTAGTCAACTAAAAAATACTGATACAGAAACTGACTTAGGAGTAACAATATCAAGTACTTTGAAACCCAGCCAACATTGTGCCGAGGTAATTAACACCTTAAGAGCGGGTGGAGGAGTATATTTGATGTGCCGCCCAGCGGGGGGTTTTACCGTAAACGAGCTTGTTTCCGTGCTCGTTTTCATGTATAAAAAAGAGCCAGAGCATAATACAAGTATGCATCCCTGAAAGGGCGTTAATTCAGCTTTCCAATGACACCAGAATCATCCTTCTACGATCACTGGTTGTCTTGCAACGATCGTGCAACCGAAGGGCAAAATCGGTAAAATACGGTAATTTTCTTACATTATTACGTGTGAAACGAGTGAGAGAGGGTGGAGTACAAAGGAGTACAGCTCAGTAGCTCCACGGCCACCGTGGTGAGCGGTCATGAGGTAACCTACGCTCCTCCCACTGCTCCGCTCTCTCTCAGAGCACATTACGTGCTCAAAATTGCACTCGACAATAGCCATGACCCGCCACATAGGCCACATTTATTTAACTCGACAATAGCCGAGTGCCGCCAGTTAAGGGTTAAGAAAACAAACAAAATTATTGCCTTCATTGGAAGATCGTTTGAATACAAATCTGAAAATGTCATCCTCACCTTATACAATTCTCTGTTTCGCCTCCATCTGGAATACTGTGTATAATGTTAGTATCCATATTATAAAAAGCACATAGATAACCTGGAAAGAATACAGTGGAGAGTGACAAAAATTATTCCCAGACTGAGAACAAAGTTATATGAAGAGCGTCTAAAAGAGTTAAATCTGTTCAGTTTAACAAAGCGTAGGCTGAAAAGGGACATAATTCAAGTGTTTAAAATTATTAAAGGTATTGACAATAAGGATTTCAACAAATATTTCACAATCGATCATTCCAATTACACTAGAGGAAATGGTTGCAAAATAATCGAAAAGCATTTTAACTCCCAGGAGGCAAAGCATTTCTTTTTCAATCGAGTTGTTACTGTAAACCTATGGCATGGACTACCCAGTCATGACATTGAATGCAGTAATGTAGAAACTTTCAAAAATATGCCTAGATATATATATTGCTCCTAATCCACAATTAACTGCGTTTACAAACGTATAGCAACACTTTTAATTGAGCTACCGTAATATTTTCTTCACAAAGGTTAGGTAATTTAGTTACAAGCAGTCTCGAAAGGATCAATTGATCTGCTGTTGCTTGTTTTCCTTTGTACTCCTTTTGGGATTTCGGTAAGAGATTTTTTAGGGATTTTGGTAAGAGATTTTCTATTGTGCTAGACATATCAAAAGTCTTTGACAGAGTCTGGCACAAATCTCTAAATTACCCTACTTTGATTTCTATCCCTCTATCTGTGCCTTTATCTCATATTTCCTTTCTGACCTTTCCATAGATGTGGTTGTGGATGGCCTTCACTCACTTCCTCAACCTATCTACTCCGGTGTTTGTCAGGGTTTTGTCGTGTTTCCAACTCTCTTTCAAACATTCATTAATGATCTTCTCAACAATACATAGTCCTAACCACTCGAATGCTGATGATTGTACTGTACCTTACACTATTCAACTAGTTCTCCAAAACGACTCACCATGTAAATATTCCAAAACTCATGTGATGAAGCCATATCACGCCTATCTTCTGATCTATCAACTATTTCTTACTAGGGCAGAGAGAATCTATTTTTTCCATAATTATATCTACCTGTCACATTCTTCCACATGACTATTCCTTACCCTTCCATAATACACAAAGCAATCCTTCGCCTTCTTTCTATATTCTTGGTGTTTCTTTTCCTTTACCAATCTTGCTAATACAGCTCCCCAGAAATTAGATGTGCTCAACCATGACTGTGGGTTTTTCACCCCCACACAGCTTCTTGCTCTGTACAGGGGCACAGTGCGCTCATGTAACAAGTATGGTTCACATGTGTGGGGAGGTTCCACCCAGACTACACTTCTCGAAAAGGGTAGTTGAAAGCATTTTGTCTTATCAGCTCACCTCTTATTACTAAATAGCTACAATTTCTCTCCACACAACACGCAGCAATGTCACATCTCTCTTACGTTTCTACCGCTATTGCAATAATCAGTGTTTTGCAGAGTGTTCAAGGTTTATAACTCCTCCCTTACGCAGAGTGGGGGTCACCCGCCTTTCAACACACTCCCACCTCTATTCTGTCCTACTGTATAACACACGAGTGAACCGATCTTCGCAGTCTTTCCTCTATTCAACAAGTAATCTCTGGACTCTCTCCCTCATCCTATGACTAAAGGGGGAGGTAGTTACGCTTTGGACCCCATTCTCCCTCATGTATAGCCCCATACCTTTGATATTATATGATGTTCACCCCATTAGTTTGTCGATTTTAAGATCTTTCGTCCCATTTATTTATGATCATCAAGACCCTTTATGTCATTTAGGCATCTACTGTTTCCTGGCGACCAAAAGCGAGCCTATAATTTTGGAGGAACCAGTCTTCAACCGGCATATTTTTCTACCAAAAAATGTACAAATATATCTTGAAGTTGGAACTTGATGATAAATAATTTAGCTTGATGGAGGTCGTTTAAGGATGAAGCTAAACTAATAATATATAATACATAAATAAACAAATAATTAAACCCTACCCCCTTAAATTGCTTCAAGCTTTGTGTATTCAAACATTTGTATTCTAACGTACCTTGAATTTGGCTCTATCACTCTTTAAACTTGGGGAGGGTGGGGGGGGGGGGGACATTTATTATAGGCAACTTAGCCTTTTGTCTTCTACATGTATGAATGTAAGTATATACTCAAGCACATACCCTCTAGCTGGGGGTGGCCGACTCAAGACAGAGCCCAAAAGGACAACACAAAATAAAATATATATAAAATAACTCGCACACATCTAGGCCGCCCAGGAAAAGACCCAGAGACCCAGGCCCATTTGGGGTTTCCATTAAAAGATTCCCAGGTCCCAGACCTCCCAGAGAAGTTCTGGCTCAGCAAACAGACACGCAGCGAAGCTTTACCACCACAATGCCCGCACACTTCACATCCAGGCATGACCCTTCATAATTATACTGGCTTCCCGGGCCAAGCGCCTGACGGACAATTAATCCTTTCACGCTTATGACGCAATTTTGAGCCTATTAGGGATAATTTAAAGCCTTTGTTACCATCAGGGGTATTTATAAATCTTTAGCTTAGTTACTTCAACCTCTGCAGTTGTATTTGAGTTAGATGTGGGCAAAAAACTAATTTTGGAGAGGTAATTATAAGACTGAGAGAACATTATTTCTTATTACTAATCTGGCAATCTCTGCATCATAAAACCGTGAAAGAGTTAGCTAGCCTAACTGGGGCCTGATCCCCTCTCCCAACGACCGCGTTATTACTCATCTATTCACAAGCATTCTCCATTCATTCCTATTTGTTTTCCACTATTTGTGCCTATTCTACAACCATCTCTCTATCTGCCATTACTTGTAAAAGCGTTGTCTCCTTCATACACATAAAACATATAGAAACAAAGAAAGAGAGAGAGAGAGAGAGAGAGAGAGAGAGAGAGAGAGAGAGAGAGAGAGAGAGAGAGAGAGAGAGAGAGAGAGAGAGAGAGAGAGAGAGAGAGAGAGAGAGAGAGAGAGAGAGAGAGAGAGAGAGAGAGAGTGAACCACGTATAAAAAGACGAAAATAACCTGAATGTCTTAAAAAAACTTGTAAGGAATATAGAACGAGTGTAGTTTTGGGACGATCAAAAGGTGAGAACAAAATATTTCTAAAAGCTGACAAAGAGAAGTTGTTTGAAGTGTGAGAGGCTGAGAAAATGGGAAGGTAATTAGTCCCTGGAGAGAGAGAGAGAGAGAGAGAGAGAGAGAGAGAGAGAGAGAGAGAGAGAGAGAGAGAGAGAGAGAGAGAGAGAAGTAAGGTCTGGCTATAAAAAGGTAGGCTCTTATATAGGATGTGTCTACACTCCACATCCCGGGTAGCACCGTAATTATACGTTATACATCGTTGTATATGATACGCCAACACAGGCTTACATAATGACACAAACACACATGTATATATATTTAAACATTCGGTAAAATATATTTCCTAAAGGAAATACTTTTTTTGTTTTACAATAAATTGCGTTTATTTCAAACAGCAATCTGTATGTGGTATCCCATCTTCTAATCCCGGGAGGATCACATGCTTTCATTAATTTAATTGGGAGGTATTTGGTGTTGGGAGTTAAATAAATAAATTATATTATTTCATTAGTGTACTGTGAATAACCTGCTTACAGTCCTATAAAGGGTCAGTTCTTGGTCATTATAGGCCCTAGGTATATTGTAGGACTGCCACCACCACCCTTGAGCGGCTGGTAACCAATAATATATGTAAATAAGTCGGGTTACTAATAGGTTATATCAGTTATATCCAGGACACTTATAACCATATGGAATAGATCACCAGTTTTAATAAATCTTCTAGGAATAAAACAGATTCTTCTTTCTTCTCTTGGATGTAATGTCAATATGTATTGTCAATAACTATATCACTAAGGATCATGGTGAGCGGAGACACGGGATGCTTCTATAAGTGTATGAGGTTATGGCTATGAATCTCTCTCTTTCTTCACCAAAACCTCAATCTTTATAACCTCGTATCCCCAACCACAAATAACGTACAACCATTCAGGTACATAACGCGTTTACAAACTAATCCACCAATGCTAGAATTGATCTGATTTTACGGGTGTGTCAAAGTTCTCATTACCTCATTACACCTTAGTGATAGAACAAAGTGACGAACTGTCACATGTTCCCTTCTGGTTACTTTATGCTAAAATAAAGCACTTACAAGAGTGTTTGCAAGCTACTGTGTTCTTAAGCATACATCCAATAGATCAATACAATAGGCTGCCACTCTAGTGTTGGGTCGGAATGTATATTATAGGATTGTAATATAATATATAATATTATTATTAGTAGTATTTATATTGCAATTAAAAGTAAAATATACAGTCAGCCAAATAAATTGTGTCTCGGCACTAGGTAGATCAATAATTGGTATCAGCCATATCTAAAACTTGATTTTTTTTCGAGTGAGATATACCAATCGGTTTCTACACTTACAAACCTTATATAACATCTGGCATACATTAACACCTTAAGAGCAGCCTAGGCGGTAATTTCTATGTACTGCCCAGCAGTTTTTTTTTTACCATAAATGGGTTTGTTTCCGTGCTCTTTTTCATGCATAAACAAGATCCAGAGCGTAATACAAGTATGTATCCCTGAAAGGGCGTAAATTGAGCTTTCCAATGACACCCGAACCATCCTTCTACGATCACTGGTTGTCTTGCAACGATCGTGCAACCGAAGGGCAAAATCGCTAAAATACGGTCATTTTCTTACATTATTACATGTGAAACGAGTGAGAGAGGGTGGAGGAGGGTGCAGTAAATCTCAGTAGGTCCACGGCGGCCGTGGAGAGCGGTCAGGAGGTAATCTATGCTCCTCCCACCGCTCCGCTCCCTCTCAGAGCACATTACGTGCTCAAAATTGCACTCGACAATAGCCGTGACCCGCATATGGGCACCTTTTCTTTAACTCGACATATGCCGTGTGCCGCCAGTTAAGGGTTAATACACCACAGAGCGAACCAAACGTAAAGCCAGCTGAGACATGACTTATTAACGCTACCGTACAAGTATTATTCATATATATCTATCTATCTATCTATGGGTGGATAGGACTCGTTAGCCTTGGTCGGCAATCCATCTAGAGGAGACAACCTTATAAAAATCCGGGTGGATGGGACTTGTCAGCCTTGGTCGGCAACCTGTCTAGGGGAGTAAACCTGATATAGATCCGTACTGCTTACCTAAGGGTAAGGCAGGTTAGTGGATGGACTAGCCGAACACCACTGTAGAAAAATAGTGCTAACAAGATACACAGAGGGCCTCGGAGTCGGACGGATCCTAAATTGAGTGGTCAATCCTGTAAATCCTTCAGTAAACTGGCTCTGGTTGTCCCTCTTACAGGGAATAGGTCCGCTTGGGGGCATTCTGTGTATGGCCACCCTCATTAAGGGGAGTAAGGCGTCTGGCAATAGATAGATAGATAGAGATATCTATTGCCTGACGCCATGATCCCCGAAGGGATGGCCACGAACGAACCGCCCCCATGCACCTCTGTCCCCAGTCATTCTCTCGCATCCCATATGTTCCATATGGCCGAACCACTCAAGGTGTTCCTTTTCACACTTTCCAGCACATCTACCTCCACACCACACCTCCTTCTTACTTCCTTATTCGTCTGTCTATTCCTCTATGTAACTCCGCTCACACTTGTCAAGTAATTCATTTCCACCCCTCTCACTCTTGATCGGAGTCTCTTCTCAAATGTCCATGCTTCGCTTCCGTAAGTCAGTGTCATATATGTACAGTATATATATATATATATATATATATATATATATATATATATATATATATATATATATATATATGAGGCATATAGCGGAACAAGGGTGACCGTGCGAAAGCATAGTTTCGAGAAAAATGGGTTTAAAGAAAAAAAAAAATTACCGCATATCGGCTAAAAACACAACAATAATAATGTTTATGGCCTTCCTGGAAGGGGGGGGGGGGGGGGACATGTGCAACATGAATTTGTATGAATAAATCGACAACTGTAGTTTGTCAAATAACATATTAAATCAAATTATATGTGACATGAGATTAAAAGAACGTGAAAATATTAGCATGCATGATAATAAAGGATAAATGTAGACAGTTTGAAGTAGTAGTAGTAATGGTATTATAAGTAGTAGTAGTAGTAGTGGTGGAAGTAGTAGTCAATTAATAAATAAATCAATTGTATTTCATAATATACATCATAACGCAGAAAATAAAAACATCCAACATTAAAACAAAATAACTGAACAAAGCATTAGGCCTATTGCTAACGTAGTTACCAGATTAATGATCCCTAAATGGTAAGAAATAATAACTGAAATAGAAAAGGCTACATATTAAAATGCTAAAAGTATTTGCTATAATTATAAATGCAGTAGAATATTGAGAATAATAATAATTATTAAAGTAAAAACGCCATCTACCAATCACCACGCCCCCTCCTACCTGCTCCCCTCGCCAGCTGAGTTTGACACACCTCCCCAGCCGGCCAATTAGTGGCCTCCATATTCGGAGCACAAAGCTGGACTCTCCACCTCACTTCTAAATTCGCTCTCGTTCTCTTCCCGGACAGTTTAGTTGCAATAGATTCAATACCTCGGTGCCCGCCGTATACTCCCGTAAGCCACTGAACAAATTTGCAACCAGCTTCCAGAAACTTATTATGGAGAGAAAAGAGTGGAGGTGGAGAAGTCGAGAAATCAAAGCGAGCGGGCTGCCACGCGAGCCGCTCAGCCAATCACAGCGCGGGAGAGCGGGAAGCGGGACTATAAAGCAAGGGGGGTGGGGGGTAGGTTGCAAGATCATTCGCCGCTCGGACGGCACTGGGCTAGCTTCTCGTAACCTACTTACTTTCTCTCGCTTGGGCACCCACGGGAACTCGGCCCCAGCCTCCCAGCCATCGTCCTTTGTTCCAGAAGGCCCACCTCAGGCCTATCATCAGCTCTTCCCTACTAAGGCAAATACACCTTCAGTATCTGGCCGCCTGTCATCACATCGCAGGCTTGCATACCTACAGCCAAGCGATTCAAGAGGACGACAGATAGTAGAGGGGAGCAAAGATGTACAGTTGATTTAAAGAGAGAGAGAGACTGCAGAACTAACCCAGTGGCCACCAGAAATAATACTTGATGTGTCCTTATAGGACAGACTAAAGAGAAAAGATCCTACAATTATATTGACATAAACTGATGATGTACCTTACCTTACCTTACCTTATGATGTGTTCGCCACTCTTCTAGCGGCACCAAGGAGCGCGACGCCCCTCGTTTTGGGTGGTGATTTGGTGCAGTAGACTGTTTGAAGCGACAGCTCGCTCCCTTGCGAGGATGGGCTCGTCTGGCACCTTTTGCAGTTCGACATCCAGGGCTCTCTTGAAGCTGTCTAATGAGACGTCCCTCATGTCTCTTACTCGCCGTGGGAGTTTTTTGAAGAGACGTGTGATAATCAGCCCTCTCGCAGAGAGCCCATAGCACCCCTGTTATTCATCCGGGGGATTTCGCATTCCCAGCCTCTCCTATCACTGAATTTCATGACTATTGGAGTATGTAGGTTTGGTACTAAACCCTCTGCGATTTTCCACGTGTATATTATTAGGTAACGTTCTCTTCTACGTTCCAGTGAGTACAGATTCAGTGCTCTTAAACGCTCCCAATAGTGTAGCTGTTTTATCGAACTTATATGCGAAGTGAAATTTCTTTGTACACTCTCTACGTAATTTATTTCACCTGCTTTGTATGGGGATGTTAATACGCTACAATATTCAAGCCAAGGTAGCACTAGAGATTTGAAGAGCATTATCATAGGTACTTCACCGCGTGTTTTAAAAGTACGCAGAATCCAACCCGTTAGACGTTTCGCAGCCGCCACTTTGACCTGGTTATGTACTTTGAAACCCATATTTTCAGACATTAATACCCCAAGGTCATTCACACTGTCTTTCCGTTCTATTATGTGGTTAGATTCTGTTAAGTAATTTGTAATTTCTTTAACACCATTATTATCTCCGTACCGTATTAATTGGAATTTTTCCTTATTGAATTGGATGTTGTTTTCCCTGGTCCACTGGAACACTACATTCATGTCCTCCAGCAGTCGGCCCGTGTCTTCTTGTGTATTTACTATCTTGCTTAATTTTGTGTCATCAGCAAAAGACGACACCGTACTGTGTCTGGTGTTGGTATCTATGTCGCAAATTAGTATGAGGAACAGAAGGGGCGCTAGCACTGTTCCTTGGGGCACTGAGCTTTTGACATCCGAAGGCTCAGATGTGACTTGGTTTACTGCTACCGATTGTTTTCGGTTTACGAGGAAATTGTATATCCACCGTCCGATTTTCCCAGCTATACCTTTTGCTTTCAGTTTGTGGGCTATTATACCATGGTCACATTTATCAAATGCCTTAGCAAAATCGGTGTAAATGACATCCACGTTTTTCTTTTCTTCTAGCGCTTTAAGAATTTTGTCATAGTGTTCCAAAAGTTGTGAGAGACATTATCTTCCCGCTCTGAACCCATATTGACCGGTGTTGTGTAGTTCATTTGTCTCCATGAATGTTGAAATTTTTATTCGCAGGACTCGTTCGAAAACTTTAATGATGTGAGAGGTTAGAGCTACCGGGCGGTAGTTTTTTGGTAGTGCTTTACTCCCTCCTTTATGCAGTGGGGCAATTATTGCGTTTTTCAAGCTATCTGGTATGTCACCAGTGTATAGACTCCTTCTCCACATTATAGCCAGGGGTTTTGAGAGGTTTTCCTTACATTTCTTCATTAGGATCGAATTCCATGAGTCCGGGCCTGGTGCCGAGTGGGATGGCATGTTGGAAATGGCCTCTTCTATGTCTTTTGGACCGAAATCAATATCCAGCATCTGAGGGGTTTCCGTGGGGGAGGTTTCCATGAAAAATATATTATGGTCTCTGATGACTTTTGTTTCATCAGGCTCACTGAATGCCATTTCATACTGCCTGCTTAAGAGTTCGCTCATTTCCTTTTTGTCCCCTGTGAAAGAGCCATCCCCTTTGCTCAGTGGGCCGATGTTTGATGTTGTTTTAGCCTTTTGTTTGGCGTATGAAAAGAAGTATTTGGAATTTTCCTTTATACCTGCAATAGCTTTCCTCTCCTCTTCCATATGTTGTAGTTCATATGATATTCTTAGCCTTTGTTCAATTTCCACAATTTCTCTATCTATTTCGGCCTTTTGCCTATCCTGTAGATTTTGATGTGTGCGTCTTTGTGTGAGTAATTTTCTTCTTCTGTACAGCCTCCTCCTTTCCCGATCTTGTTTGCTTCTTTGTTTTGTTTGTCTTGCAGGTATATGGTGGCTACAGATTTGGGTCATGGTTTCTGTTATTAAGACTAGATATTCTGCTGGTGTCAGGTTATTCATTAAATCTTCCCAGTCTATTTCCTCCATTTCTTGATTTACCTCTTCCCACCTAATGTTTTTGTTATTGAAGTTAAATTTACTGAAGGGGCCGGTTTTTGTTCTCGATTCTGAGGTTGTCTGTACACTTTCTAAGGTTGTTTTGATCTCAATTAATTTATGATCTGAGTATGTTGTGTCCGATATGTTAATGCTGTGTACTAGAGAGTCGTTGTTAGTGAAGACCAGGTCTAAGATATTGTTTTCCCGTGTAGGTTAAGAATAGTTATTTTTGTTAGCAAAGGCATAATGCTGAGAGTTGTAACTAGATAGGATCTGATAGGAAAGATTTTAGTATAAAGTAAAAAGGGGGGGAAAATCAATTCTCAAAGACAGAGGGGCAACCAATAGTCTCAGGGGAAAACAGTTTTGGTAAGTTGCCCAATAGGTAAGTTATAGATAGGAAAGGACACTAGTCCACATAAATAACGAACTCATTTGTTAAAAAGGAACCTATATCCATTATCATTTGAGAGGACAATTGGGACAGTTTTGAGGGAGCGTTAAGGAAGTCGCGTCCAATATAGTAATGTATCCATAAGAAGTTATATATAGGATTATAACCGTGAATCTTTTCTGTGTAGAGGTCTTGAGGTATAGTTTACCCATTTATGAAATATTATTGATTAAGTGTTTATTGTGAATATAGCTGATTTGTGATAGGATTCCATGAGCGTATAATTGGAGGGTGTTATCAATTAGATTTATCAAGGTAAATTGTGTAAACAACCTGTTCATTTGAGTAACTGTGTAATAGAATCCAAGATTGTATTTGAGAGGAAAATCTAACTAACTTGTAATTCCGGCCGGTTCATTTGTAGGAATTTATGGTCTATTCAGAGAGTGTTAAGGTACCCTTGTTGTAACGACGTCTTTGTTATATGAGTTAACAAGGAGGGGTACCCGGCGTTGCCCGGGTTTTAATTCTACTACTATAATCACCATCATCAATCACTACTACCACAAATACTACTACTACCATAATCACCGGCCTCGACCTCCTTGTGCCTCATTAAAAGGCGACCTCAATTTCGGCCGCTAAATGACCTCCGATTTTGGATCTGACCTCATCCGTACCCCCATTTTGAGGAGCTGCGAACAACTTTCGTACATACACCTTTTCGATCGGAGGCCTCCTTCTGACCCAAACGGCCATTTTTTCGATGTGTTTTCGCTCCTGTATACTACATAAGTTCTGCCGAAAATTTTATTAAACAAAAGTGTCTCTGATTTCCACTAAACTCGCCTAAAACCATCTCCAAAGCCTGGGCTTTCCAACGGTGCTCCACACTCCCACCTGGCACCAACACTGTGGGAGGAGTTGAGTAACAAAGGTCGGGTAACTGACAGACAGACAGACAAACATTGACCGTTATTTATTAACCCACTGAGCCACGCGACGCAGGGTTTGCGTCCACAATGTATGTAACGCTAAACCTCTGCGACGCCTGGTTTGTGTCCTGGCCGGTCCGGTCCCAATTACTCCGGTCCTATGGCACCTAGAGGGCTCAGATTTGTATGGGAATTGTGTAATTATCCCACGCACCCATGCCAATGATTGAAAACTCTCAAAGTCCATCTGCGTGCGTGTGAGCGCGCAAAAATATGTTTATTTTGGGAAATTGCCTTAAATGTTTTACTCTTGTAAAATCCGTTTTCGGGGGCTCCCTTGGACCATTTTTTTAGCTTTATGATCGGTTTTTTGTGGTTTTTCCTTCATTCCTAACGCATTCGCTATTGTTTCTGGAATAAAAAAAAAATCAGAATCAGCCGGTCCTGGGTGGTACATTTATAAATATTTAGCTGGTACTTAGCGGGTTAAGATGTAAGATATAGGAAAGAGTAGTAAAGAGATTATATATATTTATGCTTTGGTCTCGGGAGTAGACACAATAGGCCCAGTGGACGTGTTTAATTCTTAAGGATAGATAAAGAATATCACTTTTGTTAAATAGGTAAATAACGATTGATTTATTAGGCCCTAGTCTCCACCGTAGACACAGCAGGGCTCGGAATAAACTATAGTAAATTAGAAACTAATAACGTGCCTTTGGATCGAAGTCGACTTGAGTCAATACCTGAATAACTGGAATTCAGCTAGGGAGTAACGGGGGCTCTAGGGTTCCAAAGTACAACCTATCGTGAATCGATGTAATATTCAATCCGTGTCTTGAACTTATCTCGGCCCGGACAGAGAAACAGTTATTAAAGTAGTTAGGAAGTTTTGTTACATAATGTATACGAACTTCTAGATGACCGTCGATTTATCCCCCGCGTAAGTAGTATAGTCGAGAAAAGAAAAGAAATACTACAATTTGGTGGCAAGCGGTGGGATTCGACAAATCATTTAGATTAAGTATAATTATTTAACAGAACAGACATCATGACGAGCGTATTACCATTCAGATTATGGGAAGAAATCGAGCTCTGGATCGAGCTGTTAGAATGTCAGTTCACGTTACTTGACGTAGGAGAAAATGGAAAGAAGATCGCCTATGGAAAGGCACACTTCGGCAAGGCCCTGAACGATGTAAGAGTATGTCTAGAGGGACTAGTGTCATGGGCCGAAGTTAGGAGTGCCCTAATTGAAGAATTTGGCTGAGAACCCTCCACCAGGAAGGCCAGAGACACACTTAAGAGTCGGAAACTCGACGGCCAAAATGTGAGAGCCCTGAGGAGGGAAATCGCGAAAAATGTCAAACTGGCGTATCCCCATATGGATCAAGAGAGCCAGGAAACGGAGATCTGGGAGATTATGATCCAAGCATGCCCGGTGGAAGTTAGAAAGCACTGTATTATTGATGAAGTGAATACTACTAAGGAACTCATGGAGGTCATTAAAAAGATCATGGAGGCTCGAGAAGTAAGAGAGGAAAAGACGAAAGGGGAGGAGGGGAACCCAAACAAAAGGTATCCGAGAACACCGATCCGATGCTTCACATGTAGACAGACCGGACACCTAGCTATGAACTGTTCCAACCGTCCACAAGCCCCAACCCCTAGATTTAACCCCAGACTCGCACTTCCAAACGATCGACCTCTACCAAGGGGAACCGATCCAAACCAGGGAGGAATGCTTCCGGTAGAATACAGGGAGACAAAAAGCCAGCCAAAAGTCACGATGCCGGAAGAGAGAGAAAATGTTCTGTTAAACCTCACATAGAAGGGCGGTATAGTGAGGTCAACATCTTAGAGAGTCAAACGCCTTGTGAAACTATAGTAATCAATGGGAAAACCGCCAACATGCTAATTGATACGGGGGCAAACAGAAGTTGTCTTTTAGAGAATTTAAAAAAAAAATCAGAAAGAAATGGGCCCCTTAAATCAAACCAGTATTCAGTTGTCAGGAGCCAGGGGTCATCCACTGACGATCCTGGGGAAAACTAATACGGTAGTAGTACAATGGAAAGGAATTAAATTCACCACCGATTTCTGTGTTTTATCGGGAAAATCGAATAGTGGAGTCGATGGGTATCTGGGGATAGATCTCATGAGTCAGTTGGGGGTAACTATCCAGTGTGGGCCGAAAGACACAACGACCACCCTACGACCTCAAATAGTAGCTACCACAGGAAAACTGTCTATCCCCACTAGATCTTGGAAAATGATAGAGATTCCTCCAACCCCGGGCATGACTGCCGGGATTTTTGAACCTGATGCACAGAATAAAGTGAGAATATCTCCGACCTTTATTACTACCGACCAGAGGAAACTAGTTCTAGCCAACTTTGGCGAGGACACAATTAATTATCAAAAAGGAAAACTGTTAGGACAAGTCACACCCACTCAATCCACCACTGTTGGAACTGACAGACCTGTGAACTTACCTGAAATTCCGAAACAATTAACGTCAAATGAAGCAAATACCTTACATGAATTGCTCTGGACGTACCGAGATGTGTTTGCTCAAAACGAAGGGGACCACGGATCGGCCCGAACCCGACACACCCACGAGATACACACTCAAGGGCCTCCTATTAGGCAACCCTATAGATGACAAAATCCCATTATGAGACAAACAGAAAAGGAACATGTCGAGGAAATGATTAAACATGGGATAGTAGTAGAGTCCTACAGTCCGTGGTCATCTCCAGTAGTCCTGGTAAAAAAAAAGATGGGTCTACTCGGTTCTGTGTAGATTATCGAAAATTAAACGATGTCACCATCAAAGATGAGCAACCCCTACCTCATATTGATGACTCGCTAGAATCTCTCAATGGGTCAACCTGGTTCTCTACCCTAGACCTACAGAGTGGATACTGGCAAGTACCAGTTAGGTCAGAGGACCAAGAGAAAACCGCATTTGCCACGAGTTAAGGCAAACTCTATCAGTTTACCGCCTTGCCTTTCGGAGTTTGCAATGGACCAGCCAGTTTCACTAGAGTCATGGACGAAGTATTGAGGGGATTAACCTGGAAAACTTGTTTAGCGTACTTGGATGATATTATAATCTTTTCCGCTAGTGGGGAGGAACATATTCACCGACTACAAGAAGTGTTAGAAAGAATCAGGGGGGCAGGACTTAAACTGAAGCCTTCAAAATGCCAATTAGGGACCCGTGGGGTGGCATATCTAGGGCACGTGGTTTCCAGTAAAGGTATCCAACCGTCAATACCTGAATAACTGGAATTCAGCTAGGGAGTAACGGGGGCTCTAGGATTCCAAAGTACAACCTATCGTGAATCGACGTAATATTCAATCCGTGTCTTGAACTCATCTCGGCCCGGAGAGAGAAACAGTTATTAGAGTAGTTAGGAAGTTTTGTTAAATACAGTATACAAACTTCTAGATGACTGTCGATTTATCCCCCACGTAAGTAGTATAGTCGAGAAAAGAAAAGAAATACTACAATTATAATAATAATGTCTTGTTGACTATAACAATATTAAAAAGAAAATAATACCATGACCTGGCTATGAATATATTGTAGTAGTAGTAGTAGTAGAAGTAGTGGTAGTAGTAATATCAGTAGTAGTACCAGCAGTAATAGTATTGGAGGTGTTATCCATTATGTTGGTCAAAATCCTCACTTAATGGGCGAAAACACCGAGCAGACACACAAGTTTTCCGCCAGGAATGAAAAGCGAGGGAAACTTATGAAGCTGATAAGAGGTGTGTGTCGGCCGCGTGCTCCCATTGGATGGCAGGGTGACGTCACAGGCGCGCTACCTCCTCATTTGCTGGTAACCTCGCCTCTCTTCCTCTTGCTGCACGCACCTTCTCAACAGTGAAGCCAAATTATTGTTCCCCAACTTCAACCCTGTGTTTCGATGGGAATAAGGGCGAGCTTGCAGTTATTTTGTGTGTCACAAGTTGGTACAAGTATTCAGCTCCCAGAAACCGCCATAACCTGAATTTGGCAAAAATGGTAATTTCGCCCTTGTTTCTCTAAACGCCTCATATATATAATATATATATATATATATATATATATATATATATATATATATATATATATATATATATATACTGTATAAATATATACATGTATATATATATATATATTTATATATATACACAGTATATTCGGCGAGAACTTTTCTATTGCGCTAGACATATTGAAGGCCTTTGATAGAGTCTGGCACAATTTTTTTATTTCTAAACTACCCTCCTTCGGTTTCCATCCCTCCATCTGTGCCTTTGTCTCTAATTTCCATTCCGGCCATTCTATAGCTGCGGTTGTGGACGGCCATCCCTCACTTCCTCATCCTATCAACTCTGGTGTTCCTCAGGGCTCTGTCCTATCTCCTATTCTCTTTCTAATTTTCATAAATGATCTTCTCAACTGAACCTCCAGCCATACCTGTGCATATGCAGACGACTCTACCTTACACTACTTAATTAGTTTTCCAGAACACCCCAGCCAGCAATTCCTCAAAGACAAACGTAATGAAGCCATACAACAATTATCTTCTGATCTAACTACTATTTCCATTTGGGGCAGAGAAAACCTTGTTGGCTTTAATGCTTCCAAAACCCAATTTCTCCATCTATCTACCCGTCCAGAACTCCCAGCGGACTATCCCTTATTCTTCAACAATACAAAAATCAATCCTTCATCTTCTCTCAATATTCTTGGTGTCTCTTTTTCTTCTGCTCTCACTTGGAAGGACCACATTACCAGTCTACCTAAAGCAGCCTCCCAGAAACTGGGTGTGCTCAACTGCCTCAAGTTTTTTTTTACCCCTTCACAGCTTCTTGCTCTGTACAGGGGCACAGTGCATCCTTGTATTGAGTATTGTTCACATGTTTTGGGGAGGATTCTCTCACACCGCATTCCTAGACAAAGTAGAGAGGAAGGCCTTTGTATCATTAATTCCCGCCCACTCACCAACTCTCTTCAAACTTTCTCTCTTCGCCCCAATATTGCATCTCTCTCGCTATTCTATCGCAACTACAATAAGCAGTGCTCCTCAGAGCTCTCCCAGTGTATACCACCTCCTCTACGTAGGGTATGTGGTTCCCGTCTTGCAACACAATACCACCCCTACTCTGTGCAACTCTTCAACCCAAGAGTGAATCATCACACACAGACTTTCTTCTATTCAGCATCTAAGCTCTGGAACTCTTTCCCAGAATCAATCTTTCCCTCCTCCTATGACTTAAATTGCTTCAAACTCTGTGTGTCCAGGCATTTTGGCTCGAACGTCCCTTGATTTTGACCCCGTCAAGCATTTCGTTGAATTTTACTCCAAATACTTACACCATCGAAACTATGTGAATCTTAATACTGTTCTAGAGAAAAGCTTATAAGAAAACTATCATCAATTGATACAGCTTGTGCATTTTATGAAACACACATTTTCATATTTCATTAAGATCAGTATCCGAATATCTTTACATTTGCCTGTAGATTGATGTTGGTGAAAATAATAGCATAATCCATCCATCCATACATCAGAAGGGCTCACTTTTTATTGGCATTGGGATTATATAATTGTGTTGCAACTGCACTCACGCTGGTAGCATTTTGACAGTCCCATCCTGAATGTGATGGCCAGACGAACTCAACCAACCTATTGTTTTTGCCATGTCGATTGTTTTGTCCTGGAGGTTAACATAATGTCCTTCTCTGCTTCCAGATTTCAATTTTTTTGTTTTGTAGGTGTACAGTTGGTCAAAGTTCCAGCTGACCCACCCTCGCTCTGGGGTTCGCAGAATTAGCTGGCAATACTGGTGTAGTGTAGCAGGGATACCATTTGTCATTAATGTGTTACCTGTGTCTGTCCTGTATATTACTGCAAAAGAGACAAAGTAATGTTCACGTTGTGAAGACTAAATGCTCCTTCATTAAGCAACCACTAATAAAACAGAAATATGTATCATAATAAAATCGAGTAAAGTATATTGTAGCAGCCAGCAGGTTTTATATGCGTTGCCAATCAGTGGATATAATAACTTGAATAATTAAGCAAATCTACGAACTTTCGGTGAATGTTCGGGATCACTAATTTATTTATTTTTTTTTGAGAGAGACAATGAACGGAGGAAGGAAAAACACAGATAAAACAAAAAAGGTCCATGTGCCTAAAGGCATCCTCCATTCATAAAATGTTTGTAACAACTGGATTTAAACTGTTGTAGATTGTAAGTTTGTGGAAAGCAACTCGAGGGAAGTGAATTCCAAAGAGTAGTAGTTCTGGGGATAAATTAATTTTGATAAGCAGAAGTTCTGCATTGTGAAGGAGAAAGTGCAAACTCATGGGCGCTATCAGCTGCCCTAATTCTACAGGGATAGATATGGAGAGGCGGCACAATTGAAGCAAGTTCCTCGGAACAATTGCTGTGAAGATATCTGTAGAATAATGAAAGGGATGCAACGTTTCTTCGTATGGATAATGTAGGAAGGTCCTGTGTGATTGCAGGGTTATTGATTAATCTAATAGCTTTATTTTGAATTTTGTCCAACTGCCTCAATGCAACCACTCCACTTCCACTCCACAGAGGTGAACAGTAATCCATCTGAGAATGCACATGACTTTTATATATTACGGCCAACTGCTCGTCAGTGAAGAATTCTCGAACTCTGTACAGGAGTCCCAGTTTTTTAGAGGCATTCTTAGCAATGCTTCTAACATAATGTGTCCAGCTCAGGTTAGTAGTTAATGTTACACCGAGAATGTCAATACTAGGGGAAGTGGGAATATTTACATCATTACAAAATATATGGGAGTCAGTGAGGTTCTGTCAGTTAGAAAATTGAATGTACTTGGTTTTCTGTGCATTAAAGGAAACTAGATTCTTGTGTCCCCATTCATTAATTCTAGAAAGGTCCTGGTTCAGAGAAATTGCAGTGTTTATTTTTGAATTTGTAAGATCGGGTTGGGTGAAAGAATTGGTAAATGTGAAGGAACTGTGGAGTGTTGAGTCATCTGCGTAGGAATGTATTGGATTATGAGTGGTAGATAATAAGATCATTGATATGAATGAGGAAGAGAGTTGGTGCCAACACTGATCCCTGGGGAACACCAGCATTTATTGAGTGAAATTGAGAATAAAGACCATCTACCATTACACATATTTTTCTGTTTTGAAGATAAGAAGAAATTAGTGGAACTAATAATGCTAGGCCGTAGTGTGACATCTTCGACATTAAGGATTGATGCCAGACTCTATCAAATGCCTTTGATATATCCAGTGCTATTGTATGTGTTTCACCATGTTGGTCTGTAGCTTGGTTGATTTGATGCGTAAGAAGGCAAAGAATGTCTGCAGTAGATCGACATCGTCTAAAACCATATTGCCTATCACTGATTAATTTATTATTCTCAAAATGCTTAATTATGTGATTATTTAATATAATTTCAAAGACTTTACCAAGAGTGGAAGTTATAGCTATTGGTCTGTAGGTTGATGGATCTGAAGAAGCACCTTTTTTAGGAACTGGATGGATGTTTGCTTCTTTCCAGGATACTGGGAAGCATGAGGTATGAGTACACAGACGGAAAAAATTTGCCAATACAGGAACGAGCACCATTAAGGAGCAATTCTTAAGTACTATTGGAGGAATTTCATCTTGACCAGGAGCCTTATCTACTGAGAGATTCTGCAAAATAGTTTTGACATGTCTGGTGTGGATCTTAAGTGAGGGAATTTCAGGTGAATTAAAATTAAGTACAGGGACATCTTGATTTATTTCATCTAAGGTTGAGTTGGTGGAGAAAATATCCGCAAGAAGGTTAGCTTTACCTCGTGGGTCACTTACAACCAGTCGGAGATTTTAATGGTGGAATGGATGAAACAGTAGTGAAGTTGGATTTGAATAAGTTAAGAGTAGACAAAAATATTTTGTTATCATTTGGATTATTTACAGTAGAAGTTTATTTGCCTGCATGTGGAAAAAGTTTGATTTAGTTAGACTTAATACAATTTTGGCATGATTTCTGATGTTTCTAAAGTAATTAAAGGCTTCATGTGTTTTTGATCTTGTGTATGCATTGTAGGCTATTGTTTTTAGTTCAGTAACTCTAGCACAATTATGGTCAAACCATTTAGGTGAATTAGATCTTTTACTGTACATTTGATGAGGAATAAAAGTTTCCATTCCAATTTTTATAAAAAGTTATATGTGGCTCAAGGTGGAGTGTGCATCATTAGAAAAACAAAGAGGTCCAGGGAATATCAATAAAGAAATCTTGAAGACCCTCCCAGTCTGCCCTATCGTAATGCCATTTAGTCCTTCGGTCTACCTCTCCCTCTCTGTCCCTCCACCTCGCTCTCGTACACCCTCTTAGTCATTCTCTCTCTTTTTATACTTTCCATATGGCCGAACCATCTCAAGTTGTTCCTTTTCACACTTTCCAGCACATCTACCTCCACACCACACCTCCTTCTTGCTTCTTCATTAGTCTGTCTATCCCTCCATGTTACTCCGCACGCACTTCTTAAGTAATTCATTTCCACTGCTCTCACTCTTGATCTGAGTCGCTTCTCAAACGTCCATGCTTCGCTTCCGTAAGTCAGTGTCGGGATTACCACACTGTCATGCAAGGACTTCTTCACTTCCATACTGACCACCCTATTTCTTGGTACTGCTTTCAGCGTTCCTGCAACCCTCTTCCCTAGTTGTACCCTCTCCCGCACTTCTTCATCCATAGTCCCATCTTTACTCAACACACTGCCCAGATACTTAAAAGAGTTGACGATCTCCATAGCCTGACCGTTCAGCTTCACCTCAGACTCTGTGACTTCACCCCTTTCGAAGACCATAACCTTGCTCTTCCCCGCATTTACCTTCAAATTCCGTTTTTCGCACACTGTTCCAAACTCATTTACCAGACCCTGCAACTCCCATGCATTATCACTCATCAGAACTGTATCAGCCGCAAACAGCATTATAGGTAGCTTCCACTCATTCACCCGCCGGCTTTAGCACCGCCAACAGCTCCGCATCGCCACTGAGAAAACTCGATCCTAATTTGAGTATTTCATATCCCAATTCCCTTTATTCATTGCATGAACAGTAGTTAAGTGCTTGTTTAACCTCCACATAGTTCTGTAGTTGCCGTGCATGTTATTTTATTGCTTTTCTGACTGATAAACATTGTTGTTTACATTTGTTATCCTAGCTTGTAGCAGACGACGCACGCGCACCTCTAATCGACCTAGCTTTGTATTTTCTTATTAACTCTAGTAGGTATCGTATTCAGTATCCTACTGTAGCTATATATATCTGTAATTTTAGTTGTTGCTTGCATGATCTTGTAGTAACCTTTGACTGATAACTTTGTTTATCTAAATATAATCCTGCTTGACTAGCCTACAGTGACACCAGCGCCATCTGTTGATACAGTATATTAACCCCTTGTGTGCAGTTACACTTTATTCTTATATAATCTCTATTTGGTGAATTGTATAATTAGTTACATATTCTATTATATATATTTTTTTTTTTTTTGCTTTTTTAGGTAGGTTATCACCCCTGGTAGCCTACTTCTGCATATTTCATACTTTTTTGTTTTTGGTTATTTTTGTTTTCGGTTAGTCTAGACTCTAGGCTATCATCCCTGGTGGCCTATTTCTGCGTACGGTACTTCAATTTTTAAATTTTCAGTTAGGCTATCACCGCTGGTGGCCTATTTCTGCGTACCGGTATTTCATAATTTTTGTTTTCGGTTATTTTTATTTTCGGTTAGTCTAGGCTATCATCCCTGGTGGCCTATTTCTGCGTACTTCAATTTTTAAATTTTCAGTTAGGCTATCACCGCTGGTGGCCTATTTCTGCGTACCGGTATTTCATAATTTTTGTTTTCGGTTATTTTTGTTTTCGGTTAGTCTAGGCTATCACCGCTGGTGGCCTATTTCTGCGTACCGGTATTTCTTTAATTTTTGTTTTCGGTTATTTTTGTTTTCGGTTAGTCTAGGCTATCATCCCTGGTGGCCTATTTCTGCGTACTTCAATTTTTAAATTTTCAGTTAGGCTATCACCGCTGGTGGCCTATTTCTGCGTACCGGTATTTCATAATTTTTGTTTTCGTTTAGGATAGGCTATAACCCCTGGTGGCCTATTTCTGTTTAAATAAACATAAACTAGTTTTCGGTTCGACTATCACTGCGTATTCAAATTTAATTTTGTTTTGTTTTAATTTTCGGTTAGGCTATCACCGCTGATAACCTATTTGTGTGTATTTCAACATTTTTGTTTTCGGTTAGGCCTATTTAAGTAAGTGAAGCGACCTGAAGGGAGTGAAGTGTTTTTATAGTGAGTTTAGTGTTTTTAAAGTGAGTTAAGTGTTTTTAAGTGAGTGAAGTGATCTGAAGAAAGTGATCGTCACCATGCCTCGTGCCTGTACGAACTGCGCCGGTAGGTTTGGTGCTTCCATGTTTGCTCCTGCCGATCCACAAGTCTGCCGACTCTGCCAGCAACGAGAAGATTTGACAGGAAAATTGGATGAAGCCCACAACAAGATCAACGCCCTCACCAGGAAACTGGAATCACTCCAAGAGATTGTAACACTCAATGTTGGAGTATCACTAACTCCAATTGTTTCAACTCCAGCATCCACCACCGCCCCAACGTCATCTGCCAACAATCCAACACCTGCAGTAGACACTGCAGCAGATGCTTCTGACGAACCTGAGCCGACATCAAACCAGGACAGCCGCCCTGTTCACCTTAGTCTCTCCCCCACTGCTCGTGCAAGAAGCCTGCTAGCACGAACAGTACCAACCCCTCGCCCCCGTTCTAACCACTCCTCTCCCTGAGCTGTACGTAGAGTCCCACCACCACAGGTTTCCGGATTTACACCAGTGACGAACGGTGCACGGCCAACGCAGAAAAGGTCTCATCTACCAGTCACAATGTCAAACAGATTTGAGATATTGGTAGAGATGGAAGACGAACCAGAAGAAACCAGGCTCGTTGGGGATTCCATCCTACGAGGACAGGTCGAAGAGTTCTGCGACAGAGTCCCAAATCAACGGAAAAGATTTTGCATCCCAGGAGCTGGACTGGACGACATTGTGGAAGCCTTCGAAGATACCACAAAGGATGCAAATGAAAATACCCTTTTTGTCATCCATGCTGGTTCAAATGACGTCATGCGCACCAGATCCGAAGAGTTGATGGAGAAATATCGCAAGATGATCCAGCACTACACAAACAAGTCAAGGAATATCATCATCTCAGGCATTCTCCCCAAGATCGACGCACCTGACAAATTCTACGACAAGGCCTTCAGCACAAATAGCCGACTAAAATATTTGTGTCTGAGGGAAGAAGTTGAATTCATCAACCTCTGGGACAACTTCAACAACCAGCCTACTCTGTTCCGCAAGGATGGCACTCATCTAAACCCTGTGGGTTCAGCACGCATGGGTCGTCTCCTACACGAAGCAGTCCGCAGCCATGGATCAAAAAACGCCATCCGAGAAGAAGCAGCAGTGACATAAATCATCCAACGCCAAGAAAAAAACAGAGGCAACCGAGGACCACCAGCGATAAGGACCGAAGACAGCGAGGACCGAGGACAGCCATGAACATGAATGTAGATCCGACAAGAACCAAAAATATTATTAAAGAGCGTTCCGTGAGTTCTAAAATAAAAAATGTAAAGGTTTAAAGGCTATGCAAACGCTCGTAGCATACGCAATAAATTTTCAGATTTAGAGGAGCTAGTGTTTACAGAAAATTATGATGTGATTGGCATAACAGAATCTTGGCTCAATACAGAAGATAGAGACATTTTAGCAGAGTATTCACTTCCCGGTTATGTAATGTTTGAGAAAAGCCGAATAAATCGAAATGGAGGTGGCGTTTTACTTTATATCAAAGAAAGTCTTAACCCTACCCTCTTGTCAAAACCTCAAATTGTGAACGTCGACGCATCTTTTGTGCTAATAAAGAATAATAAAGGTACAAAAATAATACTTGCATTAATATACAGACCTCCAGCTCAATCAGTGCAAACTGACCGAGAAATTTACGAACAAATTGCAGATATAAGTAACTCACAAGATACCGTAATTTTCGGCGACTTTAATTTACCTGTGACCAAGTGGGGCGATACCCTTACTTCACACTCCGGATATGACTTGTATACGAAATTGCAAGAGAGTTCGCTTTATCAATTTGTTCGAACGCCAACCCGTGGTAATAACGTTCTTGACATTGTACTTGCAACAAAAGAAGAATTAATAGAGAATTTGAATGTTGGTGATGAATTCAGTAACAGCGACCATCGTACGATAACTTTCACTTTAAATTTTACTAGTAACGAACCAAATAGTAGCATCGAAAAAGTCCCTAATTTCAAGAAAGCAAACTTCCATAAACTTAGAGCTATGTTTAAAGAAACTGACTGGAGCTTTTTAATTAACAATAACGACATAAATACATCTTGGAAGTTATTCGAAACCACTTACCTAAAAGCAGTGCAAGACTGCATACCATTGAAAATACGGCGTCCACGCTATAATAATAAGCCCAAATGGTGGAATAAAGATATTTCAAACTGCCTGCTTGCTAAAAAATTTGCTAATGATAGATTAAAATCTTCACAAAATGACGAAGAACGGCTGAAATTTGTAGAGCTACGACGCAAAGCCAAAAAGTTAATTAAGCAAAGTAAAAAGACCTTAGGGTTACATATTGTGAATCAAAGTAAAACAAACCCGAAAGAATTCTATAGTTATATCAGAAAGAAAAAAGTAGTTACTTCAACTGTTGGACCGTTAGTCGATGAAAATGGAGAATACACCAAAGACGAAGTACAAATGAGTAATGCCCTGAATACCTTTTTTGCATCAGTTTTTACAACAGAAGACCTCAGTGATATCCCTACACCATCGCCGATTCAGATTGATAATTCAGATGTTTTAAGCAATATCACCGTTACAGAGAGAGAAGTATTGAATTGTTTAGATAAACTCAAGGTAAATAAAACGCCTGGACCTGATACAATCTCGCCTAGAGTTCTAAAGGAAGCTAAGGATGAGCTCTCCAAACCACTGACATTACTATTCAATAAATCCTTGCAGTCTGGAACTATGCCTGATCAGTGGAATCTAGCCAACGTAAAACCGATATTCAAAAAAGGCAGCAAATCCCTACCCAGTAACTATCGTCCAATTAGCTTAACCTCAGTTGTATGTAAAATGCTAGAAATGGTCATACGAGACAGACTCGTAAATCACTTAGAGGAAAATAACATACTTAAAGATACTCAACACGGCTTTCGTAAAAAACGTTCCTGTTTAACAAACCTCTTAGACTTCTTCCACGATATCCTCAACCTCTACGATGAGAGTAAAGCTGTAGATATTATATACCTTGATTTTCAAAAGGCCTTTGACAAAGTTCCCCACAAACGTTTACTGCTAAAACTAAAAGCGCATGGAATACAAGACGGTGTGTTGAAATGGATAGAAAATTGGCTCAGCGACAGAAAGCAAAGAGTAGTCATAAACGGTAAGGCATCTAAATGGACCAATGTAAGTAGCGGGGTACCCCAGGGATCGGTACTAGGACCAATTATCTTTCTAATTTACATCAACGACATAGATGAGGGTCTCACCTGCACAATCTCAAAATTTGCTGAAAATACAAAAATTGCAAATAGCGTACTCTCAAAAGAACAAGTTGACGATATGCAACACAATCTAGATAAATTGTCATGTTGGGCCCAAATTTGGCAAATGAGTTTCAATGCGGATAAATGTAAAGTACTACATATCGGATACCTAAATGAGAAAGCAAACTATTCGATGAATGGCACTCAGCTTAAGAATGTAAACAGAGAAACCGATCTGGGAGTAACAATATCGAGTAACCTAAAACCGAGTCAACAATGTTCAGAAGTTGTTAAGAAGGCAAACAAAATAATTGGCTTTATAGGCAGGTCATTTGAGCATAAATCCAAAGACGTTATCCTAACCCTTTACAATTCCTTAGTCCGCCCTCTTCTGGAATACTGCGTTCAATCCTGGTGCCCTTATTACCAAAAAGATATAAACAAGCTAGAACGAGTTCAATGTAGAGTTCCAAAATGATACCTAGCCTAAAGAACAAACCATACGAGGAGCGTCTTAGAGAATTAAATCTATTTCCTTTAACCCAGCGCAGATTAAGAAGTGACTTAATTCAAGTGTTCAAAATCATCAAAGGCATCGACAATATGAAATGTAGTAAGTACTTCACTATTGACCAATCTAATTACACGCGGGGAAACGGTTGCAAAATTATTGGTAAATCTTTTAACTCACACGAATCTAAGAATTTCTTCTTCAATCGAGTTGTCAACTTGTGGAATGGGCTTCCCCGAAACGTTATAGACTGCATCACCGTTGATTCATTTAAACTCCACCTAGACAAATATCTCGCATCAAACCCGCGACTGACTGCGTTTGTAAATGAATAACTTTATTTTATCCTCCCCTCAGTTACTAACTCATCTGTCCCCAACTAACTTCCTAATCCTGCCACGGACATTAGTTCCAGGGCAGTAATTCCCTTTCCAATGTTTCCTTACCCACTCTAAACCACTGTTTGGATACTTGATCCTCAGTGTTTTGGAGGAAAAGCAACCTAGAAGGGTCACTAGATCTGTTGTTGCTTGATTTCCTTTGTACACTCATTTCCCTCCCTTTTCAGCGATACACCAACATCCACTGATCTTGATAGTATTTCTTTCATGACTCCTTCCATATATACAGTGAACAACCATGGGGACATCACACACCCCTGTTTCAAACCAACATTCTGCTCACTCTCCACACGTACTGCCACCTTTGCACCCTCATTCATGCTCTTCACTGCTTTCAGCAATTTGCCATCTACTCCGTATATTCTAAGTACTTTCCACATGCCTTCTCTATCCACTCTGTCATAGGCCTTCCCCAAGTCCATAAAGGCAACATACACCTTTTGTTGCTTTTCCAGATATTTCTCCACAACACAATTCAGGGTAAAAATCTGATCTACACATCCTCTTCCCTTCCTAAAACCTCCCTGCTCGTCGCCTATCCATTTCTCCGTTCCCACTCTCACTCTCTCAATCACTACCCTACTGTATACCTTCCCTACTATGCATAGAAGACATATTCCTCAGTGGTTACCACACACTCCTCTTTCCCCTTTGCCCTTATATAGGGGGACTATTATGCCAGTCTTCCAGTCATCGGGTGCATTCCCCTTCTCCCATGCTAGTTTTGAACATGTTCCATACCCATTCGATCACTATCTCACCACCATACCTCAACATTTGCCCACACACTCCATCTATTCCTGGTGCTTTCCCCAACTTCACTCTTTTCATGGCTTCCCAAACTTCTGACCTCCTGATCCCCACCTCCTCCTCCACTACTTCTCTTCTTCTCCGTCCCATACCATATCCAACTATGTTTGCTGGCTCTTCATTCCCTGCATTCAGCAACTCATTGAAGTACTCCCTCCATCTTTCGACTCTCTCATGCTTCTCGACTAGCATTCTCCCATTCTTATCTTTCACGCCCTTACTGTTTCCCTTGCTACCTTCCCTAACTTTCTTGACTTCTTTCCAGAACAGTTTCTTTCTCTTCCTCTATTTTACGCTCAGATTCCTTCCAAATTCCTCATCTACTCTTCTCTTACTTTCCTTCACTGCTTTCTTCACCACCCTCTTTCTCTCCACGTACCTCGCTCGTTTCTGTCTCTCAAAATCTTCATTCCCTCTACTACCCAGCCACTCTCTATATGCTTTCTTCTTTTCTTCCACAGCTATTTTCACCTCTTCTGTCCACCATGCTGAACCTTTCACTCCCCTCCCTCTTCTCCTCACTCCACACACCACCTTGCTCAGCTCCTCCACTTCCTCCATAACTTCCAGGTCGAACCCACCTAGTCGTCTTTCTACTGCTCTCCTGTACTCTTCCCTGATTTCCTCCTCCTGTAGCCTCTCCACTCTCCTCACCAGTCCACCTTCCTCTCGCCTCCCTCCAGCTCTACTCACCCACTTCAAATGAAGATTAGTAAAACAAAATTGTTTATTCTAATAAATCATAATTATACGTCAACCAGAGGAGCAGCAGACAGGAGGGTGAAATTGGTGTCAAGGCTGCCAGCTTTAATTGCTTGGGGCAAAAGACGTCGTGCTTTGGGTACACATCGTGACAGAAAAGTGTTGCCAGATGATTTTAGCTTGAAAAATAACGACCAGTATCTTTAGAAAAGTAGACAAGTCGCCAGTAGCCATCTATGCTAAGCACAAGATTTCGATAAACATCTATTACTACAGTTAAGTATCCCACCAAGAACCATGTGTGTCTCTACCAGATTCCCAGAAACAAAATTTTTAGCAGACCATCAATAAACCTCCACCTTAATAGCAATAACTGCAGGTTACTTATATTATCACCAGACCATCACTCTCCACAAACTACTATTATACTACCAGACCATCACTCTCCACAAACTACTATTATAGCCGTCCGGCTGGCTCAGTTGATAGCGTGCCTGATTCCCATCTTGAAGGTCTCGCGTTCAATCCCCGCTCAGATTGAAAAATTTGTTTGGATACAGCCGACGGTTACCATCTCCCCATGAGCAAGGGGGATGGGTAATGGTCTCTGGTAGACTAAAGAAAGCCAAGCGCTTGTGAATCCTCGAAGGAGGAGATACGGGCACTATATTAGTAACCAGACGATTATTATTATTATTATTATTATTATTACCAGACCATCACTCTCCACAAACTACTATTATACTGCCAGACCATCACTCTCCACAAACTACTATTATACTACCAGACCATCACTCTCCACAAACTACTATTATACTACCAGACCATCACTCTCCACACACTACAATTATACTACCAGACCATCACTCTCCACAAACTACTATCATACTACCAGACCATCACTCTCCACAAACTACTATTATACTACAAGACCATCACTCTCCACAAACTACTATTATACTACCAGACCATCACTCTCCACAAACTACTAATATACAACCAGACCATCACTCTCCACAAACTATTATTATACTACCAAACCATCACTCTCCACAAACTACTATTATACTACCAAACCATCACTCTCCACAAACTACTATTATACTACCAGACCATCACTCTCCAC